>VZRU01014294.1:89323-143557 GCA_013398155.1 Pedionomus torquatus
GGTGGGGGGGAAAGAGAACTGAAGCATTCAGTATTTCCAAAATGTTCTAACCATACTGTCAGTGTTGCTTAGCAGCAGAGGGTTTAAAATAGAGGTATTACTCAACAGTGTGAGCCACATTTGCACATGGTAATGTTCTGTGTCCTGTATTGACTTGCTGCATTATAAAAGTGCTAAGTTAATGTAAGGAAAGTGAAGATAGCTCACCTCCTCTTCTTTTAACTTGATGAACAAATGGCTGAACAGTGATATGTTCAAACCAGATGATCGTTAAGGTCCCTTCCAACTCGAACCATTCTACAATTTTATGTCCTCCTAGTGGTTTCAACAAGCGGATGTCCAGTACAGGCATGCCACAGTTCTTTGGTCTACATTGATGTGTGCATGTGGACTTTGCTCAGATGTAAAGGCCTTTCACACCCCTGTTTGCCTATGAGCAAGTTTAACTCTTGATCCAGGACCCTGTGCTGCTGCCGACTAGGGCTGCACCATCAGTTGGTTTACGGGGCACTGGCAGCAAACAGCGGGTAAAAAGCAAGTGCAAATAACACTTAGTGATCTCTCAGCAGCTCCCAACTGCTAAGTTGTCAGTGCACATTTCCACTACTCATCT
This sequence comes from Pedionomus torquatus, assembly GCA_013398155.1. Taxonomy (NCBI): domain Eukaryota; kingdom Metazoa; phylum Chordata; class Aves; order Charadriiformes; family Pedionomidae; genus Pedionomus; species Pedionomus torquatus. The sequence goes on from VZRU01014294.1 coordinate 89,937, forward strand.
GCTTCCTGAGATATTTGGTCTTCTGAAGTGATGCTGAGAGTATCTGAGGTGAAAGTGTCTCTTACCCACTCTCTGTAGGAGTCTCAGCCTCCCCTGGAGTAAGTCAGAGGACTTGGAGAACTGCAGCTATGCTTGCTGTCTGCTCCAGAAGAGTGGAATTACAATGATGAGGGCAAGAGATCATGGTGGCCAAAGTGAAAAGTTATATATTGGTATACAAAAAGTTCAAGAGTTTTGTCCTTTGCAGGATTAAATTAAGGGTGAATGGCGGTTGTGTGGTAGTCTACTCAAAAATAGTTATTTGCTGATGATGAACAGCCAAGTATATTACACTTTGTAGCTGCTTTGCAGAGCTTCAACTTGCTTTGGAGCTACATAAATACTACCTTAGCATTGCTAATTATCTTCCTAACAAACATGACTATGTATTATTGTATCAAAATAAGGCCATATTTTAAAGCCCTGGAGTGAATTAAAATAGCAACTGAATCTGTCATTAGTGTTTTGTATGCCGTATTGTGGAAATAATATGTTTATCAGATGCAGATGTTTAAAAGCTGACCTTAAAATAAGCAAAATATGTTTCTTAAGCAGATCCCTCTGTTTTTTTCAGTATTCAAAAACCATGGTCTATTTCTTCAGTGAAGGCTCATAAACAACCTATCTCAAGTTGCACAGTTAGAACATCATTTAAATTTATGGCTATTTTATTCACCCTTTGCATTAAGTGTGGGTTATTTCATGATAGGCATTGCCTCAGCATACAGTATCTGAACAGTGGAGGATTATGGCCATTAAGTTTTAATCTAAGACTGGGCTGTGTGCAAGTAAAATACTTCAGTCAACCACTTGCAGTTTGCAGGGTAGTGTTTCAAAAAGAAGTCTGATAATGCTTGTGACAAATAGCAAAGTTTAAATTGTGGGAATTAATGGTAATTTAAAATGCTGGTTGAATGTTTTTGGGGAGCAGAGCCAAGCCCAGTGCTTGGCTGAGTGAGTGAAGTGCATGAGTGAAAATAAAGTCAACTGGTTTGGGTTGCGAATAGCAATAGATTTAATACTTCCATAGATCTACCTGCCATTGCTTTAACTCTGTAGATACTTACGATATAAGTGACAAGGACACTGAAAAAAAATTATACCACCAGTTGCTGGAAAAGATGATGATTTTCAGTTGTTAAAAGAGAACAAAATAGACATCACATTTTAGTCAGAAATGGATACTTGATGTGCCAGGGCCTGACACATTTTTTTTTCCCAAAAATGATTATGGAAGATGTGAAGGTCATATGACAGACCTTCTTTTTCCCTGCACACATGCTTTGTGCTTCAGAAAGTGGTGAGTCTCATGAGATGTCAGTTGCTAAGAAAAATAGGCTTCTGTTTCCAATTAGGCAAGCGGGATCTTGTGAAACCATCTCTGCAGCCTCCTGTAGCTTTGTTTAAAGTTCCTGTTGGTGTTGGTGCATTCACAGGAGCCCAACTTGCAAATTCTTGAGGTGCATAGGAGAGGGTGCAAGTAATTTCTGGACTATTGTTAGCTTTTTTACATTTGGGCCATATGTTATCAAGCTGATGTACTGAGTGCCACATGTGGACAGAGGATGTTGCTGTCATGTGCGGCCTGGTATGCCTCTGAGCTGGCAAAGCATTTTAGTGAGTGGGATTCAAGGACTTAAGGATGCACTCAAAAGAGGAGAGGGCTTTTTCAACTGGGATCTCTCTTGTTGCATTACTCTGATCAGATTCTCAACTAGAGGGGAGGAAAAGAAGGGGACTGGAAAGCACTCAGTCCAGCTGAGTGCTGCATATTTACCACTTCTGAATAATCTCTAAATAAATGTTTTCTCCATATATGTGTACATGTGTATGCACATGTGCTGTAAAAAAAAAAAAAAGGCTTAAAATGTTTATCTTGTATTTCAGAAGTATCTTGTTCTTGTGGTTTCTAGTAACCGTGCTTATCTATGACCTGTTTCCTGGATAGTTTCCAATGAACACAAAGCTAGAAGAAAGTAGCTGAATGAAAATGAGCTGGATACATACGCAATATTGTCCTTCATAGGACTGCCTGCCCTTACTGATACACTTCACATGGAGACGAGCAGGGCTTCTTCTATTTGTTATGGATCAAAATCTTGCTAGAGTTTACAGTTGTTCACAGGTGGGCAAAATTAACTTTTGATGCCCTTACAGTACTCACCTGGGCTTCAGCAGAGCTTGGATTTGGTCCTGTGAAAGTGCTGTTTCTGTATGTGTGCTTGAAATGCATGTTGTCTCAAGGCTTGCGTGCTGCCTTAGATGATCAGTCTGTTTTCTCAAAGACCTGGTGACTCTGTGCAGGAGGATGGATGAGATGCCAATTCTTTCTGCCACTTTCCATAAGTCTCCTAAAGGGTGTTTTCCTCATTCCTTTTTTTGTATCCGTGCATGCTTAGCATCATGAATAGAAGCCTCTCAACCTGCTTGCTGTGGAAAGGAGGAATAAGCCCTGTGTTCGAACTGCCACTGCCATGACTGTCTCGCATTAGGCTCTGAGGCCAGGCGAAGCGGAGAGATGCATTTCCGGGCTCTCTTTGGCTTTAGAAACTAGTTTTACATCTGGAGAAAATGCTTCCATGAAATACTTACTCCCTGTGGGCAGAGACAGATGTGGACCCTGCACACAAGCCACGTCCCAGCACCAGGGGGTTTGTTACCCTTGGCTCAGCTGCCGGTCTGGGGGCTTCTGGCTCCGGCAGAGCAGCACCCTTCCTGCTTGGACGTGGGGTGATGAGTGCTTCAAGGCAGGCACCTCTCTTAGAGGGACCCAAGAAAGGACATTTGTATGCATGTACCTCTAGTTGGGCCTAAGATTATTTTTCTGGCCAACCTGATAACTGATGCACAGTGAACATGGTGGTATTTTTATTTGCGAGCAAGTATTGCATAAACTACTGTATAAATTACATTGCTGATGAGCCCCATGCACATGCCTGACCTAAGCGTCCAGAGTGTCTAAGGTCTGTTCTTGTGCTTTCGCACCTTGCCAATTCAGGATCTAAATAATGAAAAACAGATCTCAGCTGCATAATTTTTACGTCACTTCCCTGAAGTTTGTCCAACCCTGCAGGTAGCCATCAGCTGTGGGGAGCTCTTAGGCATGTCATCTCCTGTTCTGGGATGAGTTAACCTTTTGCTGTTCCTGTTTTGATGGGAGTTTTTCTTCTTAGAATTTTACTGCAGCCAAATGAACAATGTGGTTCCTTTGCTTGTTTTTGTTTAATCCTAGGGCTTCTGCTTCCAAAGATGGATCAGCTTTACTCTGTTTCACTACCCTGGAGCTGTAGTTGCTACTACCTGAAAAGACATTCATTAGGGGTTGCTATCTGCATGTAATTAAGGGGCAGGCTAGAGCATGCCAAGCTGTGACCTGCTTGTATTCTTCTACTTTCCTAGCTGCCTACTAGACGTTTATGTTCAAAGCATCCGTCTTGGATTTTCTTGTTGAGGGAGAGTTTGGGATGTCACTCTGGGACAAATTCTCCCTACCCAAGGTGCTCTGTTCAAGTGTGTTCCCTCCAAACCGCTACGGTTTGGTAGGAAAAGCTCAACCTGACACAAAGCTGGGATCTACACTTAACTGCTGGCTGAGCTCTACTGTTTAATACCCCATTTCTTAAGCCTGTGTTTTGCTTTTTGTGGGTAGAAGTGCCTAGAAACCAATGCAGGAGCTGGTATTTGCAGAAGTAAAGCCAGTGCAAAAATCACTTAATATGTGGTAGGTATTTTTTTTGGTCTTTCTGTATATTTCCTGGTGGTCTTTCCTCTGCAGTTTAGTTGTCTTTGGAACTGCCAACACTTAGTGGTATGTATGAGCTGTGGGATGGGAGGGTGTGAGCAATGCAGTCCTAGATATCTCCTTGCTGCTTCCTGCCTCCTCCAACCTATCTCCTGTTGCTGTGGCAACTCTGAGCACCTACAGGCATGGAGCAGTTGTTGCCTATCCTTGTCTTCACGCTTCATAATCCTCGTATATCTGTGCCTCTCAGTTTATTGCATGTTGTGGGGTTTGGGAGTTCTTTTGATCCAGGCTAGAAACTGCTAACTTTTACGATGGCATTTGTCAAAGACAAGTTGTCTTACATTATGGTTGGCCACGCTGTATGTTGTGGTGCATTTGTGTTTGATTAAAATTCCTCAGGCCCCATTTCTGAGTAAAACGAAGCACGCGGTCATGCAGTGTCCCAGTCACATGGTAACAAAGGACTCCATTGCAACATTTCATTAGAAGTCTGTGTGTATCACAGTTACTTCCATTTCCAACAAGAAACCCACAAACGACCCAAGGGAAAGTCAAATATGTGTATGTTGTTGTCCAGCAATCTGCAGCTGGCTGGAAAGAGTTTGTGAAATCCCCATCCTATGTTTTGTTAAATATTTTCTTGTGCTCTTATAAATTATAAGACTTTTTTTTTTTTTTCATTTTATCAAGTATTACAAAAATTGGGAATTACTCAATGTATTTTGCTGTCATTTTCTTCAATTAAATACTTAATCTTTCTCTAATTAAGCTCTTTATCATGAACAATTACTGTCGTCTTATAAAAAACACTTGCCAAAAGGTTATCTTCCTTTAATAAGAGAACAGGAAATTGTGCTAGGGATTACAGGCCCTGTGGAGGTTTGCCAATAAATCTTCCACATAAAATATTTGTAGTTGTTGTAATTGCATACTGTACTTTGTGCTAGTGCAGAATCACATTTTTCTCTTGAGTTCATTGTGCCTAAGTCTTAGGGGTTTTGTGATGCTTATGTGTTTAACATGCATTTGCTGCTGCAGCCAGAAAGTAGATTTAAATTACAGAGGAAAGAAAATGGCTTATGTTTTGCTTATCTCCATTGCTGTGCTCTATTACTAGTGACACAGATGCAAATATAGGCCAGTGGAGGGAAGGACCAGATGCCTGAAGGTCTTTGGCAATTCCTGTGGCTGGATAAGGCTGCAGAGAAAATGCAGGCAAGCCTGCTGGGCATCAAATCAGACTCGTCAAGGCAGATACAGTTTCATAGGGGCGGCAGTGAAATTGGGGTGTTTTGCCCATCATTTCAAATGGAATGCCCATGCAGCTGAGTTGGTATAGCTTGTTCGCGTATCTCTTTCTATGTGACTTGGCTTGTAATTAGTAACTACGCTAGCTAGAGAGAATCTAATTTGGGCATGACCTCCTGCAATACCATCACGCCTCTGACAGTAGTAACGTGTGCTGGAGAAAAACCTGTGTAAACTGTTCAGGTAAATGGCAGTTCTTCCAATCATTGCCCCTCCCATTTTACTCCTGTTACTTTGCTTGATAGAATCATAGAATGATTAGGATTGGAAGGGACCTTAGAGATCATCTAGTTCCAACACCCTGCCATGGACTGGGACATCTCCTACTAGGTTGCTCAAAGCCCCGTCCAGCCTGATCTTGAATGCTTCCAGGGATGGGGTATCCACATCTCCTCTGGGCAATCTGTTCCAGTGCCTCACCACCCTGACAGTAAAGAATTTCTTCCTTTTCTACTCTAAATCTCCCCTTTTTCAGTTTAAAACTGTTACCTCTTGTCCTATCGCCATAATCCCTCATAAAAAGTCCCTCCCCATCTCTCCTATAGGCCCCCTTTAGGAATTGAAAGGCTGCTATAAGGCCTCCCTGAAGCCTTCTCCAGGTTTAACAACCTCAGCTCTCTCAGCCTGTCCCCATGAGAGAGATTTTCCATCCCTATGATCATCTTTGTGGCTCTTTGCTTGACCTGTTCCAACAGGTCCATGTGCCCTTGATGATATTGTTCTAGCCAGGAGTCCCGTAAAAATAAACATTGAGCATTGGAATACAAGCAAAGCAAATTGTCTAGGTTGGAAGGGACCTTTAAGATTATTGGGTCCGACCATTTGGTTTTGATGCTTTTTTAACTAATGTCATGCCCTCTTGATAATTAAGTGGGCCTCTTGGGATCAACATCAAATCAACAGTCCTCTGCCAAAGGGATAGATGTTTGATTAAGAGAGATCTTTTACTAGCTGACTTCTTTCCCAGCTTTTCCAGTTGTGCATCCACTTATAGGAAAGATACTTCTGGTTATTGGACACTTAACATTTAATTGTGTTAGCAGACACACACCTCTGAGCTCTTAATGTTCTGATTTAATGGAGCAATAGTATGTCCAATATATTGAATCTGAGAAAAAAAGACTGGTGCTGTAGCAGCAGGGACTGTATTACTGCAAGGTACAGTAACTTCAGGCCAAGGCCTGCACCAGCAGAGACTACAGCTACCTAAGGCTGAATTTAAAATGTGAAAACCCCTTCCCAATTAAATTTAGAAAACTTGTAGGACCCCATCTTTGTGCAGGGGAGCCAGTGGAGTCTTCTGTTTAAATATGGAGTGCTGGGCAAGCTCAGTCCCTCTTTCAAGTCTTGAGCTGAGTTTATACTAAAGGCGGGACGGATGCAGAGGAATGTTCACGTCTCCTGTGAATGTGGACTTCTGAGATTGGGTGCATGGCATTGTGTACTGATGACCACTATGTTCTTCTAAAACACCAGTGAGGAGGAAAACATGGAGAATGAGCACAGGCATGGACCATGTTCTTGCATGCGTATGTTCTTGCTGTGTACCTAAGTGACTCCCACTGCTGTCATCCTGGCTGTTGCCTTCTTTTCCTGTAGTCAGCAAGCTTTGGAAGAGAGTCTCTCAAGAAGTTTTCCTCAGCTAGTATTTGCCATGGCAGGGTCTGGAGTATGCAGAGGTCCTTACCTGAGATCTGAAAAACTTGGAGCTGAGGTTCTCTTCTTGTCACTTGGCACGAGCATGCTCCTGGGTCCCATCCTGGCAACAGCCATCACTGTCTAGCTCAAAGTACTGAAATCCAAGCAGGTACCTAAAAATTGTCCTTCTGCTTTGTCTAGGCCACGACAGACCAACTACAACTGTTATTTGTGTACATCAGCTCTACATCTTTTGTTGTTCAATTTTTTGTGTAACCAGCAGCAAGACAGTGCTGGGAGTAGAGGTGTGCAGCAGTGGGTGCAAAGGGACCTCGCTGGGCACCCTTGCATAGCAGGCCTGTTCTGCACAGCCCTTGGGTCATTTTGTCCCATCACCTTAGCTTTTCCTCAGCTCTTCTTCACAGGTAACCATTTGCTCCGCTGCAGGGAGTGTTTCTTTTGGTTCTTACATGGATTAGGATGTTAGTAGGCAAACTACATTCAGGAGTGTTGTCCATCACTTGATCCAGCTCACGTTCTTTAATATGTAAGGAGCTTTCTTCTCATGTAATGCTTAAAACTAAAATACAGTGTTTAAGATTGCCTGCAGTGATCCAGTTCTAGTGCTTATCTGAAGATACAAAATTCAAATAAGAGCTAAATTGGAGGTTTATAGTATATTACTTAAATACAAAAATAACATTTTCCAGCCTCAATTGCAGACTTTTGAGATGGGTTCTTCAATGTCTCAGTGGGCCCCCAAATCTGCTATGCTACATGCAAAATGAAGCTGCCAGCTACTCTGAAGCCAAAAACTGGTCATTATAAAACCTCTGTAAGCTGGCTGCCAGCCTCCGAGTTCATTATGAGGGAGGTCATTCTTCCTTACAGGAATGAATGTAGCTTTTGAGTACATTTTAAAAGTTTCATTTAATCACAGTGAGGATGAATTGTTTTAGCTGTGATCGCCTGATGGGAAACTAACTTTCTTCTTCCTGGAAGAAAAAATGCTGTGTTGATTCTTGCAGCAGCTTTTTAGAATGGCAGGATGTGATTTCCTTTTTTTTTTTTTTTTTTTTTTGAAAGAGTTGAAGATTTTGGCACTAACAAAGGAAATTTTTCTCTCCTTTTTCTTTAATACTGAGTAGTCAGTTTTCTGTTGAAATCTGTGAATGTGCAGAATAAGGTCTTTAGCGGGGCTCTTTCTGAAGCATCCTCTCAAAGTGTATTTTTTTACAAATATTTTCAGCTCTTTGATAAAATTTGTGTGATTGCAAAATGATTTGACAACCGTATCAGGTTTTGGCTAAAATGTTTTAAATGGGGAAAAGAAAGCATGTATATTCTTTTTCTTTTTCTTTTTTTCTTTTTTTTTTTTCATGGTGGATAGTCTTTCGTGCCCTAACGGAAGGGTTTGAAGAAGAAGCCAGGCTTCATACCTTGAAAGTGTGTGGTATTAGGATGAGAAACCACTTTCTCAAGCTGGAACACGGGAATTTCCGATGAATCCAAGGAAATATTTTTTCCCTTTTGAGAGTGGTTAAGCATGGGAAGAGGTTGCCCAGGGAGGCTGCAGACACTCCATCCTTGGAAGTACTCAGTATGGAACTGGACAAAGCCATGAGCAATCTGCTGTTACTGACCCAGATTAGGCCAGGATGTTGGACTTGAAACCACCAGGAATCCCTTCCACCATAAATTATCCTATGATTTCATTAAATTAATCTTCATTAATGTGCAATTGTCATTCTGTTATATGACTTTATTTTCGGTGCAATTCCTGACAGCCACAAAGAAATGGAGAGGGGATGGTTGTGATAGAAGTCAGACGTCTACAGCAGCAACTGGTTGGTGAGCAGCTAGAGGTCAAGAGTCCACTGCAGCAAGCTGCAACTTGGCAGCTTCTGTCAACCTTTTCTTGACAACTCCTTGGAAACTTTTTGAGGGTTGACATGTTGAAAGTAGCTGTAGAGAGTTATGCCCCAGATTGATTTTCATTAGGTGCGTAAAAACATGTTGTTGAACAAAAATAGTAAGTTAAAAGTACTACATAGCTTTACTTTCCTAGTATAGACTCCTTGCAAGGACCAGTTTAGAAGAATCTTGTCTCATAGCACCGCTCCCTGAATGCTGAGAAAAACAAACAGCAATTTCAAACACCTGCCTCCTCCCAGCTAAACTCCAGGACTTTTTCCAAGTAAGTACTTGTTTCAAAACATGTTTAAATGTTAAATTTTTGCATGGCTTAAACACACAAAGTATTGGGGATATCCGGTTCTAATCCTCTGTAAGCCTTTTGATTTATTTTATGGTTGTTGGAGAGGATATTGATTGCCTCTTGCCAGAGAGATTAAAGATGAGCAAAAAGACATGGTATTGTAGATGCTTCCCAGCCCAACAGGTCGGAAAGGGAAAATTCCTTGGCATTAAGTAACTTTAAATGTTTCCGCAGAAAATAAATAGAGCTCCCAGAAAATATTGTGCTCTCTCTTCTAGATGTTTCCTTTCTTGCTATTCTGAAGTAATTCATTAGTGCAGATACCTTAGTTTCTGACACAGATGTATTGGTGCTATTGTGTTGTGGTCTGTGGAAATTCTGGGCAATTATAGAATGGTTCGAGTTGGAAGGGACCTTAAAGGTCATCGACCTCCAGCCCCCGCTGCCATGGGCAGGGACACCTCCCATCGTGGTATAGTCTCCGTCTCTGGAGACACTCAATACCTGCCTGGACATTTCCTGTGCAACCTGCTTTAAGTGGACGTGGTTTGGCAAGGGGGTTGGACTAGATGATCTCCAGAGGTCCTTTCCAACCCCATATCATTCTGTGATTCTATATTGTGCAAAGTTCTAGAATCCATTTAATACTGTCACACTGCCGAGCTGAGATTAAAATCTTTGTAGCTGTTACTCAAAAAGCAATACCTGGATTTTTTCCTCCCTCCCATCTCCTCTAGAAGTGGTTATTGACTTAATGTTGGCTGTCCCTGGAGTACCTGGACTGCATAGTCCAACAGGTGTAATTAAGGGTGACAGTTACATTCTTATTAATGAATAACAAAAAAAAAATCCCCAAGAAAATCTTGGTGGCACTGTTTAAACTGTGAATAAATGCTAATGTGAGTAAATTATACACTGATTAAATGGCCTCATAAAAATCCAGTGGGCTTCAAGTAGATGAATTTTTGGAGGGGCAGATGGGGGAGAAGGATAATCTCTTTTTTAATTAATTTAACCAGCCATAGGTGATGAAGGTAGAATATTGATGACGATAAGATAGAGTATTGAAATAGCTGAAAAAGAGTCTGTGTCTAAGAACCAAATGTAGGTCACAACATGTAGGTCCCCCAAGAAGGGGAAGAACTGCACATACGGTTGGTGATGGGTAATGGAACATGAGCTCTCAGTGTAGTGTACTCCGTAAAGGAGTGCAGCTGATCCCTGGTTACAGGAGTGATGAAGATTCAGTACTGCCTGAAAGAGTTTAATTCACAAGAGTTGCAAAGAGAACAGTAAGTCTAGAAAAGCCATGAAGTAGTGAGCTTTTGCTTTGATCCAACAGAACGTTAAGATATTGCCAGGTCCATCTCCATGTGGGAGAATATTTCTACCAGGGGACAAGGATTTGATTCATAAGGCAGTGGCATAACAAGATTAGATATCTGGAAGTTGGAACTTCCAGTAAAATGCATGCTGCTAATAAGTAATACTCTTTATTGTGCTGATGATTGATTTATGAAAGAACTAAGGCATAAATTTGGAGGGTTTCTCATCTGGGCAAGTTTTTAAAGACATCTGATCGGCTGTCTTGCCCTGGAAGAAATGGTATAGCTGTATAGCAAAGGTGAGTGAGACGATGTAGGACTCACTGGATGAAGTCTAGTGTGCTATATTAAACTTGAGGCTTTGTGATCTGGAATAAGTCTGTCAGGAACTGGAGTGAGGCCATCAGTTTTTTTTCAGATAGGCTGCTGAACAGCTGTCAGACAGTAGCTGCCAGTTAACATAAAGAATGTGTCCTATGTTGCCAAAATGTCTAAGTGGTTTTGGCAGTGGAAGGAAATGTGGGCTTGCTTCATAGTCTTTTCACCACGGGAATGGATGATGCACATTATAATCTGTTCTAGCAGTGCATTTGTTTGGGCATCAGAGGAAAAAAATGAGGATACAGAACAAAAATGCAGATCAATGCCCTATGGAGAAGAAATGGCAAGACCAAATCTTGGAGGCTTTTGTGTGCAGTTAAGTTCTACTTTTCAGGAAACTTTTAGAAGCAGCTTTTACTAAATTGTATGATACATGTTCCCAGTTCTGACTTGTTTGAAGCTGTATGCGTCACTGCTTGAGAGTAGCTTCTACTGAACTCTTCAAGGTTAAAGATGGGAAATGTGCCTACTTTTCTATTCCTTTTATCAAACTTTTTTTCTCTTTATTTAGACTATATTTGGAACTGGTGCCTCTTCACAGTTGGAGCTGAATGTTGTTGTCCTTACATCCAAGCCCGACTTCCTAGGGGCTCTGCTCCTCTCATGTCAGGTGCACATGGTTTGAGATGCAAAACGTAGACCATGCAAATGTTGAGAGGGAAACTGAACTCTCCTGTGCTCCAAATATTTTAATTTTCTTCACTACTCCGTGAAAGTATGCAAGCATATGTCCTGTAGGTTTTGAGAGTACCAGCCTCTGTTTAGCTTGTCAAATCTCTATGTGGTACATTACCTCCAGTTAAATGCCAATAAGAAATTTACCTTCTGATGTTGCAGTCATTCTTGGCCTCCTGCCTGTCTTGTGACATGTTGACCTACAGCAGCACGTTATCAGCAGGTATTGGGCCAGTTCAGTGATTTGTCTCCAGCTTATTAGGTCACACTGGGATCTCTAGGTGCCAGCTCTTTCTCTAGAGCCTTCCATGTTGTCAATGTCAACCACATTCAGTGATTCTTCATTATCAGCTCATATTCATCACTCCTTACAACTGTCTTTTTCAAGAGATCGAGATGGCAAAGATGTCGAACAAACCTTGAATTCCTCAGTTTGTAGAGATCGTGATACAGTCTGTGAACATAAAAAATAAATAATGATAAGGAATCTTAAATTGCACATAGACCACTAAGTACTGCCTTTTTTCCTGCTTGAAGTTATCTCATCTGGAGAGAATCATGAGGAAAATACCTATACTTGGCAGAAATGATCAGCTGGCAGTGATTTCCAACTTCAGAAAGTTAATAGTGAAGATTTTATAGTGACTAGTGAGAAAATAGTAATCAATTGGAAACTGAGATTTGAGATAGGATGAATATACTACATAAGAACAGCATTCATCTACCATACATGTCTAAAATATAACTTTTCTAGTAACACTGAGAATATGTTGGAAGGCAGTCTTATAAGATAATCCATTGCAGTGAAACATAACAAAGAAGTTAGAATTAGTTTCTTCTCACAATAATCAACAGTTATATGTAATTTATGCCTATTGAGCTCTCTGAAAGACTTGCATCTCTAGCAAAACAATTCAGTAAACCTGGCAGGGTTCATGTGAAGGAGGGATTCAATGCATTTCAACTTAAGTTTATTTGCTCAGCTAAAAATAAGCATATGCAAAGATTACAGGGTTTAAGGGGAAACCAGTGAACCAGCTACTTCTAAAGGAAAGATCTTACTGCCCATCTGTTTCCACAGAAAAGTGCCTCTACCCATCGCTATATTTTGAAGGGCCACTGTTGATTGGAACCTTTTTGTTCTGTAACTGATGTCTAATCAAGAGCTACTAAGAGAAGTTAAAAAGTTCTTTTATAGGAATTCAGGAATAGTTCAGTACCATCAAAGAAGAGTAATTGAACTGGATGCTGTCACTCAAATGCCTTTTTTTGTTGTTGTTGTTGTTGCTGTTAAATCCTCAGTCGTTTCTGGAAAATACCTGCTTTGCTTTTCTGAAAGCTCACATTTCACATGGAAGGTCTTCTCCCCAGGCTGTGCCTGTAGGTCAGGTCTTTCTGCTTATGAACTGAGCAGTTTGCTCCTCAGCTGATCTTTGGAAATTCTCACAAGCTTCATGAATTTGTGATGGTTTTCTGCAAACAGCGCTATCAAACTCCCATATGATGCTGTGAGGGGTGGAGGAAGAGAGCATGACTTAAAGTCTTCCTTTGCATGCAGGCTGATGAGGAAACTCCAGTGAGGTTCTCATGTGCCCTGGTTACTTCTTAGTACCAGCCCAGTCTGAGGCTTTGTGTGTGTCTTATGCTGTTTAGTGCTGCTGTGTGAGAAAATAAAGCAGGGAGACAAAATCTGCACAAAATTTTACCTTCTTTAACTAACAATGTATTTTACATACTGACTTTTCTGAGTCTTCAGTCTTTCAGATAACTCATTTAAAAATGAGTAAATGACAGAAATTCATGAAGTCCACTTTGGTATATAGAGGCATAAGGTATGTCTATATGTGAGATGGTTACTTCCACGAACTTTCCTTGAGCTTGGTGAGCAGTTTACTGAGCCCAGCAGCATAACAGAATTGCTGGCATCGTAATGCTTTGTTGAGCTGTGATGATGCTCCTTCTGGAGAGTATCTTAGGGATTGCATGCTGGAGGGAGAGAAGAGGGCAACCATCTTCTGCTTGTAGTGAGACAGCTCCCTAGAGAAAGTGGGGAAGAAATTCACTGAGAAGTTTGGGTGTGTTTACACCGCTACACCTGCCTTTGCAATAAACAGATTTTTTTTCTGGTCACAGTCAAAGGAATTAACTCTTCATCATTGGATGAGACAATTCACAAAGAGAGAAAGTTTCTGCAGCCCCAAAGCATTCCTGCCAGAGGACAGATTTTTGTCAGATGCATTGGCCAGGCTGAAATTATATCTAATTAATGACTGTATAAGCTGGCCTTGTACTAGAAGGCCATATGTTCACTTGTGTAGACAAGATGAAGGCAGGCAAACAGCATCTGCAGTGATTACAGATCTGCCTCAGAGCTGCTTACTCACTACAAAGCACTTGGTGAGGAATGCAGCTCCAGTGCCAACCACCTGAAGCAGGACTGTTACTCAATGATGATGAAGAGATGTAACAATATATGAATATTCATGGTCCATTACTGCCTGCAGTGTTTTGTCACTATGGGGTAGGGTCCTCAGCCAGTTGACCAGTTGTAGACACTGGTCAAAGGGCTGGACTGTCGTATTAATGCTTGGATGCTCAGAGCATCCTGTGAGTGCAACACTAACATGGCAGATAGAATATAAGCAAATGCTTCTCTTGGAAGAGAGAAGGGAATCAGGCATGGGTGGGAAGGGCTCACCTGCGTGCAGTTACAGCTGAGAGCTACTCTCCAGCTCGTGGTAGCAAAGTGTCTTTCCTCACAAATCCTGAAGATGTGTGCCAAAGCTAGCAGGAATGTGTATGTGCGTGTACCTCTTTTAAGGATAATTCTCTACAATGAGGGAAGGTAAGGTATGTTTTTAAAGGTAGGAAAATAGTAGCTCAGTATAAAATCATACAAAGGTTAGAGTTGGAAGGGACCTTAAAGATCATTGAATTCCAACCTTCCTGCCATCAGCAGGGACACCTCCCACTAGACCAGACTACTGAAAGCCCCATCCAACCTGGCCTTGAACACTTCCAGGGATGGGGCATCCACAACTTCCAGTGTCTCACCATCCTTAGAGGAAAATGTTTTTTTCCTAATATGTAATTTAAATCTACTGTCTTTCATTTTAAAACCCCTCATCCTATTGCTACACTCCCTGATAAAGAGTCGCTCACCATGTTTCCTGTAGGCCCCCTTTAAGTACTGGAATGCGGCTAAAAGGTCTTCCTGGAGCCAGGCTGAAAACCCCAACTCTCTCAGCCTGTCCTCAAAGGAGAGGTGCTTCAGCCCTCTGATCGTCGTTGTGGCCCTCCACTGGATTTGCTCTAAAGGGTCCATGTCCTCCTTATGTTGCGAGCTCCAGAGCTGGATGCAGTATTCCAGGTGGAGCCTCACAAGAGCAGAATAGAAGGGTAGAATCACCTCCCTCAACCTGCTGGCCACACTTGATGCAGCCCAGGATGCAGCTGGCTTTCTGGGCTATCAGTGTATATTGCTGGCTTGTGTTGAGCTTCTCATCAACCAGAACCCCCAAGTCTTTTTCCTCAGAGCTACTCTCCAGCCATTCTCTGCCCAGCCTGGATTTGTGCCTGGGATGGCCATGACCCAGGTGCAGAACCTTGCACTTGGCCTTGTTCAGTTTCATGAGGTTCGCCCAGGCCCCTCTTGGAATCTGTCTCAGCCTTTGAGAGAGTGTTGTGAGTGCTTTTTGTTTGTTTTTCTTTTCTGCTTGAGGACTTTGATATCAACAATAGTTCAAGGGGGGTCTTCCAAGTTAGGAGACTTTGGGAAGGATCAGAGCAAAGTAAATACTTTTGCTGTGATCCATTTCAGCAGAATGAATGGTGACCATTTACATTTCACCGGAGTTGGGTTGTTTCAGCAGGGACTGATGCCTTGGACTGCACAGGCAAAGTCTGGAAAGCTTTTATTAAGTAGAGGAAAAAAGGATTTCTTTGCCCTTAAGGTGTTTTGTATTTGTCCTCTGGGATGAAGGATAGGTCAAACAAGCTAATTTTGAAAAACTAAGAAGTCCTGGCAATTCCTCCCCCTCCCCCCCAGCATTTTTGCCATTTCAGACAGCTCTGTCTTTCTAATACTATTTTTGCTCTGACTCTTACTTTGCCAGAGACCAGCTTGTGGGTGGATGGCTCGCAGCATTCTTCTGCACGTGAGGGAAACTTGTTAGCCAAGGAAAGAGGCAGAGAAAGGGCTACTGTTCAGTTTTGTGACCACATACATCTTCACTGTCTCTAAACAGGAGCACATAAATCCTCCAAAACAGAGGATTTGCACTGGGAGATGGGAAGGTTTGTAGTTAGTTGCAGTGATCTGGAACCACTTTTATATCCACCCGTACACCATCAATAGGCAAGTGGGCTTTTCTGATCAATTGCAGAAGAAATTGAAGAGATTTTAGTTATCTCAGTATCTCTGTGGGTTTAGTCCTTAATTATCCTTTTGTGCCGTTCTGCTGAAGCGTGTTTGTTAATCACTCCAGAATACTTTAGCTTCTTTCAATATATTGAATTCCACTTGGACACTTTTAAAAGTGTTTGCGCAGCATATGCCTGTCTTAGGAGTATGGGAAATATCCACAGTCTGAAACAAAAGTGCAGTGTTCTGAGCTCGACATCCGTGTTGTTATCCCATAAATTAGTACGTTCTGTGCTGTTATGTAAGTTTATCTCGTGTCAGAGTAATAAAAGCTGAGTGTGCTAAAAGGCTGATAAGCCTGCCATGAAGGATTACGTTGTTCAAATTCTTCAGCCTTAAAATAACACCTGTTGCTTTACTGACTGGTGCTGGTAGGACAGAATGTCTTGAGAACTGGTATAAAGTCTGAAAAAGAGGAGAAAGAAAAAAAAAAAAAAGAAAGAAAACACCCATATTTATTTCAGGCATTTCAGATTCAAGCCTTAGCAGTCTTGAATTTAGTATTGTCTCTAACCGAGTCTTTTACAAAAAGACTACAAGAAATTACAGCTGTTCTGTATTACTGGATATTAAAAATGGACAAAGTGACTTTTCAGTAATGCTGCTGTAGCCTTGAGGACTGAATGCAAAAAAAAAACAAAAACAAGTGCCTCTTGGCAGGTGTGAAGTTGCATCCCTTAAAATGCGAAATAAAAAATAATAAAGTAGATGGTTGTGCAGCTTCTGAGGGTAGCCTGCAATGAGGGCGAAGGGACAAGCATGCCACAGCTGCGAGTGAAAATCACTGCTGGCAGTGCGTGTGCATAAACTAAGAGCACTCTTCCAGCAGCCCTTAAATAAATAGTGGGGAGGAGAGGGGAAGTTCATCCCTGATACCATGGTTCTGCACAATGATCCTCTTTCTGGGTGCCGGGGGCACAGCTGCTGTCTGGAGATTACGTACAGTAGCACTCTTCTTCTCGGGAGAGTGAGGTTTCCTGGAGGATTAAGCACAGGCTGAAAACAGGAGGAGTTATTCGGAAGGGAGACAAAGAAAGCAAGCCCATGTCCGTGACAGGCAACAGAGGAGGAAGACCAGGAATAAGAAGACAAATGCCAGTAATTGCTGCTTGGATGGGATATGCTCCAGTTTGTGTTCCTGAAGTGGTCCAGTCACGGGGTGAAACCCACTGTGGATTTGGCATGACCTTGCCTCTTGCAGGACTCGAAGTACTGCTTTCCCATGCGTGTGGGAGGTAGATGGAGTCTGGCAGAGCTCTGCCACCTCCTGCATATGAACTGAAGCCATTTCCTTGCTCACCACCTCAAGCCCCCCGCTCCTGCCCTGCTTAATCACTCAGAAATGGTGGCCAATGTGGTAATCTGAATCCCCATGTAAAGGCACATTTGCACTCCCCATCTGCTCAGAAAACTATGCTTTTTGCATTTTCTTTTGTCACAAACATGGTGTCACCATGCCTTCTGAGCCTGCTGCTCTGATGCTTCCTTCTTCTTTCTCAGCTGTGTTTTTCTGGGGTTTTTTCCTCTTTTCTCTTTTACCCTGCTACTTCACCTCTTGGGCACACACATTCCTGGGAAAGCACCCAGAAAAGTCCTTCTACCCACGTATCATGTGCCAGCACCTCTGTTTTGTGTAGGAAGGTCTTCTATATTTGAAGCCAGGGCCATCTGTCTCATTCCTAAAAAAAACCTACCAAATAGGTTTCATGCAGTTTTCTGCAAGGGCAGTGGCCACAATTCTTCTGCATAACTTTAAAAGGAAAATCCAACCCATCCTATTGTAATAATATTTGAAACTTCTCTCCTACTTCTCTCCTACTTGTAAATTTGAGATTCATTTCACTTGCTGGATCAAATATCCCACAGATCCCATATGCTGGCTACTTCAGAATCCACTAATGCTATTTATAATCTGAAACAAATGGGTACTGCACATAATGTAGGCAAGGAGAGGTGGAAGCAGAGGAGGCTGACAATGCATGCCTTCAAACGATGTGAAAATGCAAGTGGGGAAAAATATGACTGTGTCGGTAGAGCTTGTCACAGGGGGCTTAAGGCATATCATGTATTAGCAAGTCATAGCTATTTTGAAGGCGAAAGAATGAAACTTCTTAAAAGGAACAGAATTCCAGAAAGACACTAGTCAGTAAGTACTTGGTGCCAGTGTTTAAATGTAGTGTTATAGTTGCCAGTTATTGTCCCTGCTGCATGGATATTTCCTAAGTGCAGTATAAGTCTTAACTATCTCACTTTTAAAATGGCATTTCCATTTGCCTCTGGCTTCCTAAAATCCTTTCTGAAAAGAAACATTGATGAATAAACTGGTAAGATGTAAAATATTGCTATTGCAGTTGAAAATAGTTCATGATTTTGATGCTGCATTTAGCACAAACATAAATAAATGGTGAAGGATACCAAAGCCGTTGAGAAGAGAAACTTGCTATAAGGTATCTATGTGACCTGTGCTGTTCACTTCAGTCCCTGGTTGATACTTAAAACAAAATGCTGAGCGTGCACCCTTGCCAAGAGGAAACTCAAGCCACTTTGGGGTGTGTTATTTTGGTTTTTTGGGTTTTTTTTGAATTGCAAGTCCTTAATGTGAAGAGTGGTACTGATGACTCCCCACATCTGGTGAATTGGATTAGAATCTAATTAGCATGAAGAGTTTAGGAAACTTCTATAAAAAGTTTCAGAAAATAATATGTGAAAGAAAGAAATAGCTTAGCTAAAAATTCAGAGAAGTTTGACTGAAATGTTCCTTGGGGATAACTTTCACAGCAAATCTGTGCTCCTGAAAGATGTGGCACACATGAATGGTAGCTTGTTTTTTTTGGTTAACATTTTCTCTTCAGACAATTTTATATGGTTTAAAATATCTGTTGTATCTAATTGCTCCCTGTAGTTTAGAGTCCATCTAGAAATCTAGGCACATACTGTGAAAGATCAATGAAGTGATTTTAGTGTTTGTGAAAGCAATTTTTCTGGTTTATGCATTAAAAGGGATAATACACCTGTCCTACATTTGTGAAGTATCTCAGCAAACACAAAAGGACAGTCTGCACTGTTTATGTACTTCATTTTCCAACACTGTGTTGTAATGGCATGTTTTCAAGCAAAACCACACTTTCCGCTCTCATTCACTTACATGTACATCAACTATTTTGTATAGTGAAGAAAGGTTAAATTCAGGCTGAACTGTGATCCAAAGGAGAGATGGAGGAGGCAGAAACTCCTTCTATAATGCTTACTATAGAGGACTGGAAATTCTTTCCCTGTGTCTCTAAATTTAGGGTTTGCACCAACACTGAGAAGCAAAGGCTTTTCAGAAAGAAAATGATGAGTTCTGCAGTAGAAATTGCAAATATTTTAAGATGGAATTAGCTGCTTCTGTATCTTCTCCCTCTGCTGCAGTTGTGATTATCTGCTCAGCTTTTGGGTGTGCAATTTGTTTTTGCTGTGGGATTGCACAGGGCTTATTTGCACAGCATATTCTTAACAGTGCTTTGACTGGGAAGTGGGACCCCACATGTATTGTTATGAGGTATTTTGTCTCCTTAGGGAAGAATCTCAGACACTTGTTATCAGGGTGGGCCAGCATGTCCAACACTCCACCTAGGAGTACCACACTCCAACTGGGATGGTGTAGGATGAAATGTGAGGAAACACTTCCTTCTCTTCCTTGTCGTGCTCCATGCCAACTTATATCTCTCTACTGATCGTGGTCATGATGTGGCTGACAGCCCAGCTCCAGTAGTTGGTGTTCCCAACTCTCAACCTTTGACTTGAAGGGAATCTTCTATTTAATGGGACTCTGTTCTTCTGTGCCAGGGCAGCCCTAAGAGCATAGAGTGCTTTCTTTAATGCTGTTATGGGTATGTGTGTCTGAATGAATGGTGGGACTCTCAAACTTCGAGCAGAAATTTTAGACTAGCAAATTTCTACCATACCCTGAGAAGACTGAAAATCACCTCTGCCTTGACTTCATACTGTGAGCCAGGTTTCCCAAGTCAGGGCAGTGTTTAGGAAGTAGTAAAAATAGTAAAGATCCAGGAAGTCAGGTTTGTTAGACCGAGTTAAAAGGACAGGAAAGGAGACGTAAGGGACTTGTCCCACTTTCACAGCAAATCAATCTGCATTTGATTGCCTCTAGTTTTGGGGTTTGTATTTTCATGAGATTAATATAGAAGGCCAGAAACTATTTCTGCCTGCAGGAGTGTGCATAGTACGTCCTGAATGCTTTCTGTGGCTTTCTCTTCTCACTGGAAGCTGAAGCGTGAAGCATATTCTGAGATGTTTCTATGTTGCTCATTTGCACAGAAGAAAATAGCAATAGGTGGGATACTGGAAAAGTTAACAGCACTTACTCGATGTGGAGGTGAGAAGATAGTTTTGTTTCAGCCAGATAATGACTCATGATGCCAAAATGAATGTAATGAGGATGGTTTTATTTTAGCTTAAATATCGTATGTACCTGTTGGGGTCTGAGAAAAAGCAAGTGAACCTTTGGTAGGAATACTGTCAGGGTTCAATACCCTGGAGTGATCTGAGTTATAAAAAGCCATCTCATCACATGAGAGTACAGAGTGCTCTTTCAGGGGCTTTTTGAAAGGAAGAGTGGTGCTGTTGTTGGCAGGGTGCTGTCCTGTGCCAGAACACCACAGCGGATGGCGGCATGTGCAGTGCATTCATCATTGGTCTGAATCCAGTGGATCTGAAGAATAATTGGAATTTGAGAATATTTCCGTGGTAAAATACCATGGTACCTGCAAAGGTCCCTTTGGAGTATCAGCAACATGAAAGGCATTGCTTTGCCCTGCTCTGACCTCTTTCACTTTCTTTCTTCTCCACACCCCGACTGTCCTGATGAGAAATTCCACAGGTGAGACTTCATATCTCTTCATCGGTGGAGTCAGCCTTCTGTTTCCTTTATCTAAATTCAAAGTTATCAGACTATTTTACCTGAAGTTTCTGTTGATAAATCCCATCCTCAAGAAGCCTAAATTCTCATTTCTGAGATTTTTTTTCTGATGCTGGACCCTTTTAGTGGGCATTTATCTTACTACCTTTTTGTAACCTGGAAGAACCAGGGTGGTGTAAGGACATCCATTTGTAAATGAAGCTGACATCTGTTTTGTTTTGTTTTCTGTGCCAAGTTTTCATTGCAGTTGATTGAACAAGACTTGCAAAGGTTTCATCTTGGAAGGAGTGCTTACAAAGTGAAGTTCTGCTATTATGAGTGAGAAAACCAATCTCCATTTCACAGAAATTTTGGTCTTTAATTCCTCTGTCTCCTCCCTAGACTGCTTTATTACTCTCATCCACCTGTTAATGACTGAATGAAGGTCTCTGAAATGTATCCTAAGTCCTTCCTCCTTTTGTTTTGATGTGAGACGTTTCTGTGGTGCCATGTGAAGGGCTTGTCCACTATTTTGATACCAAGTTGTGAAGTGCCTCAGAGCACAGGAAAATGTGTATCCAGCTTTTAAAGGCAATTTACAGGTGATGGTAAAGAAGTACTGCCACAGTACTCCAGACAGATTTCTTTAACTCCCTTTGGTCAGAAAGTCGCCATCTAATCATGTGCGCACCCGAAGTACAGCAAATACATTGTTAAAGCAAACGTGGCTATCAGAGACTATGGAAATGCTTTTCTGATGGGATAGTTGGCTCATCCCTGGATGAGCTGATGAACAGAGGAGAGTGCAAGTTATTACCGGATGGACCCTTGGGCTGTAGGCGCTTGATGCTGCAGAGGATGTTTTGGTGAGAAGGATGTGAGAATGTCTGCTAGAGGGAGGATTATGTCTACAGTTAGACCTCAGTTGCTGCTGTGCAGCTGCCATATGGACACTGTACGGCATCCGCACCAGGAACATTTTGGTTCTGATGGAAATCAGTATGTGAAAATGCCTCTTCTGCCTGGGTAATGCAGATCTGCAAAAACCACTGGGTTGGCACTCTATGGAAGGGAGCAGGGTGCTGCGTGGGCTGCTTGGAACGTGGCAGGGTAAAAGTGGATGGTTGTGAACAAAGAGCTCGTGCAGAGCAGAGACTGTTGAGTACCTTGAGTGTTGCCGGTAAAGGAATCAAGGAGCGGAGGTGGATCCTGATCCTTAGGCAAATTTGATGAAACAGAGCAGAAGAGTCTGGACAAAGCAGACATTGCTCCTACCAGACTCCTTTTGCAGGCTGCATCCCAGGCGTTTTTTCTGAGTGTTTTTTATATCCACCTCACTTGCAAACTGCCTGCCTGGGATCTCATTGGCATTCTGCTTTTCTGCTGTAATCTCATGTTGTTAAGGAGCATGATTTTTGTTCTTAGCTGTGCCGCATATAGAAGATTACATAAATACCTTGGAAATTTTGGGAAGGCGAAGAGGAAGGAGGAAAAAAAAGCCCAACAACCTAAAAACCTGAAGCCTTTCTCCAAGAAACATTTTGACCATGTAATCTTATGTCTTCCAGAGAAGATTCTCAGAGAAAATTCTGTTTAACATAGGAGGAAGGCAGACATGCTTCTTCACCAAGAAAGCCACCAACTGGCTTCCTAATCATCCAGCTGTGCTAATGAGCAATTACAGACCAACACACTGAGTGAGCTGAGGTAGATTTGTTCTTCTAGCATTTGTTGCTCAAAGATATTTTGATATAGGAGTGCTTTTTCCTCCTCTCCTCCCTGTGTTGAACTCCTGTAATTTCCATCTCCTTCCTGCTGCCCTCCTTTGCCTGGTAAATACCTAATGACTTACTAATTTGAAGCTGTTTCGTAAAGGTTATACTTCTGAGGTTCAGCTCCCTTGTTCATAATCCTCAAGTCAAACCAAAGAGTAATCTCGGGGGTAGGGGGGCTGGTGTGTTTCTCCTTGCAGGACAGCCGATTAGTTTCCCATTGGAAACTGGTATTTGCAGCAGTGTGCTCCTGGTACAGGGGGGAAATCGAACTTTATACTGTGTACTTTATACTATGAATGGATTTGAGTTCTGAAATCTTCGATGAGAGGGTCTGTCCAAGTGCTGGGGGCAGCCAGACAAGCTCACCAGGGGGTGGACCCCGAGCCTGCGGCTCAGTGGAAACTCTACACAAGACACCATGTCGCTCTTTGCCACATCAGAAAGGGTGGCTTCTTTTTTTTATTATTTTTTATTTTTTATTTTAAAGTCTGAAACGTACCAAATAATATAATTTACTAAAAAAAAGATTTTATAGGTTGCGCTTCCTTCTTTTCAGAAAGAGTGAAAATTTGTTAAATGTGCTTGCAACTCGAGAGGGGACGGGGGGAATAGAATTTCAAAAAGAGCTGCTAAAAACAGCCGGGGCTGCTTTTGTTTGGACTTTGAAAACGCAGCGGCTTAATGCCTCCATTGTACGCAGGGGGAAATATGCTAATTTGAAGCACATTTCCCATCAGAAGCCCTTTCAGTCCTGTCATCGTTGAGATATGAAGGATGATAAAAGCGGGGAGAAGGGGGAGGCCCATATTATGGGAGCGCGGCTGCTGGTTATTGTGAGCGGGGAGCGGGGCTGAATAGGGCTGACGAGACCGGTCACCCGTGAAGCCCCGTGGCCCCAGGGCCATGCTGGTTCCCATGGGCGCTGCCTGCCCCTCGCCCCGCTGGGACCCCTTGCCACTGCCACCAGGGCAGGGGTCTTTGGGGGTGCTCCCCGTGTTGGCCACCCTGCCGCTGGCCAGGACAGGGACAAAAATGATCAGAAGGCTGGAGCACCTCTTCTGCAAGGGCAGGCTGAGAGAGCTGGGAATGTTCAGCCTGGAGAAGAGACACCTTATTGCAGCCTCTCAGTACTTAATAGGGTCTTATAAGAAAGATTAAGAAAAAAACTTTTTAGCATGGTCTGATGTAACTGGATGAGAGGCAATGGCTTTAAATTAAAAAAGGGAAAACTTCAGATATAAGGAAGAAGTTTTTTACAATGAGGATGGTGAAAGAGAGGCAGTAGAGTCTCCGTCCCTGGAAAATTCAAGGTCAGGTTGGACAGGGCTCTGAGCAACCTGATCTAGTTGAAGATGTCCCTGGTCGTTGCAGAGAGGTTGGACTAGATGACCTTTAAAGGCCCCTTCCAACCTGAACTATTCTGTGATTATATGACAGGAGCGGTGGGGCTGTCATTAAGATTTGCAAGCGCTGGCCACCATCATCTGTCCTGCGGCCCTGTAACACAGTATTTCTTCCTGGTCAACGCAAGCAGCTGCTTTCTGTCGACTTGAAATGCAGTTTAAGCTGAAATAAGTTATTTCTCCTGACAAGGTCTCCATTGCTTCCTTTCTAAGCTGCTGAAGCTTGCCAGGATAGTGGTGCTCGCTGGCTGCACAGCTCTGGGCTCCCACGGTTTAAAGGTGCCTTCAACTGCTACTGCAGTTGAGGTGGGTTTTTTTCTGCAGTTATAAAACACAAGGTAATCTGTGAAATGGTGAAATTGTTTGTTGCCACTCATTTATATGATTATATTATAGGTTGAAATAAGTACATCCATTGGTGCTTGTTACGTATTAAAAATTTGTCATTACTACTTTCTAAATACTGCAATATATATATATATAAAGTAGGATTTGGGTTTTTTCTTCTCTTCAAGTCATGAAAGCTCTTTAAATGGCAGGTTTTATCTCAGGAGTGTGACCCTATTGGTCTGGAAATGGGGAGAAGCTCAGTTTACCCACGATGACTACAATTTCTGTTTTGTTTTTTAACAGGTGCTAGTGTTGTTTTGTTATAGAGAATTTGGGATTAAATGAACTCAAGCTTCTGATAATGTTGCTATGATATTTGCTTGGAAACGCTTTGAAATAGCAATGAGAGTTTACTTGGTAGTTGTTTGTTTGGCTCTATAAACCTGCAGTGTACTCATGGCAAATTAAACCAAGAAAATGGGGTTTTGATTGCATTTGCAATCTGCTGATGTTCTGTCTGCAACAGAAGTATGTGCTACACTCAAACACACAATTAGTTTAAATATTTTTGAGGACTATAGCAGGACTTAAGTGCTTCAAAATACTTTCAAAATAGTGGTTGTCTTCAGTTTATTTTCTGTACTAATGAACTTGTGAACAGACAAATTGGACTGGTTGATTTTGTCTGGACATGAGAAGTTGTGATCTTTTTCTGCAACCTATGGGCAAGTCTCTGATCTGCAATTAGAGGAGCTCTATCCTTTTTTAAGCAACATGTCTTTGGTCACCTCCAGGATGGTGAGCACACGTTTGACAGAATGTAGTCATTTAATAGAGACACGGTTTCTCCTACAGACCCAAGAAAGAACCTTAGCCAGAGGTTTTGATGTTGTTTCTGCCTTGTGCTTTTCTCTAGTGTTTAATTATACTCTTTTCCAATATATCCATTCCTTCTCCCTTTCCCTAGTTCATTAACTCCTTTCTTTTCCTCTCCAAAACGTGCAGAAAGGTGGAGCTGGTAGTGGCACTTTGGGAATTAGTAGTGGAAACAGAGACACAAGATGTGTCTGTAGTACTACGGAGAGAAAAAAATGCCCAGTACCATTTTGAATAATGGATGTGAGGGTTTCCAGAGCAAACACGTAATGATAATCCTTGGTGTTTACACTTGGGAAGCATGAGAGATGGTTACAAATGTGCTGAAACCCAGAGAGCAGAAATGAAATGGGATGGGAATGATACAAGGAACAGATGAAGAAAAGTAGATGCTAAATTAATTTCTCTCTGACTCATGACAAAGTGCAGAAATGATGCCTTTCAGCAGTTTAAAACAAGTGAATGTCAAGTTTGGAAAGAAACAGAGAAATAGGGATGAAACTAGGCAATGTCAGAGTGGCATTGCCAAAAAGAGTCTGGGTGGTTTTGAGGCAGTGGGACGGTAGGCCAGTTTGGAGGCTGGGATCCCGCTCTAGTTCCCTTTGGAGAAGCCTCTCCTCCTGCGTTGGTGGCAGCGAGGACCTGGCCATTGTGCAAGCCCTCCTTTGTGCCAAGTCTCAAAATCTGCTGGGCTGCAGAACGGTTCTTCCTGCGAAAAGACTGAGCGGCTCCAAGCTCGAGACACTTAAAATTTAGGTGAGGCAAAGCATTGAAGTGTGTACTCTATAGCACAATTGTGCCCTGGCAAGGGACTTTACTTGACAGCCTATCTGGGAATCCAGTTGGAAAGCTGCTACTTTGTCCTTAACTCACCCTATAGCTCTTTTGTCTCGGCCCTCGCTTTTATGCAGGATCACCCACTGCTGAAGTTCAGCAGAAATCAAGGCATGACATGATCCCAACAGAGCTCCAACCGTGCTTGTTGTTGGCAGGTTAAGTTATTCCCTGTTTATAAGGTAAAGGGTTGGGTTCTGGGGTGGTTTTTTTGTTTGGTTGTTTTTGGGTTTTTTTGTTTGTTTTTTTTTCCTTGCACCAAACTCCCCAAGATCACACTTAACTTTTTTATGGGTACAAGTGAAAGACCTGTTAAACACTTCAGCGGCTGTTGTTTGTTGTCCACCGGCAGCGTTCTCAAAGGCATTGTAAAGCAGGGAAAGAACTGCTACTTTATACATGACTGGGATCCCAATTGATGCTGCTAGAAAAGAGGGGATTGGAAAAGCTAGGCTGGTCGAAGTTGCCTGGCACATATTTAGTCGATGAGTTAATTGGACACCCTCAAAGTGGAACTTGTTAATGTCCTGCCGCTTTCCTAATGAGGATATCTGCTCTAGCAAATAATACAATGATTAATTGGGAACCCTTTCGTTAGGGTCTTAACTGAGGATTTCATGACTAGTGTCTTGTTGGTGAACACAAACTGTATTTGCAATTCAACAGGTGGTCCAGGGCTGCATGGCAGAACCAGTCCAGATCTTTCCCAAAGTATTACATTGGGATAATTATACTGGAACGAGAATTTTCAGTGTCAGGGAAACAGCTACAGTAACAGTGACATACACAGTGCTGAAACTTTAAACAATGAATTGGTGCCTTGTACCAATCATTATTTTGATGCTTTATTTGATGTCAACATTTTGACTGCCAAATTACACGGGCTTTTCAAAACATTGACATACAACTGCCCAATAATCCATACATACAGATGAGGCTGGTGGCAGTGGAGCCAGCCTTTCAAGCTGGGATATGGAGGTGAGCGGATAAGGATGCCTAAAAAATGGTGCTCTCTCTGTGTGGCTTAGCTCTGCTGTAAAATGCAGTCTGACGCTGGGTAACCTGGTTCTTGGCCCTGAAATCTTGAGCTGGAGTTGGTTGTAGCACAGGGATGGCGCATAGCTGTGCATTCACTGTCAACCTTAGTGCCTATTGCATGACTATAAATCAGTTTACATTCCTCATTGTGGTTCCAGTGATGCTGATACAGTTTTCTGCTCAATAAAAACATCCTCATAATAATATGCATATGTTTCTTTTCATGTACATATGTATACACATGTATAAAGGTTTTCTGTATACTCGCATATCTATATCTGATTTATGCACAGAATCCCGCATGAAATCCAGGAGGGGTCTTCATCCCTGTTTGTCCCCATGCCCCTCTAGTGTGGGGTACTTTTTTATAATGAGTCCCCCTGGTTTCTTTTTGGGGAGCTGTAGCGTTTTGTACTTCTTTATGTTTCCCTGCTTTTTTTCCACGCTTTGTGAAAAGACTGGACTGAGGCCAAGACTGAAGAACAAAACGAGCACTGAATAGATGAGAGGTTGTAGGTGGGATGCTGAAGTCTACGCAAAGAGTGGGAGGGCAATTTTGAAAATCAGAACTGGATGTAAAGTTAACACAGGATTGTCTGATTAAATCTGACTTTGTGGAGCAGAAGAAAAAGTTTGTGTCAAGGCTGAACTCGGTGAAGTTTGGATTTATTTATAGATATATAAAAAGATAGATATAAAAAAAATCAACAGGTAGCCTCCCCATACTGATCCTGTCTCAACACTCATGCGTTTTGAGACTAAGCAGCTGTACTAGCTGCTTGTTAGGAGTGTATTATAATGATACCTTTCCTGCTTTCTAAAAAACTATGCAGAAGTAGCTCTTCTACAAGTACAAGAGGTACTTATGGAGAAGTGCTAGTAAGAGCGACATAAATATCTTGGATGCTATTTCAGTGTGTCCAAGTATTAAGAACTCTTGTTAGTCTTCTGAGATGGCAATAGGCTTTGGCAGTATCAGAGGAGAGGTTTCATCACAAAAGCTAAGTAGGTAGAATTGTCTTTAAGGTGCAGAATTAAAGGAATGAAGACAACGGACCTGAGTGTATTGGTTTCCTGCTGCACTGCAGCGTTCCTGCTGCTGTCAAATGTGTGACTCGAGGCAGAGGGATAGAGAAGCATGATAGCTGAGAATCTCCTCCCTGATTTAAAGGTGACAGAGAGAGCAAAAAAAAAATCTATAGTGTGTGCCAAAAAGCAAGAACCTAGCCCTTAAAACGGTGGAGGAACGTTTGAAGGGCCGTTGAAGGACTTCATATATTAATCATGTATGTAAGGATGTTGCTACTGCTGAACAAAAAATGTGTATAAGATTGGTAACTCAAAGCCTTGTTTTGCTGCCTAATTTTAAATTTAAAGCATTTGAAACTTGCCATGCATTATACTTGTAGCAAACTATACATGTTGCCATAAAATTATTGAGCCAGAGTAGAAGCTCAAGACAACCATTGGGGCTGGTACTCTGGATGTTGCTTGCTTAGCAAAATCTACTCCTGGGGGAGACACTGGGTTGTCTTTGCTTTTGGTTTTCTCATACTCTTTGTCGTCCCAAGGTGATCAGTCCCACAGGAGAGGAAATTTCATTGCTTCCTTTAGAGGTTGGTTTGATGTCAGGAAGTTTGCCTGAAATTCAGTCAGCATTTTCCCTATCACCTGCATTCTCTTTTTATTATATTAAATTATTTCTCTCCATTGTGATGTTTATTTATATTATGTGAATGTTTAGAAGCTTTTTCTACTTAATTTTTCATTTAGCTTTTCCTCTACTTCTGTGCTCTTTCAGCTGCACTATAAGTAGGGTCTAGTTCATCAGTGTGTTTCTGTCTGGCTTGCCAAAAGCATGGTGCTAATCTAGGCAGCCTTGCAGAAGAAGAGTGCAGGAGGTAATGTTGCTTCCAGCTCAGTTTCAAATGCAACCTATTTTGGTTTAATATTTTACTGCTTTTCCTTGAAAGTCTTCAGCGTACCTGAGATTCCTGTGTTCTCTATAACAGGGTTCTGAATTAGTTCCCCCAGTTGTGTTCTTTAACATACCCGGGAAAACTGTGGGTGTTCTTACACCCACAAAAAAAAACCCCAACTTATTAGAGACATTAGTTAGGATAAATAAATAATACCTTGCATTTATTTGAATTACTTCCATGCTGTTGATTGCATTTCATAAGCAGAAATGGGCTGCCCAGCTGCTTAAGAACATCATCAACTTCGCTGTGACTTTGATTGTAGTTCTTTAGGGTTTTTTCTTTGGTAGCTTTCACATCTCTGCCATTTGCATCTTCTTTGAGACTAGGACTCGATGAGCCTCAATGGAAAAGCCATACAGAGCTATCTATTAACTCTTTAAGGCATTTTTTTTGTCCCTGCTTTATGTTTCAAATAAAGGTTAGCCATCCGTGTATGTTCTGGATTTAGGCTGTTTATTGCCTTTCATTCTTGCCAGTGGCTGTGACGGCAGTGGACTAAAGTGGTGGTCCAGCTGGAAGCAAGCAGGCCGGCCAGAGAAATGTACAAAACCTGACAACTGAACAACATCTACTTTGCCTGCCTGCTTGCCACCAGGCATTTGGCTTGGCAGCAGCTATTGCCATCTTCATGTGGCTTTATTAAGGGACTGGCGCCTTCACACTGTTAAGGTCTGCTCATCCTCCCGTGCTTACCTGCATCAGTTAGCTCAGTCATTTCCTTTGGTTGCAAAGATAACCGCTATCCACACTTAGGCTTTAGTTCTGCCCTTTCTACCAAAATCCAAGGTTGAGATCCTGAAGTGCAGTACAGAATCATGTTTTTGAGTAGTCTATATTTCATACTGTGCTAAAAGTGCAGGATTTTCTACTGGTATTCGTTCATTAGTCTGTATTTCATTTTCTTAGTACTGTAGTATGTCTGAAAGAATGGGCCCCAATCCTCTTTTTAAACACTTGCCAGGTATATGACTGCTGCACGACTAAAAGCTTGTTGTCATGCTTTGATTTTACCCACATGGAAAATTTGCCTGCTTTTGCATACACATTCAGATTGGAGTTTATACTCAAGTCTTAGGTAACTGGCCTAAAGCTGGTCCGAACATAAGCAATTACATTGAGACACATGCCAAGTGGCTGCACGTGTATTTGTTCTTTCTCTTAAATGTTTTTGCATAGTTTCTAAAAAAAGAGAAAGTTGTCATTAAAATTAGTTGTTTGGAATACGTGTCAGTCTTGTTTGAGGGGCAGTGTCTGTATTTTAAGTTCTGAGCCTCATATCTCATAGGCTGATCTCAAATTGCTCTTGAAGTGTGTGAGAAGACTCTTTATTACAGCTGTGAAAAGCCTTTGCAGAAATGGCAAGTGTATTATTCATCTCCGGAAAGCTTGTGAAGAATTTGCTGTAGCTTATGATAGAGCTTCTCAGCCTTCAGGAATGTAAACTAGATTCAGTGACATTAAAGATAGATGTTCAAAGGGAACTGGCACGTGAACAGAATTGGGGTTTTGGTACTTTTTTATAATTTGTGCAATTGTACTATTTTGCTTGACTGAGCAAAAAGATTAAATGTTTTTATTTAAAGCTAGATAAAATAAGTTAAGAGCTCTTTTTAAAAAACTACTTGATAGCAAATGTCACTTGGTGTGCAGTGCCTTCACATACTTTGCTCCACTGTTATCCATCGTGAAGTTTGGCTCGAGGCTCAGAAACTCCTATTGCTCAGCCCCTCTCCTCGTTTTCATTTTTATTTTTTTCTGCAAATAGAACGCTGGGCTGAACTCCTGAAATCTAACTAGCTGCCTTCCCTGGCTGCTGGTTATCTAAATGAACCTCATCTGTACAACAGGCTTCTGCTGAATATCAGTCTTTAAGGGCTTTTATGTAATTTCTGCCTTTGTGAATTTGCCTTTTGCTGTGTTGTCACAGGCATAGACTTGATGTCTCACAGTCTCATCACATACAATAAAAAGGATGTATCTGATTAAGGGAGGGAGCGTTGGATAAGACAACTTGCTGGCTGAGATTAATGCTTGAAGCACAAGATCAGCACCCATGTTAGCCCTGGAGGAAACAGCAGATGCAGCAAACTATATGCTGTGTTTATCAGTGATGGGACAGAAGTTTGAAGATTAAGAAATTACTTAAGTGCTTAAAACCAATCATGTATTCCAGCAATTTGGAATGTAATAGGAAGGGAAGGAGGAGAACTTTATGCTCATGAGTCACTTGCAGCTGTTAGAGGATGATTTAGTAGGTAAAATTAATGCTTCAGAATAGTTGGGATCGATGGCTTTTGAAGTCTTTAGTTCAAGCACTTCTGGTGTTGTGCACTGACTTCTTCATTGCTGGTTTGGGAAGGGGGTTATCCTAGGAGAAAGTAGGGGATATAATCTCCTGGCCTGTTAGTTTTGCATTTGTAAAACATCTGCTCAGAAGTCCTGAGCCTGCCTGACACAATCTGCTTGCCAGCAGGAAGGCATGCAACTGTTTGAAGGATTTGAAAGAATAGGTCTCACTGATCCTGAGTGGAGGGCTTCTCTAGTGGGTTTCCTCTAGGGAGAGTCTGTAACCAAAGGTTCTCTCTACTGTGTTTTCTGTTAAAAAAAAAGGGAATTCCAGGCAATGTTTGTATTTTCTGTGTATTTATACTGATAAGTTTATTAATATTATACCACCTGAATTAGTCTTTGAACAGGCCTTTTGTAATTTATAGCAGTCAGAAGAGAGGTTTCAACCTTTTAAGCTTTTGTACCTTCTAAAATAAGCAAAGATCATTAAGAAACAGAAATGCAGACTGTGACAGCAGTGAGCAGGAGTACAGACTGAATGATGAGAAAGTCCAAGGGAATTTTAATGTCAGAGCCAATCAGCTGCTTTGACCAATGATTAAAATCTGTGTGACTTTTAGCAACTAGGGTATGTTTGCTATGGATTTTCAACCTTACTGAAGTTAAATGGGAAAAAACACAGGCTTTGTAGAATGTTTTCTTTGTATAATCATCCCAGCTGTAAAGAGGTTCTCCTTCCTTTCTTGACTGTGGGATTTAAACAACTTTTAGTAATGGTTGAAAGAATACAACAGACACATCACCTACGATTTCCCCTCTCAGCTGTTTCCTTGAGGGAGTATGTTTGCAGTACGTGGTCTTGCTGGGCAGGGATTTCAATAGGTGGTGTATGGACTGTTGTGTGGGCTTTGGAGAAGGAGATTGGAGAAATACGCTTCGCCACCCGGGTTGAGGTCTCTGCTGGGGCTGCCGATTGGATTACCTTCAGGAGTCCAACCCATTGCCTGCTGCCAGTTCCTGAGGATACTTCATCTCTTCCACAGATGAACTTCTTCCTGCTTATAAAATGGTCTGCTGAGGTGGGAGCTTCAACTAGAGGCTTTTCCTGCACTCAAAGAAAACTTTTGAGGCAAACCAAAGCAAAGTCACAACTATGATGACCATGGGGAGAGAAGAGGAATTGTGCTCTCATTTCTTGCAAGAGAAGGGATCTTTCTCTAAAGATTGGGTCTGAGGTTTTTTGTGCTTTTCGCTAGGCATCTATAGAAATAAGAATGCACAGTAAAATTGTGGGTGTAGTAACTTTAACCAGAAGAGGCTGAATTGCAGCTACAAATCTTTGGATTGCTTCCCTCTTCCCACTCTCCTGGTTGAATCTGTTATATAGAACACGCGGCATGTAGGTTTTAACATCCCCAGCATTTGCTGAATCTGCTAAGCACTTTTGTAGCCTGCAGAATGAGCTGCGGCAGCTGGACAAGTAAAGCCCACTAGACCCCAAAGGCCACTGCTCCATGGTTGCTCCATCACCCTACACACAAACATGCCTTTGGGCACATCTGCCCTGTGCAGTGTGGCACATTGTGAGGTCACTGAGACAAGCAAATAGGCAAGGTTAATTAGCCTCAGTACAGTGCAGCCTGAAATATGTCAGTTAGCTTGGGGTTTGGAAGGTGAATGATACCCCTGTGTGGTGTTACCTGGTCTGTGGGTCCCAGGCACGGGGCTGCTCAGAGTGGACTGAGGACACGTAAAGTCACCTTGTGCAGAGCAATATAGACATGTCTTGGTTCTGGTCCTTCCCAAGCCAGGTTAGTACAGCTTGCTAGATGGTGCTACAGTCTGTCTTGATTTCGGGCAGTGACCAAACATGTGCTTAGCAGCAACTCTGCACTCACTTCTAAGCATGACTTAGAAGGTCTCTAATGGCAAACATCCTTTTAAAAACCTGAGCTGTGTTTTCTTAAACGTTTTATCCTTCAAAGTATTACACATGCATTTCAAGTCACTTGAGCTTGCTTCCTTTCTGTTTGCTTGGATTTTTTGTGCTTTTTTTTCCATCGTGCTTGCTAGTCAGAGAAAGAATTTAAATTTTCCATTTGTGTACATATGCCCACTTTTGCTTTTCTGCTTCTCTCACGCAGTCTTTTGCTGTGGGTGAGCAGAACTTTCTCGTCAAAGAAATCAAACAGAGAACAGACCCCGTCTCCCCCCCGCCCCTTGAAGGAGCAGAGGGCATGTGGAATAAATCACAACACGAAGCACAATAACGAGGTCCCATGGGAAAGGGAGCTTTGCGATTGTGTGCCGGCGTGCACCTCCCCTTAGAGACGGCGGCCGGGGAGCTCGCCCCACGGTGGCCGGGGGGGTTCCTTTCTTTCTCACTCCTATCTCCCCTCCTGGTGTTGCCGATCCATTCACTGCCCAGAGAATTGATTAACATTCATCAGGAGCCTTGGGAGAAGGGTTGGGGGAGAAGAGGGGGAGAGCGGAGGGTGAGGGGAAGGGGGTCCTTGCTGGTGATGCCGGTCCCCACGATGCGGCGAGCTGGGGCAGGGTCGGGTGCAGGATGGCTATTTTATAGCTGGGGACCGCGGTGACGTATGGCTGAGCGCTGGCTGGCACAGCTCCTCGTGGACCAGTCAGCGGAGCGAAATTGAAGCTGACAAGACTTTTCTGGCGTTTTTTGGAAAGG
Organism: Pedionomus torquatus; assembly: GCA_013398155.1. Lineage (NCBI taxonomy): Eukaryota > Metazoa > Chordata > Aves > Charadriiformes > Pedionomidae > Pedionomus > Pedionomus torquatus. The sequence continues at coordinate 123,808 of VZRU01014294.1, forward strand.
ACTGTAATCTACTGTAGGGGAGAACAGAGCCGCTCAATCACCGCCGCCGTAAATAGGAGACGGAAGGGAGTGAGAAAGGAGGCAAAGAGAAAAAGTGCTTGCTGGGGGGGGAGGGGGGGCGGCATTTTTGGTGGATGGTATGAAGCCAGCCATGGAAACTGCAGCGGAGGAAAATGCAGAACAAAGCCAAGAGAAAAAAGGTACCCAGGGGTCTAACAATAGCCTGTTTAAATCTTTTCATTCAGGGGGCTTAAAGAGGTTTAGGCCAGTTTTGTCACTTTTTCGACTAGCTCTTAAACAATCATTACTGCATCTTCGGGCTTTCAGCCGTCCTTTCCTGCATGGCTTGACAACAAATTAATAGAGCGGCAATCTTTCTGTCTGCGTCTGTATTTGCTCTGAATCTGTCCTAACCCTATCAGGAATGATGTTTGCAAAAGAAGTCTTGTTATTGCTGCGTCTTTGATGGATTTTGGTAAATTTGGTTTACATAGGTAGTGTGTGCCTGTGTGTTTGCATGTTGTTTTCAGAGCCATAATCTGGTGTTTTCATCAAGACGAGCCGTGTAGCGAGGCTTTGCAATGCAGTGTGGGAGACCTAGGTTATAACATATAATAGATTATAATATCACACAACCTTTGTGTAGTTAGCTTGGTGCCAAACACTACTCTTAATTTTAAATGCCTTTTCTATGTTTTTTGTCTAGCAAATTGTGCATATGTAGATATCTGCCTGCGCCATGATAAGGGGAAATAGTGCAATGAGTTTCACAACATTAGATTTCAAGGTGTGTTAATCACAAAGAATTGCTGCTTAGTGGAGAGAACAATTCCCTGGTAGCAGTTCTGCGGTAGGGAGATGGCAGCACAAGGAGGAGAAAGGTGTTTCATCCATCCCAGCCTTACAGGTGATTTGTTTGGTCTGGAATGCTGAACTTCAGAGGGTAAATTCAACGTGCAAAGGGACTGGTTTGTTTCTGCATCATTTAATTGATGCCAAATAAGTGTCCTTCTTCAGTGTAGCAGACTGCTGTACCAAATCATAGTGGTATTTTTTTTTTGTTAAATATTACAGCAGTAACAAAAGTATTTAAATTCCTACTGCCTTTTTACACGAGTCATAGTATACTTTTGAACCTGTTGTGTGTCAGTTAAAGCTATCTGAGTGTCTCATAGGCATATGCAGCCAACACACAACTAGTACATTTCCCCAAGTAGAATTGTTTATTGTATCGCTAAACAGTTCAGATGGGAATGTAATGATAAATCTTGGTACTGTCCAGTGCCAGATTTTGTTTTCCTACTTTGAATCTGCTTTCTCCTACGTGCTTTGTATAATTCAAACCTAGCTTCAGTTTCAAGTAAATGAAATTTGTCAAGTGATTAGACATAGTACTACATAATCCCTTAGGGATTTCACAAAAGGAGGTCCACTGATGAGAGATTAAACTCTGAAAGCCATTAGTGTATGTGGACAACAACCCACCTCACCGCAGACTTTGAGTAATTAATGTACAAAATGTCTTCAGTGCCTTGACTATAAAACCATCTTGAACTCATCGATCATTCTTCAGAAATTACAGCAATTTTTTCTTCTGATGGATGAGTTTCTTTTAAACTGGTAGAACTCATGTACAATAAACACCAAAGAAAGTTGTCCGTATGCGTTAGCAGCTGTGCAAAATGAAATGTGTTGCTGAGTGTGTTTATGATGGTTTATGGTTTCCCTTTTATTTTGGCAAGGATGAAAGCACAACATGTAGAACAGTAAATCTGTTACCAAGTCAAGGTTGTTGATCTGTTGCTTTCATAGGATGCAGGCAGGGCAACTTCCTATCTGAATTTTGCCACCATTTCCTGGTTTTTCTGTGATAATTTTATACTTTGGATGTGTTACATAGGTATGCGTATGTAACACTTCAAGGCTTTGTTCTTGCCAGCTCCCTAATTTCTGAAAGTAACACATGGTCTCTCACATTATGCTCTTTATTTCCATTCACTTAAATTCCCAATATGTTTCACAGCACATTAAAACGCAGAAAGCTGAAACAGCCCTTCTCCTAGTTTCAGTAGCAAAATAAATAGCCCAGATTCCTCTGTAAAGTTCCTGCCATGAAGCAGTAATGTAGGAGGCATATTCGGGTTTGGGGGACAGATCTTCCAAAGTGCTAAGACCATCTAGCCCAGTCAGGTTTTTAGATGGGCTCAGCATCAGGTACCTCTGAAATGGCAGGATATTTTGGAAGGGGTCTTTTGTCAACAGCTTTCTCTCATGGAGAAAAATGAGCTTTTTCTCTGTGTGAAGAAATGTGCTGGAAAATGCTGCCGCGTCTCTTTGGGGTGTAAACCAGAAGCTGACCCCTTCAAAATGTGTCCATTTACTGTCCAGATCGGATCTCCTCCTGCCTGCAGTGCCTTACAGGCTTGCTGGGCTTGCCACGCTTGCTTCTTCCTCCAAGACGCCACCTGGACTGAGTGTAATGGCTGTCCTTTATGAGATGCCCTGGATGCAGTGATTGCGAGGCAGCCGCCGTAGCTCGAAGCGATTGAAGCGCTGTCACAAAGTCTTTCAACTCTTCCTTCCACAAATGAATCACAAAGTCCAAGGAGATAAACCAGTGCCAGAGGGGGCTTGGGGGATGTTGTTTTTGCTAATACCGAGCAAGAGAAGATCCCGCTCAGTATGCTTTGCACTGCCAAATTCAGGGTAAAGTGTCTGCATTTAACTATTAGCAAAATGTACTTTTCAGCTAAAAGTTTTATCCCTTTACTGGAGATTTAAACACCGGGTTTCCAGGTTGTGTTTTTTAATGCAAGGACCTCCTTTAAGATTTATTGTAATTGTACATAAATACTTGGAGGAAGTTGGGCTAGGACTGTGTGCCCAGCTACTAGCCCCCGTATACAGGGCTCCCTGTATTCTGGAAGAGAATGCTGAGTGATACTGCTCAAGCTCTTGGGATGAGCAGCAAGAGCTATTTTCAATTCCAGCACCTAATACAGTCAGATCTGAACGGTGGTGTCACTTAGGTACTGGTTTGTGTTTCCCTACCCTGTGGCAAATGTGAATGGCCAGCTATTTTGGACAATTAACCTAAGCTAATGAGCTTTATGAATATCTACAGACTGATAAATGAAAATGATTGATCTCGTTTAGATTTTTAAAGTTCACTAAATTGCATATGAATTCCAGTTTTAGGTTTTAATAATTATTTTCATGAGTCCCCTGCCTGATTCAGGCAGTGATGCTGCCCAGCTGATGGATTCAGTGTTTATCAGACATTTGTTTCCCTGCACCCAGATGAGTGGCTGCTGCCCCAGTTTTTTTAATTGGAAATGGAACAACACCCATGTTGATGGAGATAAGAAATAAGTCAGCTTTATGCTGTGTATCAGCAGCCCTTATCAGAGGAGAACACCCTGAGCAGGCTGAAGCAGAATGTTTAACAGATACTTTACAGGGCTGCAGGACAGATTGGACGCATTTTAAAGATGAAGGTTTACAAATTATTACAAATGACAGGGTTTATCTTGCAGGCATTAAATTAAATCAAAACGTGAGGACTGGGCAGGCAGATTTACTGAGGTGGAATAAATATGAAAAACGAAATGCCGTTTTGCATCAGCAGTGAAGGATATAGATCCTGATACACATTAACAGAGACAATAAGTTTCCTTTAACATTTAACTATGAAAAATACTACCAAGTTGAAAAATTCAAAGAACAAACTAAAAACTCAACTGTGGATGACCATGGTATATTTACCAATTACACATGGGAGGATGAAAGTAAGCCATTGCACTAAGATACAGTTTCCTTAGATGAATGTATATGATGTTCAAATTGCATATGTTGTGTTGAGGAATAATGAAGACCAGTCTGAGCAGCTGTACCCAAGGTTCCTTTTAATTGGCTCTTCCCTACTAATGTGCTCCCTGTGAAAGAAGACCTCATGCTCAGGAATAGCTGTAAGCTTTATTATTGTTTATTCTGTATATAAAGTGATCTTTCCAATTTAAAACTCTAAATAGACAAGTATATGCTCGTCAAAAATAGAAATAAAATACATCTCTAAACACAACTGCATAACTGTGTCTGGTAGTGTAAATGGAGCTGCTGAAGTGCAAAGTAGAAGGGAGTGAATTAATGTGCAACTTATTTCACTTTTAGTGAAGTTCTTCTTAGGCAGTGGGCTTACAACAATTTTGCGCATCACAGAGAGATGTATTTTTCATTACAGCAAATTGAAAAAAAAAAAAAAAAAAGTCTTTTTTTATATCCGTGTTACCGCTCTTAGCCAAAATTTTCAGACTTACTCCCTTAATGTTAGGCATACATGCTGATTTCAGAGCTGACAAGCTGCTTAAAGATTTTTAGTGTGCTGCCTGTTTTTCCCCCATTTCAAGCAGTCTATTGGTGTTTCAGATCCCCTGAAAACAACAACTGCTTTAAGTCCCTGAAGAATATGACCATAAGAAGAGAGGTCCAGCCCAGGGAGAATCTGGGACACGCAATATTCTGGGGATAATAATTTGGCAGGCTTAGTGATTTAGGTTTTAATGAATAGGATTTGGTTTCTAAATAGGGGAGGGGGTTGAAAAATGCTCGGAGAATGTACTCATACTGGTCTGAATGACCTCATGAAAGCAGAAAACCTAGACATATGTGCCATGGGATATGGTAACGGGGAGGAGGGGAAGAACCCAGATGGTACCGCACGTGCACAGGGGACTCTGCAGTGGGAGCAGAGGGACTAAAGAGGGGAGAGAAGAGGGTGCGGGGAGCCCCCTTCAATCACTCTAACCTTTCCCCGTTTTCTAGCCAGCCTTGCTCCTCATGCAGTATTCATCATCAGATCATAAACGACCAAATGCCAGCCCTCTCTGTGCTCCCGCGGACTGCTTCGTCAGCTGCGACAGATGAATGTCGTAACTGTTTGTTTCCTCTAAAACCATATGCCAAAGGCAGCAAGCAGGAGGATGTTGGGCACTGGGAATTTTATTGCAAGCATGCGAGATGATTCATCCCAATGAATATTGAACACCACAGTCGCCATCCGTTTGCCTGTGTGGTGTGACATGAAAAGGTTGTCACTCCTGTCGCTGCTGGGTCTGTGCAGGATCGAGTAGAGCCTGATCTGAACAGGAGACCTGGAGCTGCAGGAGCTTGGCCGTGCGTGGAGAGTGTTGTAATCCTAGACTTGGGAAAGCAACTAGTGTAGTTAGGTCCTCAAAAAGCAAGAGGTAAAGAAGTCGTTTGAACCTATTTCCTCTTCTAACTACTCAGGGGACAAAGGTCATTAATTCATATGTACTTAATTCATACATAGGGTGTGCTGAGGTTGTTACGCTACTGAAGCCTGTGGGGCTTTTGACCTGGTGGTACTTTTGCATGAGCCGGTCTGGGTGGGTCCCAGTAAAGTCACTGAAAGATGCTCTTCAGCTTCAGACAACATGCCAGACGGGTGGTAAGGGGCTACCAAACAGCCCTTGGGAAGTGGCTCTTTGCACAGCAGTAGAAAAATGGAGATTCCTTACAGAGTTTGAGCCAACCCCTAATGAAGGGAGCCCTGTTATTGCAAAACCAGAAATTACTAGTTAAAAAAAAAAAAAAAAAGACAACTTCATTGAATATTTTCAATTACGGAAAAGATGCTACAACGTTTACATGCTATCTCCATGATTCGGGGTTTGATGTTCATCCCACAGCAGACCATGGTGACTTTGCCAGCATCCCCTCGGGCTCAGAGGGAAAGGCAGCTGCCTGCTCTGCTGCTCTGAGCAAGGGGGGGCTTGTAGCTGCTGCAGGAGAAATCTCGAATTCTAGGTTCAGGCCTGATAGCATAAAATCCTTTTAGTGCCAAGGATTTGGACGAGCTGCTGCTGCAATGTAAATGAAGAATCTGTTTCTTCCCAGAAGTCTTTGCAGCTGATTATTTTTAATTTAAAAAAAAAAAATAATCTTTATCTGTTACTGATGTCCAGTAAGTAGCTTCAAAAAAACAGGGGGCACACATTTGTGAGGGAGAGGGCAGATGGTATGCAGTACTAGTGAGCAATTCTGTTATTTCCATTTTGTATCAACTGAAATTATTATGGCGCCTCGTGTGATCTCATAAACAGGATTGTTCCTGTGTTAGCAAAAGGAGATGATATCATCCTGAGCATGCACAGTCAATTTGGAACGATGCCTTCAGCACATTTTGAATTTGGTTATGTTTGTAAGATGTGGAATTTGCCTTTCCTAAAAGGAAGGATAAACTGTAGAAAGTGTCTTTTAGAAAAAATATACTACCTGATACCTGCTTGCAGATTTGTGTGTGAGTTGCAGAGAGGGGAGAAATACTGAGCCGCCAAGTATCCTGTTAGAAAAGCCATTGATATTAAATTTGCATCCCAAACCCAAAAGACTGGTTTAGTATTGCAGTTCATTTGCCGGACTAGGAGATGAACAAATTCTTGTTTCAAACCTTTAGATCCAACATGGATTTGAGGCCAAGATTTTTTCCTCTTGACATGTGTGAATTTGTGGCAGCAAAACCCCATGAGAGTACCAGGTCCAGGACTTTTCTAGCCCCTCATGGGCCTGAAATTTAGGGCATTTCTACTCCCCTGCCCTCCAAAATTTGTGTCTGATCTAGGCTATGGTAGATGGGTTTTCAGCATCATGACCTTTGCTTCCTCCACCTGCCCAAATGCTGCTGAATTGAATCTATTTTGGCCAGAGTTTATGGTTACTTTCTCATTTAGCCACTGCAGAGAGGGATGCTGATGCATTTTACACAGAGATCTGGTTTTTTTGCCCAGACAGCTTTGACAAAGCCATAATGATGCTAAGAGCAGTTAGACATTGTTTTGCCAGTGGCCTCTTTCAGCGGTCTTGATGAGTGTGGGATGAGTGTGAAAGCGGGTCAGGTATGTCATTGCACGTGGGGTCTCATTGCTGAGATTCATCTGTCCTCTAAAAAGGCAAGGAGAAGGATAACTGGCCTCCTTCACTGTAATCCTGGAACAAGTCTGTTTTGACATACTTGCTCCAGATTTTTGGATGTGAGCAGAGCTTCTGTGAAGCACTTGACAATAACCATTTCCTTTGGCAGATTTAGGGTCTTTTTAAAAAATAACAAACAGGTAATGTGGTTTTCCGTGACTTTGTATTTACTTCTGGAGCGAAGCTCTTCGCCATGGACAAAGAAAGGGAGACATGAGAATGGGTGGGGGGAAGGAGTAGAGAGTCCTTCCTTACATGTTTAATTCAAATCCTAGGTGGAGTTTGAGCTATTCAACCTTTCTTAACACCTGTGTGTCTCCCTGTCGATGATCCCTCTTCAACCCCTCCCTTTGTTTGGTAAAGTTACGTCCTTTCAGTTCTGAACCTACAAGATGTTTTTCTGGGCTCTTATTTTTAAAGTTAAATGACTGAAAGTGCTGAACTAAAACTTGCTGGTGACACTGACTTTTTACCACCTGAAATTGGCAGTGATCACCAGACCAGAAATGGAAATTGGCAGGTACCACTGGATGTACAGGAGTTCAAGGCCACACCGGTACCATCATGTGCCAGCATTGAGAGGCAATATTAGTCCTTTGGGGATTCAAGGTAAATAAAGGGCTGGGTGAAAGGGAAATGGAGAGTTCAGAAATGGTAGTAGCATAAACCTAATGCTTTGCACTAGTCCTAACAATTTAAGATAAATGTTCTCCTATTTTTCTTGTTTTGTTTGTTAAGGCTCTAAAGGAATCTAGTTCTTTCATGTGCATACTTGTCATAAATTTAAATTTGGTTGTTAATGCTTGAAGGACAATCATGTGTGGTGAGGGACACCTTCCTTCTACCTGTGCTGCCCGATTGCATCAAAACTGTTTACAGGTGAGACGGCGTGGTACGGGGTTTGTATGCAAATCAGTCTATCAAGATGACCAGCCACAACTGCAGTAATTGACCCTAAAGCAGTGACAGCACATCTGATTTGCTGGTCTCCTGCAGTATCCTTCCTGGACGGTATTTCATGATTTTTCTTTGCATTTTTCCTTTGCTAGAAGCAGTAAGTGTGTATGTCAGAATCTAAAGGAGGGTTTCAGCTGAAACTTTTAAAAATGATGATTCCACACTCTTGTCCTTTTGATACCTGGCTTGAGAGCTCAAAAAGATCCTTTTCTTTTTTTTTTTTTTTTGTTTGTTTTGTTTTCCCTGGAGCTTCGTTTTAAGAGTTTGGAGGGCGTTTAGTTTTGAAGCGTCTCAGGCACCTGAAATCAAGCACACGATTAATTGTGTTGGAAAATTCCAGTCTGACTGAGGGTTAACACAGCAAAGGATGCAAATGCTCAGAGACAGCATTCGCAGCTAGCTCTATCCAGCATCCTCTTCTCTTTATGGAGCTGATTGACTGAAGCATGCTTGACAGCTTGTTTGCTGGAGATGCCTGCCCCCGCATCAGAGACTTTAACAGTAACTGCAGGGAAATATTCACCAAAGCTTGCTGCCTAATCCTTCCCTTTTCCATTATATTTTCACACACATTTGTTCTTTAGGATTCAAATGTTTATGTATTTCAAAATGGCTTTTTTTTTTCCCCTTTGGCAAATACTTAGGTTGCAAATCATGATCACCATCTTCAATATCAATATTCATTTTCACCATATTCTATGAGAAATTACCTGGGTGATGGACTCAGGGCTACCAGAAGACATTCCCAAACTTCACATCAGCACTTGCGGCATATCTTATACGTGGGAGAAATGCTCGAAGAAGGGGTGACAGATGATGAATGCTGCCTTCCTGGGAAGGAGGACAAGGAGGGAGCAGGCCAGGTGCCTGGTTATCAGGGTCTTCTGCCCCCCAGTGATGAGACACGTCCATATGTGCTGGCACGGATGAGCCAGAACGCAGAGGAGACGCAGAGCCTTCTGTCACAGCAGCTGGGTGTCTGGCACATAAAATGGTGCTAGAAACCCTTGTTTCGGCAGCTGAACCCTATGCAGGCTGCCTTGGGAAGCTTCCTGAAGTATCACACAGGTAAATGTGGTGCCTGTCATGGAGGAGTTGAAGATGAAAGGGTTCTTGCTGCTGGCGGTAAAAAGGAACCTCATCAACAAAGCCCAAAAATACCAATTCAAGGAAGATGCTGCACTTAAGGAAATGAAAGGGTATCTGGGCAGCAACGAAACTGCTCTAAACGGGTCTTGAATAAGACCAATCTGCCAAAGACGGATTAGCCACAGTGAAAATACTGGTCTTTGTTCTTTGCTCCTGTCCCTTAGGTCTGAGGGAAAATGTCACTTCAGTCATAACGCAAGTCATGTCTGTAACATGCCTCCCCGCCATACTGGTATACAGCTCCCCACTGCTGGGTGGCGTGGGCTGGTGTGCTGAGATAAACTCTCAGTTTCTTTTGACAACCCACATTATTTTTTGGGTGCCTTTGCCATGTAGGTATTTCTACGTTGTCTCCTTTGTCAGCATCCGAATCGACATCACTAGGGAGAGCACTTCTGTGGCAGTCCTGGTGGCACCCACCTCTTCTCCCAGGCTTTCCATACATGACGTCTCCCCTCCCCATTTTAAACTTTAATCCAGCACTTGACCAACACAGGGGAAGAGTCAGTGTGGGATACTCACTGCAGTGCTGGAACCAAGGCCTCCCCAGAACACTTGCAAATTTAAAGAGCCTTTCAAAATGCCTAAAACATTTTTTTCCCAGGAAGCAAAGTACCATCTTTTACTTTAGTAAGAGAAACTTAGCAATGCTTGTTTAACATGAGGTTAGCTGTAGGCAGTTTTCCAGGCTGGGTGGGCGTTGTTTGCTTTATGGGAATTTTTTTTTTTTTTTTTTTTTTCCCCCTTAGCTTGCTTCCCTCAGATGCTGGGAGGTGTTTCAGCTGCTTTGTGAGCACACAGGGGCATGTGAATGTGGAGTATCTCATGGAAACAGCCTGTCCCCTTACTGCAGCAAGCTTCAATTTTGAGAATGATGTGGTTGGGGACTCAACTCGGGGAATACCTGCATGAAAGCTGTTGCAAGGCAAAGGACTTCTGCAGCTGTGGCTCAGGTTTCTTACTGCTCCTCTAGTTCCGTAATTGGGTAAATGTCTGGGAAGATCTTGACAGCTTCAGTTCCCTCTGAAATGAAGAATATACCTTCTGAATCTTAGATCAGCCAGACTGAAATCCCTACAAATGCTGGTTTTGGCCTTCAGCTCTAGGGAGAGAGGGGTTCTGTTTCTGTTTGCTTCTTTGTAGCTAGGGAGGAGTCAGCTGGGGAAGTGGTCAGTAGCGGTGGCTGAAGTTCTGTGTGACGAAAGTTTGGCTCTGAGTGTGAAGGCTGATGGAGAGTGAGGTGAGTTACAGCTGCGAGAAAGGTGGAGCTCAGAGTCTCAACTCCAGTCTTCCAGGTAAGATGCACACCTTTGATTAAATTCAGCCTTAAAAATTATGTTGGCCAAGTGCAGGTGGATCTGGAGGATGGCTGAATCAAGGAAACTCAAATGTCCTTACAGAAGGTTTCACAGAACTGCTGAAGTAGCCCACAGGGCTGAAATGCTCAGGTGCTTTTGTACTTGCCCCAGCAAGCTTGTCTGGTGGACCTTCAGGCATTTTGAATATCTTTGGCAGTGGGTTCATCGCTTCATCTGTTTTCCCTCTTTGGCTTGAGTATGTGCTTGGGCTGGCACCTACTGAAGCAGCAGTTCTTCCGTGTTGACCCTAGTGAGTGTGTCTCCAAGAAGGGGAAAGCAAAGGGAGCAAGGTCAGGGTGAGAGCAGAAAGGAGGAATGTCTTCAGACACGTTGAGCAGTGAGTTGTTGATATGTCAGTTGAGATTTACAGCCCCAGTTGGACCAGAGGCTGCCCTTGCTGGTGCAGTGTGTTTGCACTTTGAGCTCTGCCTGTCAATGAGTCCTTCCACATGCTCAGGTTGTGCAAAAGTCCCAAGGCTTATTTTGGGTAGTAAAACACTAGAAAGAGTCTTCAGGAAGAATAATGCCAAAGCTTCTTTATATGAGAAGAATTTTTTTTTTTTAAATCCTCTACTTATTTTTTTTCTGCAGAGGTGGCTTACAGCAAAAAAATAGCCATCCTCAAGCATTCCCATATAGACCTGTTGGAAGTAGGGCCCTTTTCCACAGTAGAAATCAGGTATTTTTCTTCTGCTGTGGCCAAAATGTAAAACAGAGAAGACATGAATTAAAATAACGTTTTGCCTGACCTTTGTCCGAGAGCAATAAAGCTGGTCAAGAGCAATTCTCTAGTCCCGCTGTGCCTTAGGGCAGCAGTGTTCTTCCTGTGCGGGTCTGTCTCCTTGCTCTCACCCAGCAAACGCCTGGAATGGGCACTTACAATAAACGTGGATGTAGTAATTCATATTCTGTAGATTGCTCTGTCTGAAAAAGGCACCTTCAGAACACATGTGAGCTTTAATGAGCATTGCTGAGGCTAGAAGTGATATAGATGGGGAGCATGTGTATTTCAATACAGTTGAAGAAGATAAAGTCTTTAAAAGGCCATTTGGATCATCTGTCCTTGCATGAAACAGGTTTCATTCCTGCAATGGGAATGCTAATTTTTTTTTGTATAAGAAGTGCCAGTTTGGGCCCAAGATTTGAAGAAAAACGACGGTTATCTTTACTGCTGTCTGTTCTTAGAGTCTTCTCTATGTCATTTAGCTTGGTAAAATAGCCTTCTCTGCAATTTGAACATGTTTTCTTCAGTGAAAGGAAAAAAGCTTTTTCTGTTGTTGAACATTGATAATCTCTGCAAGGATTCTTTTTGTTAATCATGTTAAAAATAAATGCACTTGATTTTAAACCTATTTTTCCTGCATTTTTGCTGGAGTATTAGGAGCAGCTTATTATCATTACTCATACAGTACCACAGAGATGCTTGGTGCTTTGTGGATTTAAAAAGAAGAGTCTGCCAATGATGCTTCCAGGCTGTGAGATGCTTGTTGTTAGTGTGCACCAGTTCTGATTACTTTATGCCTGTTCCAGCCCAGGAGGCATGAGCAAGGGTTTTTACTTCAATGCTAAACAAAAGCATGGGAGCATCTAATGAAGTTTAAAGATGGCAGACTTAAAACTGATAATCAACAATGAGTACCTTCTGAGAAGCGGGGAACTGACTGAATGGCAGTGTTGAAACCAAATTATCTTCTATTCATAGCAAGAGCATCTGAAGAAGTGTATAGTATAGTATTAGTATTACTAATACTAATAACCTCCAGAAAGGAGATACCTGTTGAGTAGCTCTTCAGTAGTAGAGATTGGGGTGAGATTTACTGAGTGAATGGGACTACCCAGGACCTCATAGCCTTTCAATTGAATGGAGAATCTAGTGCTTGCCATTGTGAAGAGTGAGAGTGGTGATATTGCTGGATTTCATGTCTCATCCTCTGTGGCAGCCCTGATGGCTGTGGTCTCCGAAGGTCACGTCTTCTCCCTCACAGATACTACTACAAGTGCTGGCTACGAAGGCTTATTTATTGATTTACAACTCTGAGAGATGGGGATGCAAATGGAAAGGAGAGATTACCAATCTAGCTAGACTGAAGTACCCCCACATTAAGTTTTCTGGCTCTCATAAAGAGTTAATTTTCAGTATAAGCTAATTTCACAACTTCTGATTTGGAGAGGACAAAAAGGCAAAATTAGGAAATGTGGAAGAGCTCAAAGAGGTTTGTGGGAGGAAAATAAAGCATTTTCTGTGTAGCTCATCACCTACTTAGTCTACTTAATGTACTTAATCCAAAAGTATAGTAAGTGTTTATTGTAATTAATAACAGAGGTTTTAGCTTTGTGTCATGTTTTGTAAATCAGCAGAATCTAAGGTGAAGAGGAATAGGTAGGGATAGAGCTTTGACAAAGACTGACGAGTGATTTAACACACAGCTTTTTTACTTTAGTGCCCCTATTAAAGTGTGGAGAGAAATTTGTCACATGCTTTAAATTAACCCTTGTAAGACTAGATGCTTTATCTTTCTGTACGTTTGCCAATAACCCTTGTCTGCTGGTGTGGGTAATAGATGTGAGAAGTAATCTTACTGCCAGGTACTGGCTTATTTTCACACAGGGAAGAAGGAGGCAAATTCCATTTTTGCTTCTAATGTATTAGTGTATTCCCGCATTCCTCGCTGCTTCCCCTGTAGCTGTCAATCATGCTGTAAAGTATGAAAATGTGTGTGCATGTGTGTCCTAGTGTGCATAAGCCATTCAAAATGGAGAATTTAAAAACTACAGTAGGTGGCAGCAAGTAAAATTGGCATTTGCTTCCACTGACATAAAGTTGATTTTCTGGAAAAGACTCACAGTGGTTTAGGAATCCTACGGTATTATGCACGCTTGGTACTGAGTAATCTTCAGCACTGGGGGAACTGAGGTGAATGGGAAGTATTGAGTTCTCCTCTTACATCTATTTGTGAATTGGATGGAATGCTCCCAATAGTTGGCTCCCATAGATGTGTAATAATATGCCTGCTTTACATGCAATGGCTGCATTTAAGATGTTATCCAGTGCTTGCATTTAAGACGTTATCTAGTGCTTTTTCTTTTCTTGGGTTGTTTGCAACCTCCTCCATTGTTAAACAGTTCTTCCACGTGTGCTCCCTGAGCTGTGGTGCTGAAGCCAACAGAGATCATGTTTCTGTGGTGGCATGGCAGCATCATTTCTACCACGTATTAACTGGACAGGTGTCCAACATGGCAGAATTTCTAAAAATGCATTACACAATTACAGGAAGTAAGGGATGAGAAAAAACAGTGCCTGATGTTTCATCTTTCAGAACAGCAAGACAGATTTATGGGAAAAGAAGAAATGAAACTTCTAAGGAAGAGAGACTGAGAACTAACTCAGAAAACAGCCACGGGAGATTTAGCTCCCTGTAATGGAGAGCTTTTCTAACCTCCTTTCAGGTTTTCTTTGTTGCTTAGGTTTTTGCTCCATAGTGACCTTGACCATGGGATCAATGGTTCATACCTGAGATACGTTGAAGCACTTGTTCGAACTAGGAGGAGTTTGGGACATTAAAGAATAGACCGGTTTTCTGTCCAGGAGGTGTGGACAGTCTTCCCTTACATCATGTTTTCTCATGCTTTGCTTTGAGGAATGGCTTTGTGAATGTGTGCCTGTCTCAACTTTTCAAGGCGGGCTTCAAGAGCTGGTGTGTGAACTTCGTAGAGCGAGCCCTGGGAACTACTCAAGACAGCTACCTGATCCCACTGCATTGTCTTTTGTCATTTCCAAAGCACAAGTTTTGTTGTTCTACTCTATCTTGTCCTCAATAGGATAAGTTTGAGTCTGAGAATTGCTTTGCTTTTCTTCTTTTTTTTTTTTTTTTAAGACTGCTTTCCATTAATTCTGCATTACCTTGCTATTCTGAGTTTAAATCTTAAAGCCATACTTAATGTACCAAAGAAGGTTTAGCCACACAATTGCCGTTTGACATGAGAAATTGAATGACTAAGCCCCTGAATATATGCAGCAGCCCATACACTGCTGGGTAGGTTGTATAATTGTTCTTCATACATTAAGCAACCCATTGCCGATTTGTGTACATATGTAGGTTCATCCTTTACCAATTTCCTGTGACTGATAGTTTCCAGAAGATTAAAAGAATAGCCGGTTCCTGGGTTTTTTTTTCCTCTTCTCTTTATTTCTGTCCTTTAGCAAGAATATTTGTGTGTGTATGTGTGTGTTTAATAGCATTCATTCCCTAGAGAATAATCTCAGTCCTTGTTTTAGCTGGCCTCCTTCTGAGAGTGTGTTAAATCTGTAGCCAAGATCACAGGCAGCTCTGGGCAAATCATTGGGCTGTTATTAACCTGCCTCCATGGCAACTGCTGCTCGCCAGCCTGAGGACAAAAAATGTTTTTATTCTGCTGAGTTGCACAAAAGGTTCTAGTGATGCCGTGCACAAAATGGCCATTGAAAGGGGAGATGCAGCGATGTGTGTTTGTGCTGTACAGTTTCATCTTTAAATCGGTTTACGCCGTTGTGTGGATGTACAGCTGAAAAGTTCGCCGCGTTGGCCACATGGAACGTAAAAACTAGCAGAAAATTGGAACTAAACTTATTTGAACGCTACTTATTTTTGTCAGCTTGAGCTCGCAGGCCTTCAGCCTGCAGTTACCAGCAGTGCTTCAGCAAGTTATTTTGTGAAAGTGAACCGGGCAAACATCATCGTGGGGTTTCAGATGTACTGTATGAAGATACTCCGAGCTATATAAAGCATGTTTCCTGGAAGGCTTTTGGTTTTTTTTCTTCAGAAATCCCCTGATTTACTTCAGTGCTTGTTTGGGAAGCTTGGAAAGCGTATCTTAGTGCTCAATGAGCTTCAAATTTTAGCTGGTTTTGAAAGCTGCTCCCAGCAGTACTGTTTTTGCTTTATAGCAAAATTATAAACCCAAATTATATTGCTAAGGCTAGGCATGGATTTAAGATGCTCATAAAGAGCGTTCACAGTGGGATCTGCAGGGTGTCTGGCAGCCCCAGCAGCATGATGAGGTGGTATCCCACAGTTAGTTACCCTCTGGCAGGAGGCTGTGCAGCTCTGCTGTCAGTTTGGGTGCAGAAGGATGACTGGATGACAGCGGATGGATGGATGTTGTCTCCTGGAAACGTGCTGGTTTGGGCTGCTTCCTGTGCTTGCAAGCTGGCAGCAGGCTATTTCCTAGTGAACTGAAGTTGTCCCTCTGCTCCTTGCTTTAGTTTAGGTACGAGGGCGAGTAGTTGCTGCGGTTCTACACTTGAGCCGTTTTCTCTGCCCCTCTCAAAATAGTGCGGTCGCTTTAGACACTGTTTAACGCATCCCTTGGCTGTGATCTTGTTACACTGATAAAGCAAAGGCCACCTGGATACTCTGGTACCCTTTCACTTGGGCTGTGGAGGAAGACATAAGAGTATGGCCACAAAGGTGCTATTGGTAGCTGCTGGGAGATGAGAGGGGGTTTGCCACTTTCTCCTTGTGTTTGAGGGCCCATGGATTAGTGACAGATACTGCCATGTGTTTGGGTGTGGGAGGACCGATAAACTCTCCAGGGTGAATGTTTCTATCGGTGGCCTGGAAAGCCAGTGGTGCGGTGTGGAGTACTGGGAGGATAGCTACCTACTTGTGGGGGGTTAACTGTCAATCTAAAAAATGTCAATAGCATTTTTTAGAGTTTTGTCAAGCAGGCTGCCCCCAGCTTTTGAAACCAGCAGCTTTTTTTTCAGACCTTATCACTCCCTCGGCTTTGCTTCCTGCTGGTTTTATTTTGTGTCTCTGATGGGATCCTTCTGCAAAGCAATCTGTGGATCAGCGGGATTGGGTGATCAACCTCCTCCACATCGAGCAATCACCTTCTTGTCTGGGAACACGGCCCGAAAGGCCATTCATTCTGTGCTGGGCTGAAGCCTCATGTGTATGTTGAGCATTGCCTCCTGGATCAGAGCGTTGTTACTCCTGGATAATCCTTCGCTGCTAATCCTGTGCCAGGTGCAAGCGTCTCTTGGATTAACTGTTGGAGGTTTGGGCCTGACCCGGGAGCAGATGCTGCGGAGGCGAGCCAGCCTCATGTGTACAGCTGCCAATGCCTCTGGTGGGTGGCTCGTGAGCTACACTCGAGCAGATTCCCCAAAGCAGAGGATTGCTCTGCAAGGTCTGATGTCTGAACTTGACTCTGGACCTTTGTGGTAAGATTAAAACCAGAGATGATTTCCTCTGATAGCGCGCATTTGGGTTCTGTTTGCGCTGCATACTGCTAAGTGGCAGTGTTTGTTCATCCGACACAATTATTGCCATGAAGATCACTCCTACTGAGCGGACTCCAGCTGTGGTCTTGACTATAGAAGCTTCCCAGGCTTGTTTCTGTACAATTAAATCTTGTCTGCAGTTAGCAAAGTGGCCTTTCGTAAGTCGTTTTTGGTGGTGATAGCTCCTTAAGCCTGACTGGGACACTTGGTTGTGACTTTCTAAAAGAAGACTTTCCCACTTAGGAAACGAGAAGGCTTTCAATTAGCAGATGCATTTATTCCCCAGTGCTTCTCGGAAGTGCCTGCTCTGCAGCTCATTCATTAGTAGAAAAGGGAGGGGGATAAAAATAAACTTGCCTCATGTGGTGGATGGAGACTTGCTGCTCCTTGTGAGGAATTTTTGGGGTGGGAAGACGTGATGTGATGTACGTACTCACCAGCTGCCTCCTTGACTTCAAATGCTTTGTCCATTTAGTACCTTCCCGTAGAAGCGGCGGGCTGTTCCTGCAATGTGCGATGCTGGTCACTCCATTAAGTGTTGTCTTAATGGCTTGTGTTTTGTGCAGTTGTATGAAATGCACATTAATGGAGACAGCTTAATGCCATCACCCTAAAGTAATGAATTGGTATGGATTGCCATTACCATTATAGCACAGTTAAAAGCTGTTTGTTTCCGATTTACATTTCCCAGCTCTGCAAGCAGATGGGTTTTCAGGCCACGCGGTTGGGAGGAACCTGGCAATTCATCTGCAACCTCCTTATTACAGTGTTTGTAGAACAGCAGTTTGGGGGGGGGCGTGTTTTGTTAACTCAGGCTGCTTAAACGATACATTTCATTAAAACTGCGATTATGCTACTGCAGGCTGTATTCAGGGATCACTGTAAATCCAGTGTATCCTATAAAGCTGGAAATGTATTGCCCGTGTAATACAGCTTCATCTCGCTGCTCTCCATAAAAATTTGCTGCTCTGTGGCCCTCCTTCAGTTTTTCTGTTTTTAAAATATCTGTATCCCTATAACTTCAAATGGATTTCTACAAAAAGACACTCAGGACTCATGGGAGAGTGCAGAGTAGTTAAGTTTTGCAGATTGAGGTGTATTCCTTTTCCAATGGAAGTGCAAAGCATCTCTTACTTTTCCTAAAGGTTTCATTGCCTTGAGTATTTGCTCCTCTGGCTTCTTGAATGGTGCCAGCGAAGCCGGTGCTCCTGCTGTTAGCAATGCTGAAACGTGGGGATCTCTGCACGAGCAGCTGAATTGCAATGGATCACTTTAGACAAGTGATTTTTTTTCTTTTTCCATTTCATAGCCTGTCTCATCGATCTCCTCTTGATCCTGTAGAGTTAGGAGCACTCAGCCCACTTTCTGGGCTTTCAGTCCAGACCAACAGATCTGTAGGTCACTGCTTTAGAGGGTGATGCTGTCTTGCACCACCTATAGATTTTTGCTTAGCACGTCAATGCCTGGGCCTTTTAGACCCTGTGGCTTTTACTGAGCGGAGGACAGATATTCTTTTCCTCATAATTTGCTTTTTGCTCATAATGTTTCTTTTGCTTTCTCTCTTCTGCATAGGTTGCTTTGAATGTTGCATTAAGTGCCTAGGAGGAGTGCCATATGCTTCGCTCGTGGCAACCATTCTCTGCTTCTCGGGGGTAGCGTTGTTTTGTGGCTGCGGCCACGTGGCGCTCACGGGAACCGTGTCTATCCTCGAGCAGCACTTCTCCACGACTGCCAGTGACCATGCTTTGCTGAGTGAAGTGTAAGTATGCCTTCCATTTCCATTATTCCACATAACACCCTCATGCTAAATGCATAAAGATGGATTCAAACCTCAGCCTCCATCCCTGCATATTAGGTTGCTGCTTTGTCCAACAGCGCTCAGTGGGTTTTTTTAGTGTTCATGGGCAACCAACCAGTGTACCCTGCTTAACCTGTTTATATTAGGACCAGTGCTATTTAATATCTTCATCAGTGCCATAGGCAATGTGTGCACCCTCAGCAGGTTTGCTGATGGCACCGAGCTGAGTGGTGCAGTTAATTCACTTGAGGGATGGGATGCCATCCACAGGGACTTTGACGGGGCCTAAGTAGCGGGCCTCTGCAAACCTCATGAAGCTCAACAAGACCAAGTGCAGGGTGCTGCACTTGCATGAGGACAATGCCCAGTATCAGTACAGGCTAGCAGCTCTGTTGAGGAGGACTTAGGGATGTCAGTAGGTGAGAAGCTCAACATGAGCCGGTAAAGTGCTCTGGTAGCCCAGAAAGCCAATTGTACACTGGGCTGCATGAAAAGAAGCATGACCAGCAGGTGGAGGGAGGTGATTTCTGCCCCTCTGCTCTGCTCTTGTGAGACCCTACCCTGGAGTACTGTGTCCAGCTCTGGAGTCCCCAGCACAAGAAAGACACAGACCGATTGGAGCGGGTCCAGAGGAGGGCCACTAAGATGATCAGAGGACTGGAACACCTCTTCTACAAGGACAGGCTGAGAGAGTTTGGATTCTTCAGCGTGGAGAAGAAAAGGTTCCAGGGAGACCTTACTGCGGCTTCCCGGTACCTAAAAGGGACCTACAGGAAGGATGGAGAAATGCTTTTCACTGGGGCCTGTAACGACAGAACAAGGGATAATGATTTCAGTCTGAAAGAGGGTAGATTTGTATTTTATTGGTGACACAAAGTTTGAAGGGATAACAGGAATAATGGGGAAGTGTCATTCTGTACATCTCCCCTTAGAAGAAGGTGCACTGGGATTGCACAAATGAGGGAAAAAAGGAGACAAAAGATTGGAAAGAGCTTAAATGTTTGTCTCTGCAACTGTAGCCTTTGGAAATAACCCCTGGAGAAATACGTGGGGCTTTTCTGTTCCTGAGGTTCTTCTTCCAGGAGGAAGTCCTGGAGGCTGTGTCAAGGCCAGCACCTAGTGTCCAGCTGCACTGGTGTGAGCCTCTCCTTCCCCTTGACACCAAGGGACATGTGAGTTCTAAACACTGGGCAGGTGTTTAATTCTCCTTTTTTCTTTCTTTCTTCTTTCTTT
>VZRU01014295.1:0-24054 GCA_013398155.1 Pedionomus torquatus
CTGTTGGAAGGCAGCGTGTGGTTTTCTGGTGTCCCCCAAAGGAGCCGGGGAAGCCCGTGTGGTGGCCTTCTTCATTTCTGGGAACCCGGTGACTGTGAGGGGTTTTCCACCTTTTTATTTCCCCGTCCAGGGACCTGGGTAGGAGAGGAAGGACACTTCAGGGACATCTTTGCTGCTGTTGTTACTGAATAAAGACGGGTGAAGCTTGGAATGGCAGCGNGGTGAAGCTTTGAATGGCAGCGTGTTCCTGCTTGCTCATGTCTTCCTACCTCCAGTTTTCCCTTGCCTGCATGCATGAGAGGGCCCGGGGACTCTGCTTGAGAAGTGGCAGCTTTAAATTGCGAAGTCCTGTATCCGTGACCGTTATGTGGATTCATCTGTCTGGTTAAGCTACAGGGTGTGTTTGCTTTGAGCTCTTGAAAAATGGAAATTTGATTTCCTTACCTAAGACATCACCCCATGGCCTTAAAGCAGATGGTCATAACAGTTAATGGTTTCAGTCTGCTTCAGTGGTGAAGCCCAAGTACTGAATAAGACCGCTTCTTTCTATTTTTTCTCTTCCAGAAGCAGTGGCAAGTTGATAGCACCATTGGGATGCTTGCTCTCTAGGCAAAAGCACACTCTCCCTGACTTACCATACGACTATGGTGCCCTGGAACCTCATATTAATGCAGAGATCATGCAGCTGCACCACAGCAAGCATCACGCCACCTACGTGAACAATCTGAATGTTACAGAGGAGAAATACAAAGAGGCACTGGCAAAAGGTCTGTATATCCACAGTCAACAGATGAGATGGAAGCTAGTTGACAGTCGATACAGGAGAAAAAAATGGATAGCCTTTTGTTCCAGGGGAAATAGTTTCTTTTGAAAGTTTTGGATTATCTTATGTAAGTTTACTTTTTTGTTTGTTTGTTTTTATTTATTTTTTTTATTATTATTATTATTTTATTTTTAAAAAGTGCTATTAGGAACAAACTTTCATTGTAAGCTTCAGTGGTGCTGATAACTGGAAACTAGGTGGAACTAAAAAGCATGAATTATGTTCTCTCTAGGACTGTACAACTAGAAGAGAATTAATTGATTTGGGGGGATTTAGTCCATATTTACTTGTAACTTGAACCAAAGACTGAGTCAATAGGAAACTGCAGTCATTTCTCTAAACAAATGCTGTGTAATGAAAGGTTAGTAATGAACTTATATAAAGTGAAATTTTTGCACATTGATGTTTTTCACACTAGATGTTCTGGTAGTTGTTGTGGAATAGCCTTAGTTGCCTATACATGGAGGTAAAACAAATGTACAGTTAATGTATCTGACACCCTGTGAAGAAATCTGAATTTCGCTGCTAGTTGTTCCACTGAATCAGCTGGAAGGGTCACATAGATTGCATCCCAGCACGAGACACAAAATACACATCAAGCCATTGTGGATTTTTTTTGTTAAGATTTGAAACATCCCTCAAATTGAAACTTGAGGGATGCTGATTTCTCTGAAAACTTAACAGTTTTTCTTGCAGGGTTACACTGAACCGTGTTATTAAATGCTTTTTCCAAGTCTTTTTTCAGTCTTTCAGTTTGACTGGTATGTGAGGTAACATGTATATTTTTAAGAAGGCGGAATATTTTTCTGAGTATTCTGAATATTTTCTGTCATGATGCTCTCTCTAAAGAGTATCAGTTTATCTCTAAGAAGTGATAACTTTATAGATTCACTTTTGTATGGTAGTCAGGGGGCTTCACAGTATAATTTATCTGCTTAGGCTTGCTAAACGTGAGAATTGTCAGTATCTGAGTAACCTTGAACCCTGGAGCCCTTGAGAAGTGTGTTTGAATAGGGAATGTTAATTACCTTGGAAAGTTTAGAGAATTTCAAGTGTCTAATTAAGCCTAAAAATGACTTGCGCCGTCTAAATTAATAAACTGATGAGATTTGGTTAAGAATCAGACAAACAAGATTGACTCTGGCTTTGTACTGCTGGTGGTGAATCCAGGAACACTGCATTCCATCCAGAGACTTAAACTAGTGCAAAGAGAATTGAGGAGCGACCGAACTATAAAGTCAGTGTATCTGCTGCTAGTGTTACTTAGGATGCTTAATGACCAAGGCTTCAGCCACTAGTGGGGACAGAGTTCCTGCTTAGCAGAAACATTTGCAGTGTTGCAGATCCTTTGAGGTAATTTTAAAAAAATCTATACATAATATACTGTCCATTGATGGACTTTCATTGCTTGCTGTTGGAAATGGTGTATCTAGAGGTAGAGGTTAATCTTTCCCTAAGGATTTTGCAGGCATTATTTTGCAAATGGATAATGTACTGGTAGTCATCATGCACATCAAAGTAGACAAATATTTGCTTGTGATATCTGTGTGTGTGGTTTGGTTTGGCTCTTTTCCCCCTAAGTGGAATCTGAGTATACCGTGTGTAGTGTTTTGACCCTCGTTACACAGACTTCTAAGACCAGGATTTTGGAAAGGACAAAGTCTGAGCTGCCACCTTGTTCTGTCAGTATTGCCATTCTTTTTCCATACTTAAAAACTGAGCACGATCAAAAGTCTCGCAGTGCTGCATGTCGGTGTTGAGTTGTGCAGCATGTATAATCACTATCTATTATCTCTTCTGGATAACAGAACCTTGTCAATGGATTTTGTTCAGCAATAGAAAGTATTCTCTTCAGATCGTCTTTAACATCTTCTTCACTTGTCTATATCTGCTTAGGACAGCTTTTATTTCAGTTTTCTGAGTCAACTTCCCTTGACTATATTTTCATAGTAAAATTGAAATTTTCATAGAAAATTTCTATTTTAAATAGAAATTTAAATTCAAATAAAATTTTCATAGAAAATACGTATGCACTTCTGTGGTAGGCTGTAGCACTTTATTTGTTCAGCATAAGCTGGTTCTTATTACTGGTACATCAAAATGTGCAGGATTGGCAAATGAAAGGATGTAAACTTGAAGCTTACTTTCAATGTAAACTTGTGCCTACCAGCATTTTCCTTGCTCTTTTCTGACAGTCATGTGAGCTGTGATGCTTTGGTTACTGCTCTTATGAGGAAACAAATGACTCCAGGTAGACTGAGAAATTTAGCTGACTAATCCCTGGAGCACCTCTGAGCTGCCAAGTTTGGTTTATTGAATGGCCCTCTGTGGTTGTGTTGAGGAGCATGGTAAGCTGAAGAAAACACCAGGGACTCTTTATACAAATAAATTCCAAGATACTTGTAACTTAAGGACAAGTTAATTTTTTCCCATTGTCTTTTCCAGTGCAAAGTTCAGCCAGCCTGATCTGGCAGCACCACAAATACTGTGCTTTAAGGACGATGGTCAAATACTGTCTGTG
Organism: Pedionomus torquatus; assembly: GCA_013398155.1. Lineage (NCBI taxonomy): Eukaryota > Metazoa > Chordata > Aves > Charadriiformes > Pedionomidae > Pedionomus > Pedionomus torquatus. The sequence goes on from VZRU01014295.1 coordinate 3,345, forward strand.
GTTCCTGGTGGTCCTGGGGAACAGATTCTTCTTAGGAATGGTGGAAAAAATCAGTGATAGAGGCATTGAAGACATCCTGGGTTATTTTTTGATCGCTGGCTTGTGATATGTTGTATGCTCTGAATGAACTTAGAAGTGTCATTAGGGCATGCAAAATTCTAGGAAATTGTCCCAAAGGTGCCATTTGAGTGGTTACAAGGGGTGTCTCATGCTTAACTTGATACCTGAATTCAGGAAATAGTGGTTGTACTAACTGCATCGAGTGCTTTGTTCCAGTCCTGTATCATCTGTTTTTGTTGCTCTGGGTAGTAGGAATGGAGTTGCAGAGATTGTGTTGGCCACAGACTGTTTTTTAACTTATGGATATTTTTCTGAATGGGGAAAAAAAAAGCATATTACACATGAAAGTTAATTTGTGTAGGGATGACATAATTCTTAAAAGTTTATAGAAAACTATGATTTCTGCATCTCAAGGAAACTTTTTACTCTGTGATTGTTCACAGTAAAACCAAAAAGCCATGGGCATGTGAGTGAAGACTAGTGTAATTAATTTTAGAAAAACAGTGAATTCTGTATTTTTTGGGGACTATTTTATTTGTATCAAGCTTATGAAAGCAGTTGTGGTTTCTGAATGATACTTAAAAGACGCATAGATGTGGCAGTTAGGGACATGGTTTGGCGGTGCACTTCACATCGTTAGGTTTATGGCTGTACTCAGTGATCTTAAAGGTCTTTTCCAACATAAATAATTCTATGATTTTATTAGGGCAAGATGCTGAGAATCTGGAATCCTGTATTAAAACCGTAGGAAAAAGTGTGCTACTGCTTTGTGACTTGCCTTCACATTTGTGTTAAGATGACTCATGGCTATCAGAAGACTTCTAGCACTCATTCTGAGTGGAGGAAGCACTGCCTGTACTGAGTTCTTATTAGAGAGTATATTGGAATTGTGGGAAAAGCTTCAAAAACCTTTGAAATGTTTCAATTATTTTAAAATCCAAAATAGCATTCAAAACGCTTGTGTTGAAGTGGTACAACAGCATTTAGAGGCCCAAGGCATCTTTAAGTAATACGACATTTTGTGGTGAAGAGGAAGTACAGGGCTGTTTGATCTTAATTTCTGCTGCAGGACTCTGTGATGTAGAATAAGGAAAATGATCTGGGTCACTGTCTCTTCCTGCAAGTACCAAAAAAACCTAAACAATTCAAAAATAGGAGGGAAAAGAACATTTTGTTTGTATACATGCTTACTGTACTCATCAGCTTTTCTCTGAAGCACAAACCCTTTGCTTTTAAATTGTTGAAAAAGTTTAAAAATTCTTAGTTAATGGGTGAATGATGTTCTTTCTTGTCTTGTAGTGGTAATACTGAGCAATTTACTAGTGCTGGGTCCTTTAAGTGTTCTGGCTGTACTAGTTGCTTTATTCTCCTGTAGAATGCAGTAGATCTTATATGTGTGGTATAGGTTACCAGATAGTTGCAGTATCGGTAGATTACAGAATGTAAAAAGGTCAAAGATAAATCTTTAACATAGTTTGCCAATGACTATGTAAAATAGGGATAACTGTCACAAAGCTTCTCTTTCTCATGTATGTGTTATAGACCTGTAAGACTTGGAAGATTTTGGAGATGTATGGTGGCCTAGTGACAGCTTAGTGACTGCTGTGGTGATGACAATATTTTTATTTATCTGTGTATTTTTATCTTCTGCATCCTTAGGTGATGTTACAGCTCAGGTGTCACTTCAGCCTGCACTGAAGTTCAATGGTGGGGGTCATATCAATCACACCATCTTCTGGACAAATCTTTCTCCTAATGGAGGAGGAGAGCCTAAAGGTTAGTGCTTGTTACAATGGTTTATTGCATCAGCTTTAATTGACCAAAAGAGCTGATGATCTTTTCTCTCTTTGGAAGAGAGAAAATAATTTTTTTTTTCAGAATTAATTTGCCTTTCTATATAACAGTTACCACAATTGTGAAGAATTCAGGATTTTTTGGATGCAAGCCAAGAATATAAAACAGTCACCCTGTGCTAAGTACTTTTAATTTCTAAAGCTTATAATGTGTACACTGCAAAATACTTGCTTACTGTTGTATATTGTCCTTTCCATCTTCATATGAGAAAATAGTTGTATCAAGCTATACTAACTAAGTTGCCAGATGTGTGCTCTGTTCACAGAAAGACAAGAAATGTGCTGCAGACCACCCAACCTAGTGACTGGATTTATGCTCCTATTTAAATAGGAATAGTTCAGCAGTTAAAAGCCTAAAGGAAGAAATCTCCTTTGGGAGGATAAAATAGTGATTATCTACAAGTGACCTGCAATTAAAGGTGAAGGTCCTGTGATACAGATCTCACAAAAGCTGTTGTGATAAACTTGAGCGTTTTTAAATGAGGTTTGTGTGCCTCTGTAAATTGGTGAGCTTCAGGTGCTTGGTACTCTGGTTCAGCATTCATCCCCTTGTAACTTTTGACTCTACCACGGAAGTACAAAGGTGCTCTGAAGATGGTCTAATCAAGACTAGAGCATAAAGTTTTGAAGCTGAAATTTCAACATGCAGTTCTGTTGTCATTTCATTTAGTACATGAACTGGACAGGCTTGAGAGGTGAGATAATGCAAATGGCATGAAGTTCAACCAAGCCAAGTGTAAGGTCCTGCACCTGGGATGTGGCAACGCCAGGCACAAATACAGGTTGGTCAGAGAATGGCTGGAGAGCAGCCCTGAGGAGAAGAACTTGGGAGTGCTCAGGGATGAGAAGTTCAACACGAGCCAGCAGTGTGCGCTGGCAGCCCAGAAAGCCAACNGAGGGATGGAGCACCTCTCATATGAAGACAGGCTGAGAGAGCTGGGGCTGTTCAGCCTGGAGAAGAGAAAGCTTCAGGGAGACCTTATTGCAGCCTTCCAGTATCTGAAGGGAGCTACAGGAGAGCAGGAGAGGGACTCTTTGTTGGGAAATGTAATGATAGGACAAGGGGTAATGGTTTTAAACTGGAAGACGGGAGATTTAGATTGGATATTAGGAAGAAATTCTTTGCTGTGAGGGTGGTGAGACACTGGAACAGTGTTGCCCACTGGTTGCCCAGAGAAGTTGTGGGTGCCCCATCCCTGGAAGTATTTAAGGCCAGGCTGGATGGGGCTTTGAGCAACCTGCTCTAGTGGGCGGTGTCCCTGCCCATGGCAAGGGGGTTGGAACTCGATGGTCTTCAAGGTCCCTTCCAACTCTAACCATTTTATGATTCTATGATAGAGCTTGTTTTCAGATTACATTCTCAGAAAGGATGATTTAAAGCTTTTATTTTTGTCTCCCAGTTTCTAAGAAGTCTCTGGGAAAGGCAGTAAGCCTAAAATACCATCTTTCAGTTTCAGCTGAATGGTTCAAAGCTTTATAGGAAACCTGCTAAAGCGTGTCATGAGATGCACTTGGATCCATCACCAAGAGATTTTTCAAGACCATCTGTCTGAAGGTGGAAGGAATGAGAGTTCTCCAGCGTTGCACTGTATGAAGTATTCTTACACGTGCTAATTAGGGAGGAGTGTAGACACCTTCAGGTTCTGAGCAAACAATTAAATATCAAAAAACTACAAATGTGCTAGGGTGTAGGGGAGAGGAATTAGTTTGGCAAAGTATCGTTACATTAAACAATTCTAGTTACTGTTCGCTTTCCTTCAGAACAGGTTAGCTTAATTGCATAGTAAAGAAATGACCTAATCACAGAGCCTTCTTACCCATATTGAATAGACTATTTAACCATAGAAGCAGATGTATATCTAAAATATGTGGGAAGAGGCTAAATACCTCATACTATGTGTAGCTTCATTATATTGGTATCAAAGCTGACTGCATAGTCTTTGTACTAAGCCAAAGAAGCCACAGCAATTTTGTGTTGTCCTTTTGATATGCAAATTAGTTCTTTACCTTCTTTCCTAGTCCTCTTTTGTGACATTCCCTTTCCTTTTAGAAGGAGAATGTAAGCACCTGAGTATCCTGTTGGTTAACATCCTTGCTATATCTTTGAGGGACAGCACATTTGACTACTGCAGTAATTTCTTGTTTGCCCTCTTAAGCACGTCAGGACAGAACTGTTAATTAATGATGCAACTACTCTGTTTGTGTAGACACTGCCTTCCCACAGGGCCCAAATGCTTCTGCTCCTCCTTCCTTCTGTTTCTAGCTGATACCTGGAAGTTGAAAGATGTTGAGTCCTGAGAGAGACCTTCTGTGATGTTCCTGTGCTTTTTTTAAAGGAGAATTGATGGAAGCCATCAAGCGTGACTTTGGTTCCTTTGCAAACTTCAAGGAGAAGCTGACAGCTGTATCAGTTGGTGTTCAAGGATCAGGCTGGGGTTGGCTTGGCTATAACAAAGAGCAGGGGCGCCTACAAATAGCAGCTTGTGCAAATCAAGACCCTTTGCAAGGAACAACAGGTCAGGTTTCTTTCCTTCCCCTCTACATCCCTCTCTGTAGATTTCATAGACAGGTGTCTGAGATTTTAGAAGGGTTTTGTGGACAAATGCTGAGAAGAAATTGCTGGATAAGTAGGGCTGGAAAACTGAATATCACTACTAGCAAAAATGAAAAACAATTGCAATTTTTAAAATGGCATTTGTGAAGCAGGACTTAAAGCCTGCGAAGAGCAGTAGGGTTTAAAATCTGTCTAGTCAAAGGGGGGTTAGGTGGGACATACTGTGAAAGTGTGCTCTCTTAGACAATAGTTTAGTCTGTTTATTATTTAGGATAATTTCACCCTACTCCCCATGAAAAATCCTCATTAAAAATTCAGTGAGAAAGATGTTTTAGCTCAAAGGCAAAGAAAGTAATTGGACAATAACTTGTGCTTAAAATACTGGAAAGAAGCTGGCATGGCAAGAGATTCCTTTGTGGTGTAGCTTTTCACAAAAATGCTTCCTCAACTGTGTGCAAGATGTAAACCTTTCAAAAATGGCTTTATCTTATTTCAGTTATGTCTTCAAGGCACTTCTAGAGTATTCATAGGTGTTTATCTTAGTCAGCTCTTTCAGTTTGTGTGTGTGTGTCTGTGGAGAGCAAACACTCTGTAAAATAATTCTGCAATAAACACCTCCGTGTTGGAGAGCTCTTTGTACCCCTTCAGATAAATACTGAGAAATTGGGTACAACCTTGGATGCAATATAAAAATTTACAGGTAAAGTGTGTTTTCCTAGATTTATAAAATTTATCCTCCTTTTTGTTTTACAGGTCTCATTCCTCTGCTAGGAATCGATGTATGGGAACATGCTTATTATCTTCAGTATAAAAATGTCCGACCTGATTATTTGAAAGCCATCTGGAATGTCATCAACTGGGAGAATGTATCTTCGAGATACGCATCTTGCAAAAAGTAGAGTGGGATTTTTGCACAGACTACTAAAATGTCACCACTTCTACTCTGATACCACTCTTGTAGTAGTGCCCGTGGCTTACAAGTGAATTGCTCTACTGCAGAAAACACTTAGCTCATCCAACAAAAGCATTTCATAATCAAGCAAAGTGTCTGCTCGTTTAATTCTCTGAGATGTATTAGGTTTTTTGAAGCTTTAAACTGTTGTGCAACAAAGGGAGACACTTTAAATACTTTTCCATTGCATATAGAAACATAGATCACCTTGCTGAAGCTTATTGAGGTAATGGATTTCCTTGTTGCACTAAAATACCTAAGTGGAAACGTGTACGTACACAACACGTGTACTTCATGTTGCTATAAACAAATAAAACTCAAAAGAAGAATCTTCTATAACTGTTTGTAAGAGGCTCATTTTTAGTGGTAGCTGGTCTGGTTAGTTACCATTTAAAAATGCTTGGAGAAGAGAAAGCCTTGTGTAATTACTTGAATTACAGGGTATAGAGCTTTCTTACAGATTGAAAAGATTGGTGAAAGGAACAATAGGTGTTGCTGTGCCTGCCTGACTGGGTCTTTGTCAGTCATCCCTACCTTTTCCTGGGTCTCTTTAGTGAGAGCTTCATGATGCACTCACTTTTGAAGTGTTACCTTGGGCAAGAGATTACAGCACTGCATCAGGCAGAATTGTTCATCTAGGAACTCCATGACAGTTTGTGATACTCATTTCACACTAGCTGTTCAAGTATATCTTAAAACATCTTGTAACTCAAGAGACTTGATTATGTGCATATATCAAGTATAAATTGGCTCTGCATAGCTGTGCTCTTGAAGCAGTTACAAGTTACTGCTTGAAGTGGGAACGAAGTACCGTCTGGTGCAAAGGAGCATGGCCAAAAGGTCTTGAAAATGCAAGAAATGGTTAGTGTGGTGGTGTTTTGGTTTTTTTATAATGCTGTTGCGAGTGTTTCAGAGTGGGTGCTACTGGACATACTTAGTACCTTGTGCATATGTTTTCTTGAAGCTTTCTTAATATGATCCTTGAAGTTCAGGATGGATTCTCAGGGAAGGGAGGAATAGCCTTATGTTACTATGCTGCTGGGCTGCTGTTTTGAAGTATCAAGATTAAGGGGGGAAATGTTTATACACAAGAAATGCTTTTCATTAGCAGATAGACTCATAGAATTGTCTAGGTTGGAAGGGACCTTTAAGGTCATCTAGTCCAATCATCAGCCAACTGATAAAAACCCATCACTAAACCATGTCATTAGGCGCCATGTCAACCCATACCTCCAGGTACCTCCAGAGATGATGCCTCAACCACTTCCCTGAGCAGCCCATTCCAATGCTTAATAATCCTTTCAGTGTAAAAATTTTTTCCTGATATCCAATCTGAACCTCCTCTCACGCAGCTTGAGGCTAAGAATGTAGAGAAACTACCACCACCTCAGGAACAGTCTTGAGTCACTAACCAAAGCTGCAACTTGTGAGATTGCTCTGTTGGGAATGAAAGTGAGATGTGCAAACATGGCTTATTTCACATTTAAAGTGTTTCAGGGGTTTGGGGTTTACTTTCTACTGTGGGTTATATTTTCTGTAGGCCTAGTTCTTGTTGCAGATATGCAGCGTTAGTTTCTGTTTAAGTCTGGATTGCTTTGAAATCTTGTTTAAAATTTACCATTCTTCACATCCTTGATTTGCCTCTGAGGGTTGTGATAGCAGCAATGAAGTAGGTCTGCTGGTAATCAGCTTTTGATTTCAATTTACAAAAAAAGAAAAGCTGTAAATCTGGAGAGCCAGTGAACCCGAAGCTTCTCCTTACAACTCAAACCATTCTGTGGTTCTGTGAAACTCTGCTCAGCATTTTTTCAGCCTGGACCTCCATGAGCAAATGCTGGCATCACATAGATTTTTGCCTGACAGAAGCTTCTGAAAGAAATTGCATTTTTATGTGGCAGTTCAAAACAAAATCTTTGCTATAGTTACTTACTAGGGCAATCAGTTTATTTTTAAACCCGTGTTCATAACTAACTTAGTGTGCCCAGCCTCTGTCCTTGTGTGTTTCCTTCTAAGCACTTCAGAATGCTTAAATTATACAAAATACATTGCATAACTCACAATATTCCTGTTGCAAGACTATAGAGGCAAATCCTTTATAAGTACTTACTTACAGATTTGATTAATTAATTTGCAATTGTTGAAGAAAGGAGCAGTATGCACCGTAACTTGTAAATGATATGTACCTAGCTATAGGTATCAAGCATAATTTAAGCAAGTTGGGTTGGTATCTGGATTAGTAAAGGCCAATGTTTAAGTTATCAGACTGCAGCTTGTTGAAATCCTGCGGGTAAGGTCGATTGAGTGGGGGTGAAGTGGTGGCGTTTTCTTAGAGGAAGAACAGGCACTACAGATATGTAGAGAATTCTTTGCTCCTTACTTTCCAGAAGTACCTTCAAAGTGCAGAGGAGGTGCGTTGTGTTTGCTGCTGAGTCTGCCTGAAGATGAAGGAAACAGCACAGTCCTTTTTTAATTTCCTCATTCAAGACTATGATACGGTGAAATACTGTAAAGCAGAGATCAGAAAACCCTAGTGGAGCGCTCCTCGAAGGGTGAATGCTGAGACAGGGCTTTGTCAGTGAGTGCCATAGTGCATGTGTTCTTGGTCTTGTTGGTGCTGCATGCTCTTCAAGAACAGAGGGGCAATCGTGCATATAGAGACTGATGCTCTGGAAAGGAGTGCTTAAGCTACGGAGGAAGCCTGAGGTAGCTCTAGGCAGTGAGGAGGTAAACTGTGGAGTGTTCCTCAAGTAGGTCCTTGCTGAGGCTTTAAAGCTGGCCGTGAGACCCTGCGTGTGCTAGTAAGGCTCTGTTTCTGCTGTGCACGAGGTTGAGAAGAAGCTCCGCTCTTTTCTGTAATCAGCTGGTGAGCTTGTCCTGATGCCTTGTGTCCTGTATTTTAAGTCTGACTGTTGAAACTCCAAAGCTGTGGTACAGATAGGAGCGTTTGTGGATAAGGAAAATGAGCATTTCCTAAATGTTGGAGGCAAACAGTAGGAACGCTGAAGCAATGAAAATGATTTAATGCTTGCTCTGGTGGACAGTTGTAAAACACAAACCAAGGTTGGTTGTGTAGTTTGTTTGAATAAGGACCTCAGTTGAACTGTCCTAACTCCAAACTTCTGTGAAATCTGGAGAAAGCCTCAGTGGTTCTTGTGATACTAGGAACTGAAGTCCGTGACTGTAATTTAGCAATTTCTAGCAAAAGTGTCAAGTGTCAGGGCAGTGAAAGTGCTCAAACCTCTTACTACTCCATGTGGTGCAGCAAGCTCTGAACTGCTGCTGCTCAGCAGGTGGGCAGGTGCATCTCTCCCTGTGTGAGCTGAGAAACAGGAGGGTAAGCAATGACAGGCAGTCTCATGTGCCCTGTCTGAGCAGACAAGTCTTATACTCCTTACTCAAATACTAAACTACTGATGCAGTTTGTTCTACCTAGAACTTCTGAACCCTAACAGTAGAAACAGCAGCAACGTGTGTAAAGTTGTCTCCAACCTGAACTGTGCAGGGCTAGTCTTTTTTCAGTGGTGCCCAGTGACAGGACAAGAAGTAATGGGCACAAACTTGAGAAGTTCCATCTAAACATGAGGAGGAATTTACTCACTTTGAGGGTGGCAGAGCACTGGGACAGGCTACCCAGAGAGGTGGTGGAGTCTCTGTCCCTGGAGACATTAAAAACCTGCTTTGACATGTTCCTGTGCAACCTGCTCTAGGAGGAACTGCTCTGGCAGGGAGGGATCGGACTAGGTGATCTTCAGAGGTCCCTTCCAACCTTGTATCCTTCGGTGATTCTGTATCTCTCATCAATGAGCATGAAATCACTTGCAGACTTCTGCATAAAGTTTTTAACTTCAGGGGTTGCTGAATTGGTCTTTGACCTGGGCCAAACAGAAGAGTTGCAGAGGAATTGCATCCTGACAGTCCCCCCGAGCCTAGCTTTTGTCAGACTTCTCTTAACTGCTGCTTATGAAGATGTAATGTATATACATACAGTTAATTTGTGTGTAAACCACCATATATTAAAACAAAGATCTTAGAATCATTTGCAAGAGCACTCTTGGAAATGATTATGTATTATGAGTTGGAAGAACAAAGTGCACCAGGGTGATCCCATAAGACATACCTATGGGTGGCAAAGCTCCTTTGCTTAGAGCGTTTGGTTTCCGGATTACTAACAGATTTCAGTGGCTGAGCTTTTTGGAAACATCCAATGGGGTCTCAAAGGGCAATGTGTTGCTGCGAAACGCAAGCACACTTCTGTGACTTTTTTGTGGCCCGTAAAAAGACATTTGAAGGTCGATACAAATTGCAAAGCATGTGTGTCTGGTTCTGTTCTAGAGAAGCTGAATGTCAGGCCAGCCACCCCGAGCTTGGGCGGTCTGTCCGCGTCCCGCCGCGGTGGGCAGCAGGGCCGGCAGGGTGGCTGAGCCCAGCCAGCCCGGGGGGTGGCGCCTCCGCCCCGTTCTTGGGCTGGAGGTGCCTCTGCTGGGCAGTCGGGAGTGGAAACAGGTAAGAGCTGGTTTTGTCCTCCACCTTCTACTTTCCACCTCACGATTATTTTGCCTTTATCTAGAGCATGTTTTGGATGGTTGGTTTTTGTTTGGTTTTTTGTATTTTTTTTTTAACCAAAATAGTAGTAGTAAACCCCAAACTATCTCCAGAAAATACTGCCAGCGACTCAGCTTGTGAGCTAGTAGGCTCTTACAGACATATTTAAAATTCTTTATTTACAGAAGACTTACTTGTCTTTGTTTTGCATTTGAGAATTCAGTTCTCCCTGGTGTAGCAAAGTAGGTTTAAAATGCTGCTGTACCATTCTGCTAATATTTTACGTGCCCGTTGCATTGACCTTGCAGAAGTTAATCATTGAACTAGTATAGAGCAAGAGAGTTGGGTTTGCAGTCATGTTGAATATCAAGCAAATAAGATACTGTACCTTAGTTGGCTTAACCTGTCTTTTTCTTAAAGTGCTTTCTGCTTAACGATTAAACGCCCTCAGATTTCACCACAGCTGTTTATAGCCCTTTGATTCAAACAGCAAAGCTGCTGTGGGGGTGCACGGTATCACAGAATCACAGAGTCGTTACGGCTGGGAAGAACATCTGAGATCACCAAGTCCAACCATACACAAAAGCACAAACCGTTCCCTACAACCTCAGCCAGTAGAGCATGCCCTGAAGTGCCACATCTACATGTTTCCTAAATACCTCCAGGGATGGTGACTCCACCACCTCCCTGGGCAGGCTGTTCCAGTGCCTGACCACTCTTTCAGGAAAGTAATTCTTCCTAATATCTAATCTAAACCTCCCTGCTGCAGCTTCAGACCATTTCTTCTGGTCCTGTCATTATTCTCTAGGGAGAAGAGGTTACCTCTCTACAACCAGATGATAGGGGGTTCGAAGGGAGCTCTGAAGATCATCTAGTCAAACCCTCCTGCCAGAGCAGGTTGCACAGGAACTTGTCCCAGCAGGTTTTGAATGTCTCCAGAGATGGAGACTCCACCGCTTCTCTGAACAACCTGTCCCAGTGCTCTTCCACCCTCAAAGTGAGTAAATTCCTCCTCGTGTTTAGATGGAACTTCTTGTGTTCAAGTTTGTGCCCGTTACCTCTTGTCCTGTCACTGCACACCACTGAAAAAAGACTGACCCCTTCCTCTTGACACCCACCCTTTAAGTACTTCTATTTGTTGATCAGATCCCCCCATAGTCTTCTCCAGACTAAGATAAGAGAGATGCTCTGGGCCCCTAATCATCTTTGTGGTCCTCTGCTGTAACCTCTCTAGCAGTTCCCTGTCCTCCTTGAACTGGGGAGCCCAGAACTGGACACAGTACTCCAGATGGACCTCACCAAGGTAGAGTAGAGGGGGAGAAGTGTGTGTGGATGTTTTTGACTGTGGAGCTCAAGCCACTCCTGTCCCAGGGATCCAGAGCTGTGGTTTCCCACTAGGTGGGGGTGTCTGTCTGCTGTACTGTGCTGTCGGTACAGCTTCTGCGTGTGATTTCCCACAGGCAGGTTAAGAAGCAGTTCGTGTGCTCTCACTGCTTGGGAGAGGAACTGTTTGGGCTGTTGCCTCCACTGTCTAAGTAGTTGGGGTTACCCCTGCCACCGAAGCTAGCCGTCACTGTGTGGGGAGGCAGCAACACTGCTGTAGAGAAAACAATTTATTTTAATATGCACAAATACTGGTCTTGCTGTAACTAAAGCCAGGCAGGCAGAGGCTAGAGGAAGGTACTCCTAATTAAAATGAAGATGCTTCTAGGCTTCCCACCTGGCTGCCTCATCAGGCTCTAACTGTGTCTCTGTAGGGACACACAACGTCCATGATGTTCTGAATGATCTTTCAAGCACTGAAATTTAACCGCAGGGGATGAAGTCTGTTTCATTGCTATAATTAAGCTAAGATTGAAGATAATGTGCAGCCAGCTACCTGAGCCTTGGAGGCTTACACTTAAAATTGCACTGCCTACCAGGGCTTTTCCTGCTCCAGCTTTTCACCAGATCTTCTCACCTGAAGAGATGGATGGACAAATTAGCACACAAGCAAGTCAGTGAACCCTGCCAGAATGGGTGGTGTACCCACATAACTTTATGACACCACTGAAGCAGCTCTCTGACAGGCGTGTCCCACTGTGGTGTTCCTAAGCATCCCTCTGGGTTGATGGAAAATTCCTGGAACACAGAGAACTTCCTACAGGAAATTCCCTCCTCCCAGGAACAGGAAGAACTCCCTACCCTGGGGAAGGTAAAAACTTTGAGAAGTCCAAGTCAATCTTCAGTTGGACTACAGTTCCCTAGACCTTTCTTGGTTTTGCCACCTTTTTTTCTTTTTCTTTTCTTTTTTTTTTCNNTTTTTTTTTCTGGGAAGGAACCAAGTCTACTTCCCTGGCTTTTACCCACTTCTGCTGAGGTCCCTTATCAAGGGCCACCTCCTTCAGAGCAAGCTCTGCAGAGCTTTAGTTCCTTGTAGCTGGGTTCCTTCCCGTGGGCTGTTCCATAACGCTAGCATCTTAAAGGCTTGTCATTTGTGCTACTGGCAAGAGAGCTGTAGCTCTAAGAAGTCAGATCTAGAAGCAAGCAGCGCAGTAATTCCACTGTTTTTAGCAATGAGTTTTGCAACATGGGCAATATCAGAAGACAACTGTGCAGGAATTTCAGTTTTTCCTAATTTTTTAAGAGAAGGTTAAAAGTTTTCATGCTTACGGCAAAGATGATCACTGGCAGAGGTTTTCAAACTGGGAGGTAAGGAGAAAGAACATGTGTTAATTTAATTATCATGTTTTGAAGATAACACCACAGTTCTAAGAGGGATTGACTTGTACTGTTTCAGTATTTGGCTTTGACAGAAATGGGTAATATTGCAACCTCTCTTAGGCCTCTAGAAATCCAGACCTGAGGTAGCTAAAAGCAAGGGCTTCCAGTCTGCAGGAATTTTGAAATTTGGCTGTGGTCAAAACTGGCCAGGTCAGTATTTCCAGGAATCCAGAAGGTCCCCAGGCCCTACAGCTGCTGGGGAAGTCTGATGTTCTTGTCTGTCAGGGCAGCTGTCATGGGCTTCAGGCCTCCAAAGGTCATTGAGAGCTGTTTCAAACAAAGCATTTTGGGCTCACCAAGATGGTGCTTCAGAAAGCTCTCCCTCTCTGTCTATCTACGTATCTGTCTTCTGAATAAATGTTTTGCTGGGATGTTTCCAGCCACTCCTAGCCCTCAAGCAGAACTGTGTTGAGCGGGGGGCTGTAAGGAGGAGAGGAAATGCAGTTTTTCAGAGGATGCATCGTGGGATTGTCTTCAACTTCTCCCTGCCATAAAAGATGCTCACAGACCTGGCCAGCCTGCCACCCTGCCAGAGCATAGCTCAGTTCTTGGGTCCTCTGAGAGTTTCAGTTCATTTCCCAAGATGCTGAGGAACTTGTGTCAGAATCCATTTTCTGCTCCACCTCTCCTTAAGATTTCAAACCATTTCAAATGACCTTGGATTTAATTTGGATAAGCTGTGCTGATGTTTACAGGGAAGAAATGCTCATGTGTTTCTGCTTATTCATTTTTCTTATGACAGAATAAGGACTGCAAAACTAAAACTGTCACCTGGATTTTTTTGGGATGGAGAAATATTATTTCTGAGAGTTAAGCATGGGGCTTGGTGCTTTTTTGTGTAACTAAATAAGATGGGAACAATAAACTGGAGTTAGCCTGTCTGGGAGTCAAAAGCTCCAGTGGGAGTTTTCCACTTGCCTTCATGAGGTCCCGGTCAGTTAAAAGCAGTTCAGAGCCAGGACTGCTGCTTTTCTGTATTATCTAGCTGGGAATTGGAGTTGTTCCTGGATTTTGTTTTATATTAAACATAAGTTGTGGCAGTTAAATGGTTGTTGTTGTCCATCTGCTGATACTCACTGCGGTACTCAGTGCATTCTCTCCAGCTGGTGTGGGACTGTGGGACTCAAACATCATGTTTGAGTGTCAGACCCATGCTTTGTGTAGGAGAAAGCACAGGATAATAAATGGAACTGGATATTTTTGTTCCAGATGTGGCTGTCTGGCATAGGCACTGTGGGACGGATACAGGTATGGGCTGGTGATGAGGGTTCAGCCCTGAAATTGATCCTTGAAAATAACATCTGCATCTACTGATTTCTGGGCTGACCTGCCCAGATTTCGCTCCAGTGAGCTCTCAGATAAGCTTGATTAGAATGGAGTGTGTTTCTGTGGCCTCAGAGAAGTACCTGAGGAGCTAGCTGATGTTGGGATGTAGGACTGTCTCACCAGAACTCTCTTTCCTTTGCCCGGGCCCTTTGCATCAGCAGCTGGTGTGTTACCACAGTGCAGCCATCTTCTTGTTGTATTTATTATTGCAAATCCCAAAGAGCAAACTGTAGGACAGTTTTGGATGGGTGGAAAAGAGCAAAGCTGTCTGTGGCCAGCTGAGAATCTGTTCTCATACACTGTCTCTACCCAGGAGAACACTTGGAGCCAGCATCAGAGGGGTTCCAGAGAGATTTTGTGGGCTGTGTCCCAGAGCTGGTCCTGCTGTCAAGGCAGCGATATGGAGAAGTCCTAATCCAGCAATTGCTTTTCTTGCAGAGTCGGAGCTGGACCCACATAAGAAAATCCTATGTGGACCCTTAAGGTTTACAGTTTGGAAGGGGCTAATATGAGTGTTTATCTAAATATGCAAATATGATCATGAGCTTATCTCTGTGTGTGTCAGTCTGTTAACCTCTCCTGGCTATCTGGAGAAAAACATGGCAGAAAACCCATTTGGTTTTCTCACTCCAGCATCTGGCTGGCAGACTTGAGAGGCTGTGCAATCTCTGCTCGTGTGGTTTCCACGCTTTGATTCCCCGCTACAACCGAGCACTGGAGAGGAACTCATCCCTCATGGCAGAGGGCAAGCTGGCAACATGTTGGAAGGACAGGAGACCTTGTTCACATGTCAGTGTTGCCAACTTAATCCAAGTGGCAGGATACGTGTATGGTTTTCATATTGTTCATTGCTGAAGCCTTGGTCTTAGTAAAAAGATGTGCTTGGTCTGCAGCTGCTCATGCAATTACCCAGATGTATTGTAGAAGTGAAATGCTAGTCCTGCACTATGAATGTTATAAAAAGTGAAGGCTCCCTGTTAGCCTCTGAACTGAAATTCAGGAAAAATATGTTTCGTTTTCCTTTCTCCTCCCTGCTGAGGAAATGAGACCTTCTGCCTTCCCCCGTTGATTTATTTTTGGATGAATGCAAAAGAGTGGGATGGCAGCGCTGCTCATGCAAGGAGGGAGGTGGCGGGTGCTGCAGCTTCACCTCTGGGTCAGCTGTTAGGACACTCCTCCAAAGTACAGGAGAGCAGCAGTGAATTCCTCCTCTGCTGAAGGGGACCTGAAGCTTGAATTCAATTTTTCCTCTGTTCAAGTGACCATTCAGTTGATTCACCAGAGTGCCCTGCCTGCCATGTCAGGAGCATTTTGGAAGTGATGAATTCTAAGTTCCTGCAGGCACCATTACTGATGTGCTGGTTAGCTGGGATAGTCAAGCGGAGGTGACCTCCTCCAGACCAGTGCCCAAGATGCTCACATAGAAGGGAGACCGGATTTCCAAAAAATGCTGCGGGCAGTATCCCAACTGCTTGAGGGGAGCCGTCTGCCCTCATCATGGGCTCATTCCACTAATTGAGCCCCACATCCTCTTTCTGGCTCTAAGCGTTTGGTGACTTCAGATGAACTGGCAAGACATTTTGAATCAATCAACACTGCACATTCAATAAATAAGTTTTTTGCTTCCCCTAGTCTTGCCCAAAGCATTTTCCAGCTCCATGAAACTATTTTCTATTGGCTTGAAAGGGGAACAGGAATGAAATAGTTTTGTTGACTGAGTCAGAAGACATGTAACGGCAGCTGAACAAGAACTCTGATTTACTGATTTTTGTCACAATCAAATTTAGACTTCATCTTCTGGGGATATTTAGGCTGCAGAGTGGGTTTTCTTCAAAGGAATTTACAATGAATTTGTTCATCTCAAGTCAGAATGACTGTCTTGGTGGCAGCTGGCAGTGACATTTGGGTTATATTAACTTGAGTGCAAAATTAAATATAGCTCAAAATTAAATATAGCACCAAGTTATAATCAGCAATGTGAAAAATAAGGGAAAAAGAAGAAAGAACTACCTGCAAGACTGCACATCAAAAGGAGAAAATTACTGGGAAGTCACAGGATCAGTATTTTATGTTAACTTCCTTCAGGGAAAACCAGAAAGAGACTATAGACTGAAAATTGAGGTGATCACATTCTTTTTTAAAGAAACACAACCTCAGCTTCTCTTGGAGAAATGAGCAGTTTTCGTCCTTCAGGTTGACCAGAAAAACAACTGCAGTAGAAGAAATGGGGAGCGCCCCTGTTTTGTCTTTTGCACTCACCTGTATGCTGTTCTTGACAATGGCGAGACACTTGTAGAAATTTACTGAAAAAAACCCAAGGAATCAGAGGAAGAGGATATTACTGGAAAATAACAAAAACTTGTGTTTGCAACAAGCCAGTTGGTTATCTGTTACCAGTAATTTCTGATGAAGAATAAAAGTTGCTTGCAGAATTTGTTATCAGCACCATCCACCCAAAACAGCCTGTAACTTCCAGTGACTTCATCTGTCACGTTCTCAACTTACAGTCAAAGATTATCCAGCATACCTCAGCCGTGCTAATACTAATCTTTAAGAAAAATACATCAAGTAAAAGACAGACCCCACCAAGACCAAACGATATTTTATTGCCACAATAACCTTCATTCTCAACTTGAAATAACTTTAAACTAAGCAGTATGAATGTATGTATGGACTGTACAGATGATGCCATGTAAATTAAAAATTCAGTTTTTGAACAAAAAACCCTTTCCATCTTTTTCCCCAAAGAACTCCCTACTATTTTTCATGGTATGCTATCCACTACATGGGAAAAATCAAGAGCTGTCATGCAGAAGTGACCTGCTTTTCCTTTATTCTTGTGGAGTCCAGGCTTGCTTTGCTGTGGCAAGAACCAAAGCAGATCTACCACTAGATCTTTAGATAGATTTTGTGGACTGTTTCCTGCTCTTTGTCATATACAACTGAGACTGTGCTTTTTAGTGGGACCAAACAGAAATGAAATTCAACTTTTCCATTAACTAAAGGGATGTTCTAGTTTACAAGGACATGTAGGCATTTCACAATATCGTGCTTCATCCATCTTCAAGGTGGCCAAAAATGCAAACAAAATTGGTGGTAAAAGTTTTCTGTTTTCTTACTAATAGGATGAAGCTTGTCCTCTCAAGTATCACAGCATAGTACAGAATGGAAGTGGTGCTTGATACAGCTGGAAAATAATCCTGTGGTATTGTTGGAAAAATGGCATTTTGTACAGCATAATGAGAAAATTTCCCTAAAATACATATTCTGCATTTAGATTGATTGATTTGTATGTTATCTTACCTGTGCAAAATGGTTTGGTATGCTGAGAGCCAGGTGATTTTTTTTTTCTTCAAATTTGGCATCTTACCTTTATTCTCTGAACTTGGTTTTGAGTTTCAAGCTTTCTGTGGATCCCATTTATAATGAATGATTAATAGACTTAATTTGGTTTGAAAGTTATCCAAGCGAGGCATTGCAATTTAAAACTGAAACTGGCCCAGTTTCAGGTGAAAATTTCCTGAAGGTAGTGAAACTTTTGATAAAAAGTGAGTTCAGGAAACAGGTGAATTTGGGATGTCAGTAAATAGAGGTCTAAATTATGAACAAATACTCTTATCTCCTATTTATGTTAAACTGTTCACGTGTAGTATTAATAGCCAGAAGTGTCATGGAATAAGAAGTCGGCTGCGTTTCAGTGATCTCTATATCAGGCAAGTCTCAACACTTCTCTAAAGCTGCAGAAGTCCATGAGGTCCTGACTGCTGGTCTTGTCCTGTGTCCCCAGAGTGTAAAACTTTCATTCTTCGGAAGTCCTCCAGGATTTCAGTGTATTGGTATCAATACATTTCAGAAGGGACACAAGCAGCAGACACCAGAAAAACACTGCTGCTCTTGCTGCTTTCTGAAAACACAGCGGATTTGTGTGTTTGGAGAAAGCTTAAATGTCTCGAGAATTATTTTGTGTTTTTTCATTGAGAACTGAAAGAGCGTGATGAGGGTCTGTGAGGGTCTGACTGATAACGCTGGATTAGGACAGCTACGAGCAAATGTGTTATGTGCTCTTCTTTCAGGACTATTTAACAGATCAAGGTTAAGAAATTTAACTTGGCATAAAATTCTGCCCAGGCAATTACTGCTGGGGCTGTGGCAGTGTCGAGAAGGTTATTGCCTGAACGCCTGGCCTGAGATGAAATTTGTATGAAAAGAAGACTGTAAGTAGGTCTCAGTGACTGCTGGCTGTGCGTGGGACGGACTGGGCTGTCTGCATGCTCCCCCTAAGGCACAGCCATAAATATCACTGTGGTAATGAGAGCTCATAGAAAAGTCTGAGACCGTTCCTTCTCTGAGGGATTTTGACTTAGAAGAAGTTTGAATAGCAGTATGTGTTCACTAATAAAGAGGTCTGGGACATCCTGTACTCTTCTGAGGTCCCCTAGTGAATCTGTTGGCCACGTCTGAGGTATTTTTGTACAAGAATCCATATCCAGTGTCTGGAAAGGGGTATATGATTTTTTCCCCGAAAGGTGAATGGGTGGCACTTGTAAAATACTGCTATACTGGCATGCAAGTAAATGCTCTTATTCTGACGATACCTGTAATTACAGCTGTAGAGGAGATAACCATGTATTTGTTGGGAGGTAATCCATCATGTCATGGCCTGGTTTATGCAGGAATTTATATGAAGTGGATGATCACAGTGTCTTTGTATTTTAAAGCCAGTAAATTTAATATATTGTCCTTTCCTTATTTATTTCCCACGTCATTTGCTTTACTCTTCCTGTCTTTCTCCCTGATGAGAAGTTGAGTTCTCCCTCCAGAAGCTGAGGGCTTTGATCAAACCCTAGCTCCCTCATTAATTTTTGTGATCCATTAGATTAGTAGGATGCCTGTGGCTAGTTTAAACCTCTGTACTATAGTGTACGGAACAGCTAGATTTTCTGAAGTCCACCTACTCCCATATGATAAAAGAGAGCCTCAAAAAGGAAAGGTGATCTCTGTTTTAGAAACAGCAACAACTAACCCCCCTCTGAATCACTCTGATGTAATATAATTTATTTTTTTCTATATAAATGGTTTGGATAGGAAAGCCTCACTGGAAAACTAAGGAGCTATAGTGTTAATGTATGCTGGAGACTCAGGTTGCCAAGAAGATAGATTATTTGTGGTGAGCAATGGGGTTTTCTGTAGAGTAAAAGCTTAATTAAGATGTTCACAAACCGGTTTTGTGTTCCCATGGTTTTTTTTAACTGGGCTGCCAAAAGGCATATCCTGTATGGTCTGTCACTGATTCCATGTGTACAGACACCAACCAAAGGGTGAGGTTTTTCTCGTAGGTGATCTATGAATCTCCCCCCATTTTCCAACATCCCTTTGTATGTGTGGTCATCAGGCTGGTACATAGAGCTCTCCTTGTCCTGCCGTCACCAGTACTGTGTGCAGAGAGTAAAAGCACCTGCTAGTGAGGCTTAATCCCTTGTTTACTTACCACAGCATCTTATTAACTCTGTGGAGAATCTCAGGCTGTTGTTTTTTAGAGAAACAAAGTGAAGTTAAAAGAAGTTGAGGCAGGATATAGTATTACCAACCAAACTTACATATGAGATAGAGTACAAAAGAAGGTTTTTTTGTGATTATGGCATAACTTCAGTAAAGGTTGATGTAAAAAGGACAAAATGGGACCCTTTAAAACAAAAAAAAACCATATTGTCTAGGAAAAAGTTCTACAGCTGCGAGAAGGCAGCTTTGGAGTCATGGCTGTTTCTCTTCTCTGACTCTGAGGAGAGGCAAGGTCTGGTGGCGCAGGAGGTCATGTTGCCTCAGTCATGTGTCCCACTTGGGTGCAGGGCAGGTGCTGAGGTACAGGTTAAGCCCTCCCCTGGTGCCCACATGTTCATTGCTCCAGGCTGTGGTTGCTGCTTCAGAGCTCTGACCTTTGCTGGAAGGCAGGGGAGCACAACAGCATCCTTCCCAGATAATAGTAGCAGCTACATTTAAATTCCTTATCCATGGGGACATCTTTTCCAGCGCTGCAGTGATTTCGCTACTGTTAAGAGGATCGAATTCCTACGTGTACCTGGAGACTCTCAGATGCATGGGATGGAAGCGTATGTGTGCCTGTGTACTTTTAGACACGCAGGAATGGGTGTCTCTGAGTCCAGCAGTGACAGTGTTATACAGCACTGGAGAGGAGTATGCTCAGAAGTGAGCCATTTATCAAACCGAGTTTTGTTGACTCAGAGCCCCAGTCCTGCCAAACACTTCAGCAGGTATTTGATTATAAGCAGAGAATCATTCACAAACTTTAAGATAAAACAACCATAAATGACCTATCTGGGCAGCAACTGGCCAGCTGTGGCCTTCAAGAACAATATAGGACTCTTGGTGTTAAGTTACCTTTTTGGCCAACATTTTCTCATGGACAACACTGCTTCTCTTTGATAGCCAGAACTGAAAGGAAGAAAAACTCAAAACCCAAATAATTTAAATGGGGGAGGGGGGTCTAGGAAATGTAAACATAAATCTGTAGCCTGTGTAAAGTTCCTAACCCTGCAATGATGTGACTGTCAGTACCAACCTTGTGCAAAAGCAGAAATTTCATTTTGGATTCATCAGTGGACTCTCTCCCTGCTGGAAAAAAAAAAAAAAAAAGGAAAGGAA
>VZRU01014295.1:24144-76335 GCA_013398155.1 Pedionomus torquatus
GAAAGGAAAGGAAAGGAAAGGAAAGGAAAGGAAAGGAAAGGAAAGGAAAGGAAAGGAAAGGAAAGGAAAGGAAAGGAAAGGAAAGGAAAGGAAATCACACTCCCTTTTGAATTGCCAAGTGAATGAATGCACAATAGCTGCGTTTATTTTATTAGCCTTCTGACCTTTCCCTTCTCTGGTGAGGTTTCTTTTTCCTATTAGCTCTATTAGAGCGTCTACTGAGATGGCAACAAAACAAACACTGTTATTGTTGGCTAATTTGTTCTTTTAGTAGGGAAGCGGGATGCACAGGCTGTCAGCAGATGCTGGCCTTGCACCTCCAGCCCATGGTAGGCGTGGGAGCCACACCACACCTGGGACACCAGGTCCCGATGGGAAGCCCTCACCACGACCACCACCATGCTGAGGATGCTGCATCTCTTTTCACAAAGCGCTTGAAGTCACTCTTGACATGGAGCCTGGGAGTGATTTTACTTGACTCCAATGGAAGACTGCTATTTTGTTTGGTACCATTTGTGTGTTTTTGCACAGAGAGTGGACTTTCCCCCTCCTGTCTTTTTTGTAACTGCCCCCACAATGCCGCTTTCTCTGGAGGTGATGAACGCTAGTCCCTGTGGGGAATGGCTGGGTGCTTCCCGTCCCCGCACTTTCTGGGACAGGTTGGTTTGCTGCAAAGCCCTGCAGCTGCTGGAGAGGCGGATGTGATGATTGTAGCAGCGCTTGCCCAAAGTCCTGTGTGGATTTTGTGTCCTTAGTTTACCGATCAGTGGAAATGGCTGCTCAGCATCAGTGGAACTGGGTGTTTCAAAAATTTATACCAAGCCATAAGGGTCGGCTGTCACGCTAGCGCGGAGCAGGACTGAGGAATTTTTGGACTTATATGGAAGTCTGAGAAAACTTCAGAAATAATTCTGGAATATGCCCAGCAGACTGCATGGTAACAGTGGAGTTGGCTGAGGAATTTATAGCTGTGGTGAGAGAATAATCATCTTTTTTTCTAAAGAAATTTTGATCCCCAGAGGGGAAAAAACAACTCAGAAGGCTAGTGGAGAATTTGTCAATTATTTTTTCCTTGATGGGTAACTTATCTGGGATGTATGTACATAAATCATAGTAATAACACAAACACTGCTGAAATTACCAGAGGCTTTTAAGCAGGAGAACTTGGGGCTGAGATCTCACCAGCTTTCCAGAATGCCAAGATTGCAGTGTCATGTTATTCTAATATTAGTGACTTCTAGCAGATAAGATTGCATGTAAACCACAACCCATCTGCAGTTTCAGGAAGGCCAAACCAACCCATTTAGGAACAGTTAAATTGCTAGTTCTTGAACATAAGTGGCAGGATGATAAATGTGACCTGTTTGTTGTTAACTCCAGGAAAGTGCAGCCAATTTTTTCTTTAGTTTAGCCTAAAGGAAAAAACATATTAAATCTTTGCATGTTGGCATTCGGAGTCTTCTCTTTTTAGAACAATGGCACACCACTTTAGAATGTAAAGGTGATGGCCCAGTCAATTGCTCTTATATATTTACTCTATATGATTATTACTTAGTTCCTAATTAATTTTCTTTATATTATTTTACCACTCAGGAGACTTAGTTGCTTGCTACAATCTATGGCACTAGACTCTTAAAACACACACCACAAGCAACTTCCCCCACCTTTCTCTCTTTCTGTAGCTGTCTAGGTACTGGGAAAATATTTATGGCATCTGTATTTGTTGTTGCACAGGAGGTGTCTTGCAAACATGGTGTTTGCCTGGTGAAGAGGCAGCTGGAAGTGTCCCTCACACCCCAACGTGTGCTGTGCTTGTCTTTAGAAAGATGTGGGGAAATTGCTTACTCTCCCTGGGGAGTTGTATGTCTAAAAGTGAACAAACAACTAACTATGCTATTAGAGGAGACATGATAAAACAGAGACACTTCAGATAGAGGGGAGAATAGAGAGGAATATGACAACTGGATGGGACAACCCATCCAGTTGTCAGGAAGGCTTGGGGATCAGTCACCACCTCAGGTAAGGTTCTACTGAGCCTTTTGCTGACAGTCATGTCAAGATGATCTGGTACCCAAAGACTCAGGAGCTGAGAGTGAGGTATTTGTGAGTAAGATCATAACAGTTGCAGCATCACAAGGGCTTGCTTGCAGGACCAGCAGTGATGTTCACCTCTCTCTGTGATTTCACACCTCACCAGCTGCTTGAACACCCTATGATTTTCCAGAAATCTGCTCATGACAGGTAGAACAGCAGGGACTGTGATGCTTTTCTGGGCCTCATAGCACGAGGGGTTAAGCCAGGACTAGGGTGAACATGAATGTTTTTGTCGATTGTGTTGAGAGGTGCTTTTAGGGCTGCCTTTTAAGTGCTCTTGCCCAAAAGGCCCCAGTAGTTAAAAACCTGCTAAGAAATTCTTCAGCATTTTTTCCTTTCTTTTTTTCGTGCATCTGAAGCAGGTGCTGGGTGCAGCACGCCAAGGAGACCGTTCCCAGGCTTTGCATTTGTCTCACACCTGTGTAGTGCCAGCTGTGCTGGAGTCCTGGCTCATTAGCAGAGCTCCTACACCAAGACTACATCACCAGTACAAAAATACAGGTGAGAACTCTCTTCTAGATTAGCATCCTACTATTGTTTTCACCTTTTCTGTGCACAGGTGTTCTTGTAAAACCCCATTTAAAAGACAGAAAGTTTCAGTAAAACCTCCTTCCAGGGCCTGGGTTAGACCCAGGCAGTACCTCTAGTTACCCAGTTTGAGCAGCGGAGTTTTTAAAGAATGTACATATCCTTATGCACTAGGATGATATGTGCTCCATAAACTCTGAAGCCTTGATTGGCTCAGCTAGAAATATCTCTAAGTGAGTGTTGCAAGACTTTGTATGGTTTTAAAATGGCAGCTAGTCTTTCAATAATTTTTGAGCCAGAGCAGTCAGGAGAATAACAAAGAAATTCCAACCCGATGGATTCATGGCATCCCGGCTAATAGCAGTGAACCAAATAGTGCAAATTACCCTAATGATCCCTTTTGCTTTAATAGCTGAGCTACCTCTGTATTTTTCAAATAACTGAGGTTGTAAAGTTTTCTACTTCTTAACTAGGTTGTTTTTTGCTGTCAGTTAATGTTATGTTTTATGAAGTCAATGTGGTGGTTTCCTGCCAGTTTTATTTCGTGTTTTACAGACAAGTCATCTCTATAGGGTACTGTTAGAAAATACTTTATAACATTTCACGTCTATTTGCTAACCACAAACAGTCTCTCTGGTAAAACAAAATGTGTTCAATTATCTTAATTTTTACTAATTTCACTTTTTCTCTGAAAAGTCCCTTCTGATGAGGAGAGTGCAGCTGCACAGGAGGAAGCCAAGAGCAGCCTGGAGAGAAAACAGCAGTGCTGGCGGGAGCCACCGGACGGGGACTGTGCTGCTCCTGGAAAACCAGCCCATGGGAAAGGGATCCCTGTGCCTGGGGCAGGGATGTGTCTCACCTTCCCCCACCTTCTGCCCCCACTGCACTGGGGCTGCAGGCCCAGGGGAGGGTAAGGCGGCCATCCCACCTGCAGATGACAATGGCCCAGATGGAGGTATGCCACTGATGGGTGAAAACACCATCTCTCATGGGTGTGTTTGACATGGGCTGGTGTTACTGCTCCCCAGCGGCCTGTCCACAAGGGCTGTCCTCTTCCCCCAGAGCAGCAAATGCCAAGGAGTGAGTTACACAAAGCGGTGCCAACAAAAACCGTGCTGCTGCTCCACTTTTTCTATTTTAACAATGTGGACTGGCACAGCACCCCTCCTTGGGATCAGCCCAGGAGACTTCTAATGCTTTCCTTTCTCAAGCACAAGGGTGGAGTGAACGGGTTGCCTTGGGAAAGCCGGTTGCCTTGACCTTGGGGTATATATTGCTTGTAGTGTTAGGAGGTTGCTTAACATAAAACAGAGATTATTAAAGGGGATGTCTTCAGTTTGGAGCTTGCTTTGGGATGCAATGAGTCTTTACCAACTTCTGCGCTCTCCTTTAATAGAAGCCAGCTGCTCTAAATACCATCTTTTGGAAAGTTCAAGATTCCCAATATGGTTCTTTGCAATATATTTTCCATATGATTTTGTTTTAAACATTGAGTATGGCCTTATGGCCAAAAGGCTTTCTCATCTTTGCAAGCCTGAGGATGTAAAATAATCCCCACAAAGTTCAAGCTCTGAATGGTGTGCAAGGTTGAATCATTTTGTTGGAAGCAGGGACAGACAAATGGAAAGAACAACTCTGAGCACATTCTGTCACTGCAAGGTGCGAAGTATGTGTTGGGTATAATTCCTATTTATACTTGTATTCCAAAACAGTCTAAAATCCCAGTTTAAGTTTGCTCCTCTTAGTGCAATGGAACAAAGTGCTCATCTCATACTGGGCCTGGATGCCTCAAAGGCATACTATTACTCCAAGCAGCCTTTCCAGGGAAAAGATGGCTCTCCACCTCCTGGAAGGCTCCAATCTGAGCCACGAGTGCTGAGTGTCAACACTGCAGTATTTCACCCACAAGAACCAGAAAGGGCCTTGCTGTCACCTTGGTGGCATATAGAGTGATGTGCTAGACCCTGGCATTACATCACCTCTATACAGCCTCTCAGAAAATAATTCCTGCCTGCAGCAGCAGCAGTTTCCTGGTGCTGAGCAAAGTGTCCCCAGTGAACTGCAATAAAGGCCTGTTCTGCATGCAAATACCAGGGATTAATTAATGTTTTGTATTTTAGCTGGAGTGGGTAGATAAGACAGTGTAGGTGTAGGCTACTGGGAGGCTGAGTGACTTATTATAATTTATTTTAATCTTTAAAAATAAAAAAAAAATATTTAAGCAAAGCCAAAATACAGTATTACAGTATTGGATGCCTGCGTATAAACTCTCATCAGCTCAATCAGATTAATTCAAACACTTCATAGCTACATCAGTGCAAACTACTGTTTAGGTAAGACCTGAGATGCTCTTTCATGGAAGGAAGATCTCAGAGGAGGTGTGAGAATGATCTACCAATAATTGACCCGACTTGCCATAAAGTGCATCATCAGGAACATAAGAACAAAGAAATGGGTCGGTCAGAGGTTCACCCAGCCCAGTAAACTGTACGCTACCATTGCTTATACTGGAATCCAGGGAATGGTATAAGACTGGGGAAAAAACATGAAGGGATGCTTCCCCATCCTCTAGCAACACGTCTGAGCCAGAAGGGAGTGCCTTTGTATGTAATGGCCCTTGATGTATTTCTGATTCACAAACCTGTAAAGTTGTTCTTTAAACCCAAGTTGACTTATATACCCACAGGATCCTGTGCCAAGCGTACTTGGGGTGGAAAACTATTGATAGTGGATTCCTCAGCTCATGAACAGAATTAAAGGTTTTATCTGCCTTTTCACCATTGTCAGTAGTGAGATCCAGAGAGCTACACAGTCTTTTTGCAGAGATTTTTTACAACCAGATGTTCCAAATGACCTAAAATGAAATATTTAGTAATAGTAATAATATATGCCAGGCTTCTGACACACAGCGTCTGCAGCTATGTCTGCCTTCAGAGGTCCAGGTATACCAAAAGAGCCATAATTCCTGTTGTAGTGATTCACACTGCATTTCTGTGCGGTGATTTTCCCATCTGGCATCCTTTATTTGTAGCAGCAACTCTTCTTCTCTTCCAAGATCCTGTTTCTTTTTACTTTGTTCTTTTTCCTTTGAGGTCTCTCACCAGTTCAGGGAAGATCAGTGGAGATGGAGATGGTGTTGCACAGGGTGAGAGGGAGTGCACACCTCAGAGCAAGCATCTGCTGTCACTAGCTTTTCTGATTTCATTGGAGTTCTTGTGCTTTCCCTTCACTGCCTTCATGCAATGAATGCCCTGGGTAACCACGGAGCCCAAGGTTAGCAATCGCCAGTGCCCCGTGCTGGGCTATGCTCACAGTTTCTGCTCGGGATGCAAAATTTTCAGGCACTGGAAGGAAAAAACCTTTGTGTTATTTCCTAAAGAAACTTCAATGTGCTGCAGCCACCATCTGCCGACAGCTCATAAATTAACAACAATTAAATGCACAAGACACAGAGAGTCACTGCTTCCTATTGGCCTGCCGCCTCCCTCTTGCTTTGTACAGTCAGGCTGTGAGGAAGCAGAGAAACCCCGACAAAGACCCAGACCCCAACTCCCCAAAAGTGAAAGAAGAAAAAAAAAAAGTCAGGGAAACAAACTGAAATATAGGAAAACAAGTCTTGTGACCCATTAGCTCTTTTGTTTGCAGTATAAATCACCCTGTTATAATCATAAATTTGAGTACATAATTGGACTCCACATATAAATCTGTTGCCAGTGATTACAGGCAAAACGCCCCAAGCAATGGAGCCTGCAATCCAGCGCTGATGTGGTTTGGGGGGAGGCCTTGGGGAGGGGGAAGGGAGCCTCCACAGCCACCAGAGTATTTTCCATGAGCAGTTCTGTAGCTGGAAACAGATGCTCTGTGCTGCCATCCAGCCAGCAAAGTAATGTAAAAAACATTGAGAAGATGATACCCTTCAAAGCATTCTTCTCTTTTCTCATTGTCTGGCAGTGGCTTGTCCTCCTCCTCTCTCTTCTCCAAGAGCTCCACATGGACATCATGGTGTTCTCCATGCCCCATCCCTCTGAGAAGGGGGGAATGTCCCCCTAAGGCCAGGTCAGCTCTTTCCTTTGCAGCTGAGGAAGGGTAACGCTGCTGTTTCTTAGCCTCAGGTCCTAGTTGAACATCAGAACCACAGAAGGGCTTTTAGATCTCCCTGCCAATATTTCCAAGCAAATGTGAATGCTCTGCCTGCAGGAAGGAAAGGTTAAGCTCATTTCCCACACAGCCATCCACCTGGGCACCACCTTGCCCTCCTTTACACTGGGCTGAGTCTGCCCCATGCCATTCTCCACTTCATTCAGTTAAGACGTGTTAAAAAGCCATGTTATAAGAATATAGCTATAAGCAGTGATCAGATCTGGGAGTGTAAAAGTCCTGTTGTCATTTTGTTTCATAACCTTTCCCCACAAGGAAGAGCCTGGCTGAGCAGGGTAGCAGTGGCTAGCATTGCGCCAAACACATTAAGTTGAGATGTGATAGCTGGGTGCTGGGAGAAACCTGCTCGCTGGCACAGTTATTCTTCAAAGTCAAGTTGTTCCACCAAGACCTTGCTACTCCTGCTAAGGCTGAGGTGTTAGAACTCAGTATTTACAACCTCACTTTCAGGTTTGTGAAAAATAGCTGGGTTATTAAGGCTGAATTATGCACTGGTGCTTGGTGATCCTTCCCTTGTGTATGTTCCTTCACATTGTGCTCTTCACTGTGTTGATTCACCAAGAGAGCATGTTCTGGACACACGGCAACTGAAAGTGAATTTAGATGGACAGAGGCTGTGTGCTGCTGGCTACAGTGCAGGTACACCTCAATGTAACTTGTAAGTCTGCATTTGCCGTCAGGAGCATGTTCCTGCCTCTGCCCATCTACAGCCAAAGTAGCCAAGATGAGGGACTGCTGCTGTGGAGACACCAAGGGAAAGGTTAAGACCACACAGTGATGGGCTGAGAGAAGGACTGTTGTGTGAAATGATGTATCAGAACAGCTTTTGTCCAGGTTGGAGGAAAAGGTGATGCATTAATTAAGGTGTGAGACCGTGAGAAACTGCTTTAACAGGTAGTCATCCAGATACATGCTGCAGGTGGAAGATGCAGACAGCCTAGATATGGGGACCTGGAGAAAAGCTCAAGCCCGAAGTGAAGCTTGGCAGGAAGCCAGGGTGATGGGACTTTATCACAATGGCCAAGAAAGATGGTGGGCCATAACCCTGCCTCATCTGTGCCGCTGCCTTGCTCCTTCTTGCCTTTGCCCCTCCAACCCTTTCCAAGGCTTCCTGCTGCCATCAGGTTGCTGCTGAACCCCATATCCCAGAGCAGGGTGTTGTGTAAGGTAAAGATCCTCTCCAGACAGCGGTGGGCAGCAGAATGGGAAGCAGCGGCTGGCTCCTGTGCCACCTGAGGCCTTGGGCACTCCTTGTGGTGAAGCAGCCTCTCTCCACCACACTTGGCCCTTCCATCACACTATGGCTCAGTGGGCTCCTAAAGAAAAAGTTCTTGTTCCCGAGGAAAGCTGGTTGGTTTAGTGCAATTGAATGGATTTGTTTTTGTTTGTTTGTTTGTTTTCCTACGGATTTTTGAGAAAAAAAAATAAAATCTTTCTCTTACTTCTAGCCTTGTATCCCTTCTGCATTAGATGCTTCATGGTGTTTTAAATGCCCTACCCTAAAACCAGCGTGGCTGCTTTTCTAGCCCAAAGAAGGATTGGTTTACTTTCCAGTTCTGCTGTCCAGAGAGCTGCCTGCCATTTGCATTCTGGTGACCTTTTTCTTGTTTCATATTTTTTCTTTTAACACAGTATTCTGAGCATCTAGGGTTTACAAGAAGCAGAAATCCATTGTTACCCACACTGCCCCCCAGCACAGGGTGTGAGACAGATTTTTGGATATCTGGGGAAGCATTTCCCATGGAGACAGAATTTTGGGCTTCAAACTGTGAGATGTCTCTGTTCTTCCTCCCATGGCATTTAATCCAGTAACACATTTTTGGAATTTCCGTGTCTAGCTATCTGTTACAGGGAAAAACATACTTGTTTTCCACCTTGTCTGCTGGGGTTTTTTTTATTATTTTGAATTTTAGAAAGTGCGAGCCAATGCTAAGTTTTCATAACCATCACTTGTTTGAACATCACTTATACTCTACCCATGATACTCTACTGTATTTTTATTTCAAATAACTTTTTATTAAATTTGTGTAACGCACAATAATTTTCTTTTACAGAACCTGCATTTCCCACTATTAACACAATATTTCCAGCCAACATCAAACTTCCTCCATCTTTAAAAAGCCTTCTGGGGGTATAAAAGTTTTTGGCAGTGCTAGAAACAGTTCTAATCCTATCTGTGCACCTCTTATTGCCATTTGGCTTATTGCTTTTGAGTCTTTCCCATGCTAAACACTCCTTTTAGCTAGACTGCTGGTTCTTGTTTTTCTTCTCTCTTAATAGCATATGGTACTCTGCTTGTCAGGGTGGTGTGATCCTGACCAGAAGACCATTGTAGAGCTATTTCCTTGTCAGAAAATTCTAAAATAACTCAAATTATCCTACTGTAAATGGGGTCTGCATAAGGTGCGCTGGGTGCCTATGAATTGGAGTACCGTTCAACGATACACTGCCCGGGGCTCCCAGCATCGAAAGGGACATATTATTCCCTTCTTACAGCATTAGCTCTAATAAGTGGTGTTTTAAATGATACCTTCCAGAGCGTTGGTGCCATTCTTACTGGGGTCACAATGGACAAACAGCTCCTGGTACAAAACACATAGCTACCATTTGGGTGGTGTGTTGGGTCTGTGTGACCCCAATCTAAAGTAATTTATAGCTTTGATGGAAGATCCACATTCATATCATGAGGACCTGGGCTTCCCTGCTCAGGGAGTCTGGAGCCAAAATATTTACAGTTTGCCTTGCAATTGTGACAGGCCTGGTGGTGTCCTTTGTGAGACATGAGAAAATCTCAGCTCAAAGCTGAGCCATGAAGAAAGCTTAGAAATAAGTTGTCTTCATTATAAACAGGTATTAACTGGTTTTGTCATTAACTGGCCATAATGTAATGATAAGGTATTTGTACATTCGGAAGCAGCTTTTGGGCTCAAAAATTATTTTCATATTTTTTTTCTTTTCAGTATAGGGAATTGCTGCTGGTATGAAATACTCAGGGGCAAAGCAAGAATTGGCCAGTGTGATGTCCAAAGAATGTCTCAGGCTCTCTTCAGCACTTCTGCTGTAAGAGACTCGGGGGACCTTCTTGAATGTTTCTCTGCAGGGACAGGAAGCGTGTGCGTGGAATGGGTGGACCACGGCCATCACCATGATGCTGGAGGAGCAGGCTGATCTGTGGAGGAAGGAAAGCTGGGTAGTGGGCTGAAGGTGGTTACAGGCTTGGGAGAGACGGTCTAGCAGGGCAAGTCCAGCTTTCAGAGCTGTGGGCAATGGGGCATGGAGCACCTTGGAGGAGCCACAGGGAATCCACCCTGCCCTGGCTCAGCTGCTTGTGCTGGCAGAGTCTGGGGGCTCTTCCTCAGCCTCACAGCAGTTTGGGCCAGGGATGTCTTCTGATTTGCAACCTAACGGTGTTATAATCCAGTTTGTGCTCTTTTGTGTTGATGCCAATGAGATCCTTCAGGCAGTTTCCTTCTCCTCCCTGCTACCCACCTGGGATATATTCATAGAGCAGTGTTTTGTTCTTTCTGTGCTTTCCATTTTCAAGCACAATAAGCCAATCAATGTTTGAAGAGGTAATGCTGGAGTGCTGGTGGGGCCGCACAGCCACCTGGACTGGTCACTCTCCCCACTGTTGGGGTAAATGGCCGTCATGGCAGGGCTACAGCTCAGGTGCCCCAGGAGCCACCACCTGAGACCACTCCACTTTACACTCTTTGGGCTGATCTTTGTTGGCCAAAACTTTTTATTAGCTCTTCTGGATTTCACCTGAAATCAAGATACTGTGGGCTGAATCAAGTTACTGGGGGGTCAAAGAAGGGCCAGTGTAGGTGCAGGGGTGAAGGAGCAGCGCTATCCTTTCCACCTCCACAAGCTATTTTATAGGCTCAGCTTGAGTCAGCAGTGAGAAGAGGTGGGCAGATTAATCTGTGGAGGCGCCAGCCTCTTTTGTGGACTTCAGAGCAGAGCAGATGACCTGCTTGTACCAGGTGTCTAAATTACAGACAGTAAAACTAAACAGGATGACACTTGTGTTCTGCCAGGCGTTTCTAGAAACAGTGGGTCAGAAAGATGGTGTTTCTAAAAGAAAAGAAAGTTGAGATTTTCATCTAATCCAGATGCTTTCAGGAGTGGGGACTTCATTATAAAGTTCAGTACCAGCAACTCATGATACAATTGCAGAAGTTGGCAGCGCTGAATTTCTGTTTGCCAGGATTTTTAGAAGCCAAGTTGAGCAGTGAACAGTGGCGGGAATTGCAACATTTCCCCCATTTTATAAATGGTTGTAACTCTCTGTAATGTCCATGGGACCCACCTGCTGACATTCTTTGGTAAAATTTTCTGATAGATTATTTTGTACAAGCAGTTAATTGCTCTCTCTGGATGAGTTCTGGTTCATTGATGACAAAGTCAGAGCAGAAAACAGATATCAGTGCCCATAAAAGACTAACAAAAGAAGCCAAAGTGTATGCAATTTACCATAAGATGATATATTTAGCTCTGTTTAACATATGTTAGTGATGAGGGCAGTGGATGTTACATTTAATTCGATCCAGAAAAATGATGAATATTAGTCCCTCTGGAATTATTCCTGGTGAATTTCCAGGAAGATGCACAAGTATTTTAATAAATTAAATACAAATAGAAAAGAAGAAAAAAAAATGAAGCAATTTCTTCTTTTCATCTTAAAGATTCCAGTTTCAGATCCTTGCAGTCCCACAGGTAATGCTCTAAGTTGCTGCATTCAAACAAAAATAACATCCACTGACAGAAGTAATGTTTTCTAGGTCTCTAAGATGCTGAAATTGATCTCTGATGTACTGTGATGCTTCCCCTAACCAGTGCCAGTTAAGGCTTGCTGGGGTAGGGTTCCCAGGTGCAGAACACCCCTTCTGCCACAAATCAAGCCCAGGCTCTGCTGAGTGATGCCAAAGTGCCTGTGTGCCCACAGCTGCTGGAGCAGACCCCCGTCCAGTGCAACAGGGAGTCTCAGGCCATGCATATTGGAAGGGGTCTGGAGAGAGACAGGTGGGAGGGGAGCGGGGACTTTGCTCTGCCCAGCCTGGATACCACCTGCATGCTTCTGTGGTGGCATATGTGACAAGGATGTGGCAGAAGTTCAGGCATGCTGGATCATCGTCTGCAAGACACACTGAAACTGTGAAAATGCTAGAGACAAATTTATTATGCCCTTTCTTGCCTTTGATGATAAAAGTACACTCATAGATGAATCCTGCTTTGTCCACTATGAGCTGAGAATCCCAAAAGCAGAGACTTACAATAATGTCAAGCTAGCAAGATAACTCTCATAATTTGGTGTCCTTCGAGAATCCCTCAGCAAAGAAGAGAATAGACCTACCTACTCCTGGTGGAGATCAGGCTGCAATTAAACATTGTGGCTGTGAACTGATGTGACCCACCAGAACAAACAGCAGTACAAAAGGGATTGTCACCCAGTACGTATATGTGATTTTGTGTCTGTTGAATTGGCCAACGTTTCCAATGTAAGGGTTACAACCGCTCTGTGATTCATGTAAAATCCAGCTTGTGCTGCTTGTCTACCAGAGCACAGGCAGCACAAAAATCTAGTACAGATGAGAGCTGCATAAGCAGGTGATACGGGTGTGAAGCAGTCCATCACTAATTAGGATGAAGGCATTTAGATAGACATTTGAGAATAAGCTTTCTGGACTGGATTAATGCTAAGTGCAGGTGGAGGAGACTCAGATCCATGCCAGAGATTCTCAGGATGTTCAAAGCCATATTTGGCAATCAGGAGAAAACTGCTTGGCCTGGAGGAAAGCAAAGAAAAGTAAAATCCAATCCAGAGTAATTCTTGAAGCATATATTACATCATATACACACTGGCTTTAGTCATAACTGCTGTGTAAAGTCCCACGGTTTGCGTCCACTTAGTACTAGTTCGATTCAGCTTTCCATTCAAGTGGATTTGAAAATAACCAAACTTCTGTTGCCCAGTTCCTGTCTTGAGAACCAAGTGATTTTTTTCCAAGAACATCCTTGGAAGTAAGAAGGCATCTCCACAGACAGGGTTGCTCAGGGTAAGCAGGGCAGTAACAGTCACTTCTGGCTCTCTTTGGACCTGTTTTTGATGTCACTAACATTTTACAGGGAATAGTCTCTCCAGTCATTTGAGTCCAAAATGCTGCAGAATAAACACAATAATGTGATTCAAAAAGCAAGAAGGGAGAGAGGAGCAAGTAAGAGACTATTTGCAGAGAGATGTGAAAAACATCAGTAAACTGGTATAAGGGAGAAATGCATAATAGCATTCAACTAAGTATGAAGACCATAAAGCTAACTGGGGTCTCTCTGGTGAGGTTTTTAAAAATGAAGGCCATGATAGCAATAGGAGCTTGTGGTGCTGTTATTTTTCTTGTACAGGTAGAATAAACCGAAGCGACATTTTGGTTTATGGAATATCTGAACTGTGGGCAGATACGAGGAAAGAGAGAGCGAAGACAATGAAAGTAATTGTGTCAGCAGTGGCAGAATCACTGCAGAAATAGGGGTGTATCTGGAGATGTATCATGCAGAAGGAGAAAGCAACATCAAGGCAAGAACCTCATGAGGGTTTTAGAAGGCAGAGGCAAGTGGGGAGTCCGGACTGGAGAAGGCAAAGGGGGAAGGGAGCTTTTGTGTAGATTCTGCTGTTGCTGAAAAGAAACACTTTAGGGTTTGGCTGAGCCAAACAAAGCTGAAAAGAGGTAAATTAAATGGAGACAGCACATGGTGAGGTATCACTCAGAGGGAGCGGCAAAAGAATGTGGCATGTACCCAACAGGGAAGGAGTTAAAGAAATGAGGTGACAAAGGGGAAGAACAACCAGTGAAGAAGGAAGAGTGGTTTTGTATGGGTGTTTGGTGCAGATGGGCTTTGGGGCAGCAGAGAAAATGTTTTGTTGAGATGCAAGAACTCAAAGGCTGTATGCCTGGAGCTGAGCTGGGCCGGTGCAGGTCTGCTTTCTGCCACTGTACAAACGCCAAGAAGTAGAGAGCCTTCAACAGCCAAGAGAAGGGACATTTTCTAGAGCAGAGCCATTCTTCTGCTGTAGTCTGAACAAACCACTGGATCAAAACATGATACAGAACATTGTATGACATGAATGAATGTCCCTGCTCAAGAGCCTTGCTATGAAATGGGAGGTCACTGAGGGGCCAGTCACTAGTGATAGGATCAAGGAAGAGATTTAAGAGCGAGCAGATGGTGACATATTTTAAAGAGGTTATAAAAGGGGGAATCCTCAGGGCAGATGTTTTCTCAAAGACACCAGAACAAAGCACTGGCAATGACAAGAAAATATGAAGAAAATATGTGGCTGTTAGAAGATGGCAGCAGCCAGATGGTCCAGATTAACACAGCAATCACTGCAAAGACAGAGTGCAGCAGCAGGTGAGTCAGGCCTCAGCAGAGCTACAGCTGTGCAACAAGCCGTGTGTCCTCCATCCTCTTTACAACAGTGGAAACATCTGGCAATGGGACTTCTGACCTCACGCTCTTCACCTTATGTGTTAAACTCCACAAAAAGCCCTGCTTTGAACGCTTAGGATAAACTCAAGCCCAGCTGTGAGAGAAACTGCTTCTGATTGCATGGAAAAGTGGTGAGAAACTTGCAGTTTCACCTGGTTCATGAAAGCTGGTGCACCTTGGCAGGTTTGACACCTGCCACCCAGTAGACAAACAGGATGACATAAGCTTCCCAGAAGCCAGACAAGGGATCATACATAATGAAATGTTTTGGTGGAGCATCTAAGACTTGGTAGGTGTTTGAGCTCATCTAGTCACCAGGAAAGTGAACACAAGGTCTGTGAAAGAAGTGAAGAAGGAAGGTGTAGACTCACTGGAGCAGTAGGAAGGAGGATAAGCTTCAGGATATGGTTTTTTATCTGAAGGGATATGAAGACTCAGAAGAATGATAGGCAAGGGAAGAAAATGACCAGAAAAAGTACCCTAGAGATTTTAGAAACAAAAAGTAGGAGCCTGTAGATGTATCAATGTGGTACTCTTTTTGTACACATAGGTAGTCCCTAACCCCATTGTAGAAAAAGCAGCAGTGCGGGCTACCAAGTGCATCTGGAGGGGTGCAGCCCGTGGGATCCCCAGGCTGTCAGCATAAGCATTCAGGGTTTTGCCAAGCCCAGCACAGCCCTGCGGTTTGGGCAATAGGAGCAGGGCAGGTTCCTGAAGAGTGCTAGACACATTTAGCTTGGCTCCTCTCAGGAAGGTCTGTTTTATAAGTTTTCCTCTTGGTGTAGTGCTATTTTACCAGTCATTTTTACTGTATAGGAATTATCTGCACATTTTGGAGAGGATGCTTGCCAAAAATAATTACTTCTGTTGCTTTATAACATAAGTGTCTTAAAAAAACCTAAGAGGTTTCTTAGCTCTCCTGCTGAAAACGTGGCACTTCTGACCAGATGATGTCCTCTCAAGAGACACAGCAGTGTGGGGGGGTGAATGCTTCAACAAGCAACTGGACCTCTAGGGCCTTCTCTTTGTGATACAGTGAATGGGACCTGCTTTGCCTGACATTCTCTATCCACAGCATACTATTCTTCATTAACATTTGGCCAATAATTTTTTTTTTATTGGGTTGGCTGAAGCCTGGCTAAAAGTTCAGTTAGGCACTGGACTTATGAATGCATTTCTAGGAAAAGATTTTATTACAGAGGTTTAAAAGTTCTCACACTCTGATTCCTGTTTGAGGGTAAAAAATGAACTTAAAATGAAATACATACATTCATGTTCCAATATTGTATGTCATTTGCACAACAAACTTGTTTATAACTTACTGCCCAAACTTGTTTGTAACTTACAAAGTGCTGGAATGAGACATATTTTTTGATTTACGGCATCTGCTGATTGATATTTTACACCTGTCTTCAGTGGCTGAAACGGGAATTCACAAACATCAGCGTGAATACCAAGAAATCCTGATACAGATACTTTGGAGCCCTGTTATTAGTCTGTTCTACTTGCCTCCTCTTGGAGCCTGTGTGGCTTTTGCCACTGCCAGCCCTGCAACTTAATTGTATTCGACACAGCTTTATCGTATGTCTGCTACTCCTGAATTATGTTCTCTGCATCCTTCTGCATTTATTGCAATGCCAGTTAGGCCTTTTGCCAGGCCTTTTCTGGTAAAATCTGACAGTGTGTCCATTGGTGCTTGGCAACTTATTTCAACTTATTTTTCCTCTTTAGCTGCTTATTTATACTGCTGCAATCCCACAGTGTTTACAAGTCTCAAATCTGGTATCTGCAGATAGTACATTGGTGATGTTTTCTGAAGGGAATTTTGTTCCTACCTTTTAATAGAGTTGCAGTTGAAGATCTGGACCATAACTGTCAAGAAGGTTAAAAATTTCACTGGTGCATTGGGTTGGAGTTGCCTAAGGCAAAATATGGGTTTGTTGTGTTTCATTGTTGCTGACAACAAACTCTTTCCTGGCTCATAGAGAAAACATGAAACAAGAGAAATTTTACCAGTTAGCTGCAGTGGACAGATAATTTAATAAGAAAAGTTGTGGTCATTGCACTGAAATGAGGACATTTAGGAGCGTGGTTAAAAGTCTTTGCCTGTCATTTTAATTCAGAGAGCTGTTTGTCATCTCCTATCAACATGGCCTGATGGTGGCTTGCAAGAAGAGACAAAAGCTCTGTTGGTGTGACCCGAAGGAACTGGGAGGGAAGACCTGAACTCTAAACAACGCCCAGGATGTTTCTCCATTTTTACCTCTCACAGATTTGTGCTCACTGGAAGTAAACTGGAACAGCTGGCACGTTTTGACTGGGTCCAGGCTCTTGGCCTCAGCAGAGAACACTTTTCTTTTGTCACTGGGCTCTTTCAAGGACATATCTGAGTCCTGTCGTTGCTGGGCTCTTCAGCAGCTCTTCTGCTGGAGGAGGCAGAGGCATGACAATTCTTACAGATGTTTCTGTGTATCCCATTAGGGAAAAACTCACCTCTGGACAAATGTATTTTCAGGCTGATGCTGTGATAATGATTAAGGTAGTTAATGGAATTGGCATATTTATACTTCATGTGGTGCCTGTGAATATTTCAGTATTCTTCCACTGAAGGAGGAAAACCATCCAGTCACCTCAGCCTACAGACTGGAAAAATGATGTTCAACTTCTTTATAGATAATGTGATCTAAGCCAAGGTCTTAGCATGCTTGTCCTTAAACAGGATCCCATGGGAGGTGGTAAATGCTTTAATAATAAGGACTGCCCACTGATGGGTTTGCCATGTATAGTCATGAAACAAGACCTTCAGCTTCAGGTATCCAGCTTTGTTGCCCGAGCCTGTCACTTTCCTCTGCAGCTATGGGACGAACATTGTCTCGAGCTTCAGCTGCACTTTCCCCAGATGCTGCTTTGTTGCAGGGCCAGGGGAAGGGAAGGAGAGGAGGTTGCTGGAATTGCTTTCTGGTTGAACCAGGGTGACTGTGCAAAGAGAGCTCGAACACTGATGTACCGCAAGCCAAGCAATGCTGGGCTGTGTGGGCAGCCACAGCAGAGTACTGGGGTGGCTACTGCTGGGACAGTCCAGATAATGCTCTGTAATGGCACGGCCATGGTTTCTGGTCTAAGACAAAACTCATTTCCATGGTGGTCACAAGTTCATGATATTTCCCTTGAGGGCTGAAGCCTGGCACTGGTTATTTGTTGTGTTTTCCTGCTGACGGTCAGGTCACAAGGCTAAAGGTTGGGGGTAGGTGCCCGTCTGCCAGGACATTGCCCCAGGAAGTGCAGTGCTGCACAGCAAGTGATGGCAAGAAAAATTCCTTGCTGACCCCAGCAGGAAACCAGCTCCTCTTCTGGGCTCCTGGGACAACAATAACCTCCTAATTACAGAGACCTCTGTAATCAGTGGAGATTTCTTCAGACAACCCACTTACTCCTCTAGCCACAAGTATCCAAGCCACTGGCTGCCTTGCTCTTCCATAGCAATTACACAGCCTCTACCAAACCCTCAAGCAATCTGACCCCAAGTTAAGCGTTTGGGGGGATTTCCTCTAGAGAGAGATGAGACTGGTTAATGCTGTGGAATTTGCTACTGCCCTTTATGAACTGTCTGCACTTAAGCACAGGCCACTGGCTCCCAAGCAGCCTGGCAGAGCTTGTATTACCAGCCGGGGTGGTCTCAGCAGTACTTCCAGATGTGCAGCACAAAAGAAGGAGCAGCTGTTTTACCCTTGGGTGGAGAGATGGAAGCTAGAGAGGCAAAACAAAAGCTGGATTTTTGGGACATTATGAGGAGGTGTTACATGTATAGACATGCCTAGTGCTGCAGGTGAAACTAATCAGTCCATCTTGACATAATCCAAAGAAATTGAGAAGTGATGCTCGCAGCAGTCTGTGCAACACAGTGGTGAAGGCACCACTAGCTGTTGTGGTTTAGACCCAGCTGGCAATTAAGCACCACTCAGTCCCTCGCTCACTCCCCCCAGGTGGGATGAAGGAAAGAACTGAACAAGTAAAAGTGAGAAAACTCATGGGTTGAGATAAAGACAGTTTAATAAGTAGAGCAAAGCAAAACAAGGAATTAATTCACTGCTTCCCATCCAGGAGAGCAGGGCTCCATCACACATAACAGTTACTTGGGAAGACAAACACCATCACTACGATTATCTCCCCCTTCCTTCTTCCCCAGCTTTATCTGCTGAGCACCGTGTCATGTGATATGGAATATCCCGTTGGTCAGTTGGGGTCAGCTGTCCCACCTGCGTCCCCTCCCAACTGCTTGTGCACCCCCAGCATACTAGCTCGTGGGGTTGGGTAAGAAGCAGAAAAGACCTTGAGTGTGTGTAAGCATGGCTCAGCAGTAACAAAAGCATCTCTGTATTATCAACACTGTTTTCAGCACAAATCCAAAACATAGCTTCATACCATGGAGAAAATTAACTCTATCCCAGCCAAAACCAGCACACTAGCAAACCCTTGTTGCTTTATAGAATTTAACATGAGATTTTATCTTGTACCAAAATTTGTCTCAATAATATTCTGATTGAATTGCCACATAGAAAACTGAAATTCCCAGCAGAAATAGAAGGCAGTCTTCTAGGTTTCTGGGAGCCAAAGCTGGAGGAGACGGTAGGATCTGAACCGCAGGGCAATCATAGCACCATAGATTAGTTTGGGTTGGAGAGGAGCTTTAAAAGTCATCTAATCCAACCTCCTGCAATGAGCAGGGGCATCTTCAACTAGATGAGGTTGCTCAGAGCCTCCTCCACCTGATCTTGAATGTTTCCACAAAGGGGACATCTAACACCTCTCTGGGCAACCTGTTTCAGTGTTTGTCCATCCTCATTGTAAGAAAATTCTTCCGTATATATAGTCTAAATTTATCCTCCTTTGGTTTAAAACCATGACCCCTTGTCCTATTGCAACAGGCAAAATGACTGCCAGTATTAAACAGCTCTGGATACCACCAGTTGAATAAAGCTAGTTAGTTCAGGGAATGCCATTTCCTCTTGGTAGTACCCAATGCATCCCCTGTGCATGGTGGCAAAGGGTCGTGTAAGAGGGGAAAGGAGACAAGACTAGGGTCAGGAGCATGAAAAGACAGCATCTGCAGACATCAAACAGGCCACCTGGAGGGATACTGGCCATTAGAAAAGCTATTTTCCAGAGGAAGCAGTCTGGAACAAGCCAAGAAGCAAGAAATTAGTGTGTATGCTGAACTGGCCATAACCCACTAGCCCAAAGTTCTTTCCAAATCCCTGAAGGAAAGACAGGATCCTTCTGAAGGAAAAGACAGGATTCTCCTGTGTCTGGAGACCCACAAACCAATAGGTGGAAATTCCTCCTCAGTAATTTGGGTAATTGCAGAGGTAATTGCAGAGGTGACACATTTGCCCAGAAATTCTTTGTAGTAACTTTAGTGCAAAAGTTGGTAGATCTAAACCAATGCCTTGAACAGCACCTGAAATCTGCCAGACAGCAAGTCCAGGCCAGAAAGACAGGATGCTCTTGGAGAGGGGTCAAAGCCACATACTGCACTTCTCTTTTATGAGCACCTCTTTTTTTCTGAGGCTCAATGGTGGTTTTGGGGAACCTACAGAGGCCAATTGCCAAAACACACCAGTCTCAAATCAGTCCTTGAAGGCCAGTACAGCATAGACAGGTCATTCATCTTGGTGTCCCTGAACCTCCCAGTGCAGCAATCTGTGATCCAGCCAAATGCTTTCACCTAGACTAGATTTACTTGAAAACAGTCCAGAAGAGGTAATGTGAATTCCAGTTTTAGTGGCTTAAACTCCACCTTGGCCTGTCTTTTTTCTTTTAATTTCTTTTGGGCGCTACACCAGTGACTCCAGTCCAAATTGTATTATCAAGGGGTTTGTCTTGGTGATTTTTCTTTTTTTCTACAGCTTGTTTATTTACCTTGTTTAATGAAAACTTGTCCCAGGCAGAAAGGCACAGGAGCTCCTGAGGGGACTGGGACACACAGACCTGCAGAGCCTCAGGAAATGGTGCCACGTGTTTGTGTGAGACGTATTCCCCTCACCTCCATTACACCAGGCAGAACATCAAGTTTGAGATTGCTGTCTTTCTCCTGTAAGAGGGAAACAATTTTATCGACGGCGTTAAATGCCAAGCTCTAAGGTACAGGCAGCTACTGGGATATAAGAAACTCAAAAAAGAGTAAGATACTCCTTATTTTAGTTATTAAGCCAGTTTTGTTTAAATCTAAAATGCACCTGAAAACAGACTGTCTTGCAAGTCATTATCTCATCCCAAGTGCCCATAAAATGGCAAACACTATGCAAGGGTTTAGCAGTGAATTAAAGATGAGAAGCCTGTCTTGGGCAAGGAAATCAGCATTTGGAACAAGGACACTTGCTATAGATATGGGGACCAGAGCAGACTATGTCCAACCTTGTCACCTCTGCCAAGAAGGAGAAGTCAAGAGGGCTGTGTTTGTCTACTGTCTCTCCTCATGCACTTGAGCTGCTGGTTGTATGGTGCATGGCCGTGCTCTTTAGTCTCCATAAGGCTATGTCAAGACTTTTTGTTTAAACAGCCAGATGAAAGGGGAAAAATGATTGGCTTTGGATTTAATTAGTGTAAAAAGGAAGAGATTTTGTTTCTCACCCAATGAAGCAGAACCAAACTAATTCCACTTAGTTTGGCAGGAAATCTTCCTTTTGACTCCAGATTAAATGTGCTGCTTCAGGCACTTACAAGAACAGAAAGGAAATTACCAGCTACAAGCAAATACTAAGAGAAAGGCATTGGACCCCTACATTTTCCCAGCTTGCAGGATGTGAGAGATCCATATTTGTAAGCATCTCTGTCCCTGGAGCCATCCACCTGCATCTGCTGCGAGAGTGCCCAGGTGAGAAATATTTTGCACCTGGAAGTGCTTTTACAGTCTCGTCCAACAGTGCTCACTTTGTATAAATGTCTTTGTTAAACCCCTTCAGCTTCAGTTGCTTACAAAAATATCACAGAAAGAAGAATTTGGCCTCAGATGTCTCAGACTGATGATCTTACAGTATGTTTAAGTATTACTCATAGCTGTAGGTGAGTGGAAAGATTTTTCAAATAAATTACTACTGAGAGTATCAGATTTTCCTGGTATTCAAGAAGAGGGAACAATACCATCATTTTGGAGAAATTCTATTAACTTTTGAAACCCATTGGGAGGGGAAGTAATAGTAATGAAAAGCTAAGAACAAACACTGAATTCTTCCTCTGAAAGAGTAACTTTTGTGCACACACAAACAAATGCACACCTGCATCTCTTATGCATGAATATCTTGATGGAAGTGAAGCAGTGTTCTAGCAATTGCATTTCCTCTGCTGTATTTAATGATCTGATTAAGGTGAATAAGCCAAAAGATGGGTGCAAGACTGAGCACAACTTGGCTGGGAGGAAGGAAAGAAGGAAGGTAGGTTAATTTTTCAGAGCAGCTGTGTAAATACATTCCTCTGAGAGCGTTTTATGCTACAACCTCCCGAGTGTGATGCGCAGCTTATATAAAATACACTTGGTCAATCTCTGCCTCTGTTGCAGTCGGTCGTGTCAGGGACAATTCCCAGGTGCCAGGGTCTGGAACTGTGTATGGATTGGAGCTTCCCCTACGGTTGGTGTCTGAGTCAGGGTGCATTTTTTCTGAATGTGGAGCACTAGCCAGAAAAGATAGATGGGAATTTGCTGTCACTCTTCCATGAACAGCTATTGCCACAGAAGTGTCCATCAGCTTTGGACTTGGAAAAGCAAGGAGATCAAGCATAGTGGTGAGGAGGGGTCTGAGGAGGAGCTCAGCAGCTTGTTCTG
Source organism: Pedionomus torquatus (assembly GCA_013398155.1). NCBI lineage: Eukaryota > Metazoa > Chordata > Aves > Charadriiformes > Pedionomidae > Pedionomus > Pedionomus torquatus. The sequence continues at coordinate 46,232 of VZRU01014295.1, forward strand.
ACCCAGCATGACCATTCTTATGTTTAACTCTGCTGTTGCATTCAGAATTATATTCACAGTCTGTAATCACTCAAACCAATCAACTCTTACAGTAAACTTTTGTCACACATAGATGTTGTTTCCTTATGCTCCATATGTGCCTGTTCTTTCTTCTCTTTTGCTTTGATCATGGAATTGAAGGGGAGTGGAGAATCACTTTGTTATGTGTTTGGGTAACACCTTACCAAATTAAGCATTGGTCATGCCTAAAATTCCTAGGCACTTCCTTGATATAAATAAATAATAATAATCTATACTTCTGAAAGAGGCCACAGGTCAGTAAGTTTGATGTTCATGTAAACATCCAAATTAAGAAACAACAGAAACCCAGTCCTCCCAGGCTGTGAGAATTAACCAGATGCACTGTTTAAGAGTTATCAACAATATCAGCCTAAGTAGTTACAGATTCTGTGTTTCAGATCTTAAATACCATATAGATACTAAGAACATGGCCTTGAATATCTACTGACTTTAGGTGAGATTAGCGGTAAGGTACAGGGGAAGAGGGTGCTGTAACAAAACACAGGTAGAGGGCTCAGCAACATCATCACTGACACACTCACCTCAGCTCCTGCAACCAAAACACGCTCATGTACATCCCAGGGCTCATCCCTGGCCCTGAGTTTACTCTGGCATAAGCTAGTGGGGGCTGTAGGACACAAAGATGGGCTTCTCCTGCTCCACATCCATGCAAGACAGCACCTTTGTATTATGCTCCCTGAGCTCTGAACAGATTCATTGCCTGTCCTTGGTGGCACTGTGTTGGAGCTCTTCCTCCACAAAATAACCTCCTTTAAAAATACTTTTTTTTAAAGTGCTGGCAGCCATGATCACAGATGATTCCAGATCTTCCTTAGAACTGGATACTCTGGGATGCAGGTGACTAAATCAGTGTGCAATTGACGTTATCCCATGCAAGCTGTGAGCCATGCACATCAAATTCCACCTGTCAGCAGAAGGGGTCTCTGAGAATCAGCTGACTAGGGACACATGGAGGACTGTGTGCTGGCAGGAGATATCAGGCAGGGGGATGCTGGTGGATTGTCAAATGACTAGGTTTGGTCCTCAGTGTTTTCCCTGTAGCAGGGAGATGGAGTTTGCCTTGTCGCACAACACAGGTAGGTCCTGTCCCATCCTTGCTGCAGGGAAAGAAGGGTTGATACACATTCCCCATTGAAGATTCAGTTGTTCCTGTTATGCTACTTTTAAAAAAGAATCCTAATTTTAGTGTTCAGGAGGTGGAACTGCCATGAGATTACATGGGGAACTGGAGGATAATATTTCCTTCATTGTACTGAAAAATGTTCTGCATGGCTCCTCAGAAAAAGACCCTAAATGCCTTTCCTGCAAATTCTGGACAAACACTATAAATTTTCATGCTGATTTTAATCATGGCAGGAATCAAAAGTATCTGTCCTGGAGGGAGGACCACTAACCAAAACTGAAGCGAAGAAGGGAATGTGATTTTGCTAATATCGTTGACATACTGATGTTGGTGTATACCAACGTGCAGATCTCTTGGCTCAAAGGCAAGACTGCTAATGTATATGAGAGTGCAGCTCAGGACGGATGTGAGTAACCCAGAAAAAGCCAAATGATACACTCATTCTTTCCAATGTTTGTCTCACCTGCACTTCTGCCACTCTGCCAATTTTGTGGGAGATGGAAAGCACTTTATGCACTAGGCCTGGAAAGGGTGATAGGCAAGGATGAAGCTACCAAATGAGTCAGAAAATGCTGACAGGAGTAAGTTCTGGCAGCCAGTGCTGCTGCAAAGTCACATTTCTTTTATGAAACTGCCATTTATGTTGTTGGTAACCATGCAAACTTTGGCAGTTACTTAGTAGAAGTAATAGTTTCATAAGTATGAGCAGTTCTTCAACAACTTCTTAAGGATGAGCCTTCAGGCTCAGGTACTTTGTATGGCACCTTTCTCCATGTCTGAGTTTGCATGTATTGCGAATAAGGACAATAAAACTGAAATTTGGCTTTAGTTGGAGAGTAAAGGTGTGGAAGTGATGTGGTGAGCCCAGTCCCACAGCACCAGCAGCAGGAATCAGGCTTCAGTCTGGAAAGGGCTGCAAGACACTTGTTCCTCCTGGTCCATGTTTGACACATCAACCTCACAGCAGCCCCATACCCACAACTGCCTCCTGGACTTCCCAATAGCTTTTAGCAAACTCTTACTAAATGTGAAAAAGTCACAAGTACAAGGTACCAGAGGAGTGAAACCGGGGTTGGGGACACTGAGAGTGAGTCCCCACAGTGCTGTTTTTCTAGTTACAAGTCCCATATTACGCTATGTGATTTTTCTTCCAGACACTCTTTTTGCTGGCTCAGAAATGCCTGTGTCTCAAAAAGGTGTTTAAGACATAGTTTCTTCTCATATTAATATGAACAAATATTTTCTTCAAAAAAAAAATCCTTATGGGTGTCATAGCCTGAGTCCTGCTAGGGCCAAAACTAGTTAGTAACTAGTAGTAACTCCTCTTCTCTTAAGTCAAATGCCAGTTGCATTGTCTAATTTTATCGAAGTATAGGTGCACATTCAACATAACACAATAAAAAGCCATGTTTCCTTCCCTAGGAATTCATTATCTCTTCAGCTCACACAAAGCCCATAAAGTTCCTTGGGATTTCATTCTTTGCTGAGCAATCTGGCCATATTTTAATATGTAGTAATCTCAGGAACCTGGGAGATACTTACATAGAATGATGCTTTATGCATTAACTCTTGAGCTCATTGTTACAAGAAGCCGACAGTTATATTGATAGATATCTGCCAAATTAGAGAAGTGGCTGTTATATGAAGCCCACACTGTCAGTAGTGGAAGAGCATAATAGCATGCATTGGGGGTATGCAGCATCTGAGTGAAAATGTGAGTTTGAGCCCCTAAAAAGTTGGAGAAAAATTCAGTGATTCACTTCATTTAATACTTTTATGAGCTCTACCATGCACAGAAATCTAGCTCTGTAGTTACTGGCTACAGAGTTGTCTCTCATATCCCACTGCTGTCTTTTCAACGTCCTTTTACCACCATGTCTTTCCAGTGCAGGATTATGAGGTACTTGGTTCCTCTGTGCTTTTTCATGTCAAAAACTCTGCAGCCTACGGAACAAACAAGAGCTGGCCAGTCATTCCTGATGGAAATACAGCTGTGCCACTGGCTCTGTTTCTACTTTGTTCTCCTCTTGGGGAGACAAAGATGTCACTGGCAGAGAGGCAGTTTTCTGTGATGAGGACATTGGGCAGGAGGTTAAGTGGTCCCTTTGGCCGGTTTCCTTCTGACCCTCCAGAAACACTTGCTCTGCACTTTGTAAAGAACTCCAGACAGTAGAGACAGAGTTGGGCATGGCTCTCTGATAGCAATTTCAAGCATGAAAATGTCCCTTGTTTTTTCTTCACAAAGGCATTTGGGGAATGACGGAGACTGTAGGTCCAGGCTGTGCCTCAGATAAATGCCTGTCTCTCTCTGGGACTGTGTCTTGGCAGGGCAGATGCTTTTTGCTAGGACTGCTGTCAGGGGTTGTCACATTAGCTTTGGAGGGTTTGAGGGCATTCAGGTCATCAACATTTTTGCACTCCTGTTACGTTATATGTTTCTTTTAACTCTCCAATCAAACCAAGGTAATATATTGCAATGGAGAAGAACGTGATCTTGGATGATATTTTTTGTTGGGTCGGTTGCTCTTTGACCTTGGCCAGACCTGGATTTTTGCTATGTCCTGTGAGATTTAAATACTTAGATAAAAAGATACCTACTTGTGGACATCTTTTTTCTCCTCTGTGTCTCCTGAATCATTTTATTCTTCTCTGTTCTGCAGTCACACTAAACCAGCCCTAAAAGTCAAGATATCATGTCTATCCCCATCATCCTTATCAGGATACAACAGATACTTGCTTGGCTGATGCTTTCAGCAGAGCTAAAGGCTCAAGTCTTTAGTGACTCTATTTATATGAAGAAAAGGGGACATTCCACTACACTGATTTCTCAAAACTTGCAAATGCTCTCCCTTCAGGTCAAAGTTATTTCTCCTACAGTGTATGTAACGGAGCTGCACTGAAGGTACATCCTAATCCCCATGTTAATACAAGATTTATAGATGTGGATAAACAATGTTGGACGTCCCTGTGGCAGAACCACAGGTTATTTCATAAGAAATAACAAGTGGGCTCCTATTCCTTCTCTAGTGAAGTTTGATCCACTGTATCATAGAGTTGGCTAGGAGTGTGGAAAGCAGGAGATTAATGGATGATAAAAAGAATGACATCATGTTTCTGGCCTGCTCTCTACGTTGCTGCTGCCTGCAAAGAAATGTGTTTTAGGCAGAACTGCTCTTCTGTCCATTTCAGTGCCCAAGCCTGCATGCAGGGACAAGCTGGATCATGACACAGTCCAGGCCATGGGTCACCTTATACCCCCTTAGCATAGCTCTTCCCTCCATGTTGGCAGGGCCAGGCACAGTAGAGCTTGTGGTGCCCACTCCTCCAGTTATAAACTGAGAGGGCCCAGTGTTTGGGAAGGGTATCAGGTGTTAGGATCAGCTGAGATAGCTGTCATGTAGCACTTGGCAAGTTCAGGTAAACCTTCCTACAGCTGGGCTTTGCCTCCCCCCTTTGCTGATATGGTCAGTGAAATAAGGGTATTTGTGGACATAGTGGGTAGCACTGGTCTGGCAAGGTGATGTTTCCAGTATTGTGTATTTATCTTTGTCCATCTGAGGCACCCAAGGTGACCAAGGGGTGGTGGAAGAGGCCCTTCTCTTGCTCTTGGACAATGCAGAAATGCTCCTACCTAGCTTTGCACACAGAATTGCTGCAACAAGGCAAGCAGGTCCCCTGTCCCCAGGGGGACCACCAGCTTAGTGGCATACATTGTGCAAGGAACAAGGCACTGACTTGCACTGCCATTTTACATTTAGCAGTTTTTTGCTGCTAAATTACCAACACTTGCAGTAACCACTGCTGTGCGGGTAGTAGGCTTTTACAAATGACTGTAGAGATCTGGGAGCTCAAGTCAAAGAAAAAGTCACTTCAGAATCCCAGTGCTTAAGCACAATCCTACTGGTATGTAGGAGATGGAAGAGCAAGATCTGAACGACTCCATCTGCCAGGCTTATGACACCAGACACTTGCTGCTTGTGGTCACAGGAAACTCCTTCTATGGCTGTTGATATTACCAGGAAATGTCAAAATTGTCAATATGGTCAGAAACACCATGTCTGCTCTCCTGACACTGAGGATTTTTCTAGTGTAAGGGGGAATGTCACACCGTGTGAAGCCTTGAAGCCAAGGGTAGCTGGTGGTCAGTAGGGGTCAGGAATTTCAGGTTCCAGCAAGAAATTTGGCACTTACCCCCTTTGAACCCTCCTTTCTGAATGAATGACTAGTGTGTGTAGACTTCTCTGAGTGTCTCAGCCCTGGGGAAATTATGGTACTGTTACCTCACCCGTCTATCATCTCTTCTAACACTTCTCTTCTTCCAGTGTTTTTCCTACCATGATGCCTGCTTTAAAGTATTTGTGGTAGCAAAAAACATAAAAATAAATCTCTCACGGGGAACACGTTCAGAAGCTTGGATTTCACATATATCAAATTCAGACAGTGAAACCCATGGAATGCAGGGTTCCCCAGGAAAAAATGTGGCCTGAGCTATGGAAAATGAATTTTCTTCCAGCTCTCATAAAGTCTGCAACAATCTCTGGAAATCTGTAGGTTGCTCAGTGTATGACCAGCTAACTGCCGAAGTCCCAAGAAGGCTTGCAGTAGAAATTCCAGGCATTTCTGGAAGAACTGAATAAAAAGCATCTGTCTGGGCTGGTGCATAATCTCTTTTGATCTGAGTTCAGATATGAGGTATTATGGAGGTTTATGTCAATCAGGGTATGAAACTATCATAAAATATGACAGTAGATAATACTAAATTTATTACATCAAAGTCAATAGCATATAGCAACTTAACTCCACAAGACTGCATCAAGACTTACCCAAATATTTTTAGCACATATTAGAGAACCAGACTTCAGGGTGGATCCCTTCTTTGCTATGTGTTTATGTCTGCTTTTATATTTTTGAGGCAAAAGTTATGAACTTTGTCCTCTTGCAGAATACCGATAGAACTAGATGAGAAACCTTCAGTCGACTTATCATTGTATGAGTGCAAATTAACAAAAATATCAACACTGCTCTGGGAAAGGACATGTAGGCTCTGTCTTACAATGCTTTTGATCTCTCTGAATTTGAGATTCTCCAGAAACAAAACAGAAGTACCAGTCTTTCAGCAAATATAAGCTTTATTAGCTTCACAGAGATGCTGGAATCTCAGTGGAGGGATGTCAAGTGGTGAGCTGTACCATGTCTCTAATAGCAGCTGGTCAATTGTTTCTCCTAGAGATGTCCTATTTCATACTGTTAATATTACTTGTTGAACCTCAGTCTTCATAAATATAACCTCCATTGGCCTCCCTCTCTGACTGTGATGGTGCCACCTGTACAGGCCTCCTCTGCAGGGGTGGCCCTGCTCCCATTCCCACATTCAGGGTTGGCATGACTCCTTCCTCATCCCAGGAAATAACCTGAACATGTAAGAGCTGAAGCTGTTGTGACAGAAAACCAGGAGGAAACACCTCCCACCCTACCAGTACTAAAGCCATGTCTATAGAGGAAGGTTTGCCCAGGCTGGCTCTATGCCTCAGATTTCTTGGGAAATGGGGAGTAATGGGTGGAGAACCATCAGGTCCAAATAGCATCACCTACCACAATGTGGAATAATTAAGCATGAAGGCGTCTGATGGTTGTCTAAAGGTTTTATGGTTTCATCCCACTTAAAAAATTTGTTCACAGAATGGAAGCTACTGTGTTGTCTGGTAATCTTCCTATAAGGTAAACCTACAGCAGAATGGGCAGAGATGTTGATTGCTGGATTTGCTGTGCTCATCTGAAGGGTGGGTTATGCTTAAACAAGGCTGATGCACATTGTAGAAGCGCTTTGAAATAGTTTCCACTGTTGCAGCTTTCTTCCATAACGTTAGCCCAGTGAAAGACTTGAAGAGTCAATGCTAGCAATTGTTTTTCTGAGTAAACAGCTTACAACATTTCCTACAGGTGGAACAAATTTTTAGCTTTATTTATGTAGAACTTGCAAAGACTTAATTTGTTTGTCTCTTGTTTACAAGATTTCTTGTTAAGAAGGAAAAGGTTGTACACGCATTTGCTGACTTGAAGGAATGCCAAGGGAAGGCACAAAGAATTTCCAAGCAACAATGATGCAGTGTAATTTCGACAAACTGCAGGTCTTTCTAACAGACAATAAGGACCTTTCAGCAAGCCACCAGATGAAATAGATACTGGATGCAAAGCCTTGTTGTTCAGGAGCTTAGGAAAATAAGCAACTTGCACTGTAGAAAGATAGAATTCTGATTGGCCCTGAAGTCACTTACCATTTAGGAAAGAGAGTGCTTTTATCCATTGCCGAAAATTATATGAATTTGAGTTTTTCAAATAACACAACATGTGGGCTGGGAAATATGCTTTCTGGGAAAATGTCTTTGTGCGTGACTCCTTCAGCAACTGAATTCTTTCTGCTGCAGGAGCCTCCTTCCTGGGTGGCTGTAGTAGCAATACTTTCTGACAGAGAATGTGTGAAAAAAATCACACTTGGCCAGATACACACATGATAGCAGCATGATTATGATAGTAGATCCAGAGATGTGAGCCTGATGTAGACCTGCAGCAGATAATACACTTTATTGATCTGACTGCGAATGAACATTCATTTATGCAGAGAGTATAGGATGGGGGATGATGCTTGAGATAGGTACATTGGTTGATATATTGATTGACTACTGTGTCTCTATGCACAGAAGATACCGTTTGCAGATAGAATATGTAGATTTAGTTTGAAAGAGATGTCCCAGGGTATTGAACTTATTCCTGCTGCATAAAATCCCGTTCTGACTGGTGGAGAGAATGTGACAGGAAGGGAAGTTAAACTCCAGCTTCTTCTATGTGGAGGAGATTTGCTGTACAGCCACGTTTGGGGATTTTGATTTTTTGCATGCAGCAATGACCGTGCCAGCAGAGTGCCCACCTGGCAACACTGAGCTCCATCCCAGGAGCAGCTCCAGCTGTCCCCGCGACACAGGTCCTTTGCTGTACCTCTGCTGAGGGACCAGCCAGGATCACTCAGCTCTGCTGACAAAGTCTTTGAGAGCAAGAATTGGCTTCACCACCTCTTGCCTGTCTTTGCTGGTCAATGTCTGATGGTTAGTAGGTAAGGCTGGCTTTCTCCTCCATTTTGTGCTGCCATTTTATAATGTACATATTTCACCTGAGTGATTTATGTCTCAAACTTTTCTGTTCTTCAGAATTTCTGGTCTGTCCCAAGTGAGCTCCAGCCACCAGAGATAGTTATATATAAGGTTATATATAAGGCAGTTTCCATATGGATCCCTCTTCATCCCCATTCAGCTGACACAGGCTGTCCTTCATAGCTACACCTACAGTGATGGTGGGACATGGAGCTGACAGTGAGGTAGCTGGTACTGTGGTGTCCTTACAGGGGGTGACACCCCATCCCAGGGTAGCCCTGGTGCTGACCAGGAGTCCCCAAGGGGCTGTTCACCCTGCTGAGGGTTACCCCAGATGATGTGACATGGTCTTTTTGACCAACAGCTGATGTCCCTGATTGTTTGTGGGGAGGAGTTTGCATTAGGCAGCTGATGGCCAGGCCTGCATTTCACCCATTTGCTGGGGAAATCCCAAACGGTACCAAGGTTGCTGCAATGGTGTGGCAGTTTTGGGTGGCTTTGGAGCATCTGTTGAGGGTGCAGCATGTTTTCTGTGTTATTCACAATTGTACCAGCTTTACTGATAGCGCTGCACTGTATCAAAAACACTTGGCATCCTTACAGTAGCAAGTGATCCCATGGGGGTCCTATTTGGAAAGGGCATCTTTTTGTGTTGCCAGAATAACCTGGGACATCTGCTGAAGGGAAGTCCTGAGTAAAGGATACATGCAATGAGTACCACATAGTTAATTAGAGGATGTGACACAAAAGGCAGAAACTTGTCATTTGCTAGTCAAGCTTATCTGACCCTGCCTTTGAAGGTTATCCTTTTCCCAGTTGCTGTGTTTCCCATCCTGCCCTCCATTACCATGTAAGAAGACCTAGGCAAACTAGAAACAGAACATCTCTGAAATGAAGGAGCCTGCTAAACTGAGAGGGCAGCTCAAATGGGAACACTGATAGCAGTATCCAGGAAACACCTGCTCTACTGGACACTCATCGGTAGGTCCCTGCTGGGTGTTGAGAAAAACTGCAAAGCCACTGGGTGAGTAATGGTGAGTGTAAATGGAAGCCCATTTAGAGAGTAACCATATTCAGGAGCTGCTTCCATGTGTACAGTTCCCACTATTATTGCTGATTTTATAGAAAATCCAGAACTTTCCTACATGTAGTGATTATTCTATATCTTTCTTCTTTCCTGGGCATGTTTAGTTTGGAGAAGAGGAGGCTGAAGGGAGACCTTATTGTCCTCTACAACTACCAAAAAGGAGGTTGTAGAAAGGTGGGTGCTGGATTCTTCTTCCTAGTGAAGGGACAGGACCAGAGGAAATGGTCTGAAGTTGCAGCAGGGGAGGTTTAGACTGGATATTACGAAGAATTACTTTCCTGAAAGAGTGGTCAGACACTGGAATGGCCTGCCCAGGGAGGTGGTGGAGTCACCATCCCTGGAGGTATTTAAGAAACGAGTAGATGTGGCACTTCAGGGCATGATCTACTGGCTGATATTGTAGGGAGTGGGTTGTATTTTTGTGTGTGGTTGGACTTGGTGATCTCAGAGGTCCTTTCCAAGTGTAACAATTCTTTGATTCTGTGATTCCCTTGCAACACTGGGCAGATTAGATTATTCCTGGTTTGATTGTGGCTTGCTCTGAACAGTTAGAGTATTTTTGGTTTGGAAGGAATACATTATCTTCTGTTTTCTTTAATTGTCAATGTTAGAATTAAATCTGCAAGCAGGCTGGTTCTTGTTAACCTCCGCACTTCCTTCCTTGTCTTTTATCTGTGCTGGTGACTCACCCAGAGCAGAAGCACAATGAAGGTGAGTGGAAGTGTTATTTGTAAAACATGTATTGGGGGATTCCTAAACACATCCAACCTTTTCCTTCCATTTGCAAATGATCAGATGAAATGCAAAGCACTTCCTTATAAAATAAAATACAAATAAATCCCAGATGAGTTGTAAATTTCTGTTGTCTCCAAAAAAAGTCCTTTGAAGAGATGTGCTCAGGGCCGCTTTTATTATTTGTATCAGGCACATTTAAATCTTGACCTTTCGCTTCATATTGACTATCCTTACTTCTTTTCTGCTTTATCAGGTATTTCTAGCCATTGCTGGATCTTCATTATTATTATCTTCACCCCTGAGATGCCCCACTGCATCTTCCCTGACCAGCCCAGCATGTGCAGCTTCCTTCTCCCACCCTCCTTGTTCCATCTAAGAACTCCTTTCAAGCAGTATTCTGTTCTCTGTTTCAGCCAAAAACTAAGTCACAAGTTTTGGGCTTGGTTTGAAAAACTAGAACACATCTGCCTTGGGTGGGGTTGGAGCCAATGACCTTTACAGTGAAATAAAAGCTGTAGTTCAGAGGTAACTTTTCTCCTGCTGCATCTTAATTGTTCAATTCTGCCTGCTCTGCATTTAAGTTCAAACAGGATGTCCTCTCCTCTCCTCTCCTCTCCTCTCCTCTCCTCTCCTCTCCTCCTAGGGGTCATGCTCTACTCTGCCAGCACTACACGATATCATATCACATATGGCCCCTTGGACTATTGAAAGCAATCAGTACAATAAGGGGATCAGGCTTTGTTTAAAGCTGATATAGCTGTCCCAAATCTTGTTTCATAGATGGCTACAGAACTGAAACTTAAGGGCCATTTCTACCAATGTGGGTTTTTGTGCTGCCATTGCCCTTGCATTAAAAAAATTTATTTCCAATCTCTAGTGTGTTCCAACCAATGCACTTTTAGAGAGCAATAGCATGCCTTTGGCTTTCTGTTCTTCTCATGTCACTGTTCATCTCCAGTCGCTTGATCCCTTGGTAACTTCACTTAGCGCTGCTCCAATTTCCAGTTTCAGGGTAGAGGTGCTGCTTCTTTTCAGAGTAGAGGTGATCCAAATTGTGCACAGCAGTACAAATTAAGCATTACAAGAATTTTGTGTAGTCTCATTGATTCATTGCTTCTTGTATTGGAAATATCTGATTCATCTTATGATCACGTCTGCCTTTCTTATGGATGCACCACACTTGTGGCTCAACATCACCCTAAGTAATACACTGAAGTCTTGCTTTTCAGTTGTTTCACACAAACAAATTCCTGGGCTATAGCAGACACCCTTCTTATTAGACATGAAGTATATGACCTTTGACTTTTAATTCCATTTTTACTGCTCCAGATTTCAAGGCCATCCAGTTTTTTCCAAATGACATTACAGTCCTCTCTTCCCAGTTCCTTCTGTGCTGCCTTAGAAGCTCAGAAGGAACAGATTATTAGCACATGATGAGCTGTTGGAAGTCATTTGGGTCATTCCTGAAAGTGTTGCCATAGGATTCAGTACTTTCTACTGAATGAACTCCACTAATAACCTCCCTTCAGCACAGTCATGCCCTTTTTCTGTAGCCCATTCTCAGCTTTTAGTAAGCTGTCACTTCCAGTAATCTCCGCAGGCAACACAGTAGGAAATGTCCTACTCTAGGCCAAAAAGGAATAGGTCTCCTGCATTTTCTTCTTCCAGAAATGTTATCTTGTATCCCAATAATCATGCTAACCTACTAAATGTGCTTCAGGGTTTATTGCATTTTCCACTTGTTACCGTGCTTTAGGTTGCTTTGGTTTCACCATTTTCCAGTTACAGGTGCCAATTTCTCCACAATTTCTGCAGAATGAACATATGTTCCATCTACATTTAATTCATGATCTTCTTTCAAATTTACTTACACCCTCATTTTGGGAAGCTACTATTTCCAGCTACTGCTTTTAGCTATCACAACCTTGCTCCCGTGTTAAAGATCTTTATTTAAAACTCAGAAACTTGGATTATGTCTAAATTATTCTTCATTTCAGCCTTCTCAATGCCACTCATCAGCCTTGCTTTTCAGTCCTTCTACTCTTCTTATATATGATAGAAAAACTTTAATTTTTTTCTAACTCCTTGCCTAATTTCTATACCTGTACTTCCTAAACTCTTCTTCACTTCGTTACTTTATTGAGTAATTCTTCTTTTCCATTCCTTACAGATTCTGTGCTTGCTCCTGATACTCCTTTTTTGTGGTAATGCTACTTTGTGATGTAGCATTTTCTTCAGTTGGATAGATACGCATTCCTTCTGTGTAAGATTTTTTAATTACTTGAAACAGAGGCTGTAGACAGTTTTTGCACCTGTGATAAAAGCTCTTTAAATTTATGCCTAATTTTTTTTTTTTACTTTATTTGTAAAATTTAATCCACTTTTTTTTTTTTTTTTTTTTTTTTTCCGAGGCTTTAACTCCTCTTAACACCAATTTTGACTGGTTTTTTTAGAGTAACGCTGACCTGCAAATACAATAAACAACAGTTAAGGGCAGCTTAATGGAACTGATCAGCTGACCACTTATAAATAAAGTAAGGAGATAACTCTGATTTTATAGAAGGTAATGAGGGTTGCTGTACAGCATACTAGTTTCAGCACGCAGTCCTTTGCTAGAGAGAGACATAACAGTGCATGTATTTTGGCAAACACTGCTATTGTTGCTTATCGAAATGATCTAATCTTGAAGTCAGACTTTCTTTGCAAAGCACTGCATGTGTCTATTCAGTTTTTGCACAGCTTCTTCCTTAGCGCTATTTATTTCTCATCTATATAGGACTAAAGGAAGTCATTCTGGACTTCACAGATTTGCCAGGTCTAGGGACCACCTTTGGTGGCCAGTGCAAGTGAAGAGAGAGCTCTCTTTGGCACGTCCCTGAGATGGTGTCAAAGCTGGTGGCCTCAGCATCCCTAGGAGAGTTGCCCAGTGCTGGGTGGACATATGGGGTCTGAGCGAATCTGAGCATGTGTGAGGTGATGGTTCACATGGGCACGGGATCAGACGACTCCGTGAAGAACGTGCTCCTCCAGCAGCAGTGGTGGAGACACCTAGGTCAGACCTTCATCAACAAATAGATTTGCTGGTGTCAGCATTTTGGAGGGGCCTCACTGCAACACAGGACACTTTGGGATGGAGAGAGACCTCCTCCTTCTCTCTGGGAGCCTGCAGCAGCTTTGCTGAGTCTTTTCCCTGTTGTCTGATCTTAGTGGTACCAGGCGAATCCCTGCAGGGATGGGGCCCTCCTGCCTGCTGCCCCAGAAGTGGGACGAGGTGCAGCATCCCAGTGGGCTGCCCCGCTGCATTTCCTGCATCCTGCAGGGCTCTGCTCTTGCCAATCCAGCCCCCTGTGCTGGGGAGTGGAGGAGGGAGCAGGGGGCGCAGGGCTTTTACCAGCCTGCCCAGATATGGCAGATAGAGAAGACTCCTTCAAGCCCTGGGCTACGGCAGCTTGAGCTGTCACTTTTGTCCTTTTCTCACATCACTGTGTTTTAGCCCCTAATTTATTCTGTGCATGGTGAGGAGTAGAAAGAATAAATGTCTGACCGCCAACTGCGTTATGTATCACACCTCAAGGATGGGATTTCTGTAAGGAAAAAGCCCCACAATGGACTTGATTTCTGCATATTTGCTCAGATAATGTATGCACTTTTTCTTTTTTAAGTCCTCTAGCATATGGTACCTTTTAATTTACTTCAGGTCACTCAGGGGGCAATGTACTTTGAAATACAGGCTGAGTAATACAGAAATAAAGGGACTGACTCAGAATAATGGAATCACAAAATCTAATGTCACAGAAGTGTTTTAAGGCAGGATGCTCCTTCAGCTTCTGCTGCTGTGGCTTGTAAGGGCATAAAGGTGGGAAGGTGCACCTGAAGCTGTGACTCCGTGTACCCTGAGCGTATATAGGAACCAGCCTGTGAGATGAAATGTGAGCACAAACTTTCCCTCTCCAGGCAGAAAAAAGCAGTAGAAATAAAGAGATGACGGTGAAACTCCAGCCCTGATGAAGTGGATGGGAATTTTGCCACTGATCATGTGATACAGGAGCCTCCCCTATAGACCTGTAAGAAGTTTTTTAACTGTATTGTAATACATGCTGGGGAAAGTGATAATATGATGGGGAAAATTTGGTGCTTGGATAAATAAGTGTTTGATACTACACTTGTATACATGTTTTCCACCAAAGCTATACTGAGTCATATCTCCTTCAAGGACAGAGAAGCCTGGAAAAGCCTCTGAGGAGAATGAGCAGAAAGAGCCTGTTTTCTGCCCATTTAGTTTTATCAGATGCTGACAAGATCCTAACACCGCATGAGTGCTTGTGGTTCTTCTTCAAAGGCTCTGCATCAGTACAATCACAGCTGATGAGGATTGCCCCCAGTGTGCACTTTTGTTTTCTAACACAGCCTCCTCGGAAAATATGATGTTACAGTCTTGGCCAGTCAGTCAGTCTGTCGCTCTTGGCTGGCTGCTCCTGTTGTAATATGATGATACTGTTTTGCTCTTTTTTTTTTTTTTTTTTTTTAATCCNTTTCCATCAGCTCTTAAACTACAAAATGTTGACTTCCTCCCGAACCTTTGGATCCCATTGGTATCTCCTCTCTGCTGGGCCAGTTCATTGCACTTCCTAAGCAGCTCTCAGCATCATCTGCAGAGCTGCATCACTGGTTTATTGACAGACTTTTTCCCTGCAGACTGCACTGAATATTTATCTTCCTCACAAATATAAATAGAGTAATTTCAAAATAGCCCTGTCAGATAAGGAAGAATTATGACTCCTACTTACACCAGAAATGTGGAAGATTTTCTAGTGTCCACAAACATGCAGTTGCCAAAGACTAACTGATTTTCTGAGCATACATTGTGTCCTCGTCCAGACGAGATGGATCGTTTCTGAGTGGGGTGGAGATGTCTCCACTGACACAGGGTGCGGCAAAGGGACTACGGGGAGAAGTACAGTCACTAATTTTGGTGGTTGACTAGAAAGTACATTCCCCCATCCCAAGTGCAGGGTTAGTTTAATACATTAGAAGGATTATTTTATTTTATTTTATTTTTTAATTAAAAGAAGGAGGGGATGTGTTCAGTTGTAAACACAAATGCAAACACATTTGGTAACTAAGCAGTTTGGCCAGTGTTCTGCTTGTAAAGGCTGAAGTTTTCTGTTAGGCTTTGGAATAATAGCATATAACAGTACATTGAGTATTTGTCATGAAGTGATGTCATCTTCTATGTTAATGCAGCCTACCCAGTGATGAGACTGAAGTTTTTAAAAGTCAGATGTGACAAAGGAAAAAGTTCATCCTTTGGAGAAAGAGTAACATACTGTTTAACTTCACTATTTAGAACTACAGGAATATGCATTTAGTTCATGTCGGAGTTACTGTCTCAAAGCTGGAATATAGCTCTTCACAAATGCTCCTGAGAATGTGAAAAATGCTTTTTCTTTTAAGGAAAATAAACTTTTTTGTGCTTTTATGACCAAGAGCTTTAAATATTGAAATTCAAAGATAACAACCACTTTGAAATAGCTTATGACAGTTAATACTGTATGTTTACATATTACATTCTTTCTTAGTTTAGACACTGAAAATAGATGAGGTGATTACTGAGCTCGTTTCTAGAAATGACACCTTCGCATTCCTTTTAATACGTTGCTAAAGCTTTGGCCAACTATGTCTAAAATGAACCTGCCATTGTCAGATGAAGAACTGAAGGAACACCATCACAGTTTAAGGTATGAAACTGCCTCAAAGACATGGAGTGAGACCTAAAGAAAGCACCCTGCAGGATACAACCAAAAGAAGAGGCCTAAAAACAAGAAAACCAGTCCCCCTGCTCCAAGAGACTGTAGTACTGCTCTAATAGATGGACCTCAAACAAGCCCAAGTGCACACCTGCAATTAATTAATCAGTTAATTGTGGTAATGGAACTGGTAATGACATGGATAAGAGGGCCTGTGTGGTTTCAGAGTTAGTTCTCTTGCTTGTGACTGAGAACATGTATGGTAGGAGTGTTTGAAAAGATGAATCTGAGTGGTTGCCATCTCAAAGAGTGGGATATGCGTTTCTAAGATGGCATGTGATGTGGGCAAGGGGAAGAGCTTTGCACTAAGGAAGACCTGTCCAGTTCCATAGTCCAGCTTCAAGACAACATCACACACATGACAGATTTGAACAAGAACCTGCTAAAGTGTTGTGTTGAAGAAGCATTTCTGAATTGCTGCTCTTGTAGCCTGCACTGACAGAGTAACAACATGAGAAGCAGCAGAAATGAAAAATACTCTGCTTCCAGTGCCAGCAGGATCCTGACACTCCTTTCCCCAGTACCAGTGAGGAAATACTGTGAGCTCTTTATAACCTTAGCTAGGGAACCCTTGAGAAGTACCACCTCACAGCAGCACCTCTCCACAGCTGTGTCATACCTGCTGCAGGTAAGTGTGGCAAATAACACTTTTATGCAATGGAAGTGACTTCCTGAGTGCAAGGTGATTAAAAGCCTGTGCTATACAGAATTGAAGGCTTACTAATCTAAGAAATAGACACAAGAAAACAGCAAGATATCTATTTGCACTGTTTTTTCTTGACACAATACTTTACATTGATGTCATACCTTTTTTTTTAGCTGTATCTGTGTGGAGCTAGAAGAATGGTTTTGTGTTTGATGCAATTAAAAGATTTTCCCTTCTCCATTTTACACCTTCAAATGCTTTTATGCCTTTGCTGCTCTAAACCAAACAAATCCCATTCCTTACTAATTATTTAAAAAGATTTAATTAACTAGTTATTCTACTAAGCTAATGCATTTATTTAGTCAATTCTAATTTGCGTGTTATTGCCACTTCCCTGTTTTTCAGTTTTTGGTAAAGATTCAAGTAGTTCTTCAAACCAATACTTCCAAAATCCCTTAATGAATCAGAAATAATCTTTAAATTGTAAATGTCTTAACTGCTTGAATATGCACTTTTTCATTAATGGCATATCTGAAGAGCCTGGCTTTGTTGTTCCAGCATAGCCTTTAATGCTAAGGATGTTTTGGCTGGTTTGACTTGTAAAGAGTGAGCAGCCAAGGGCACAGACTTGTGCGGTGTAAGTTGCTATTGTTCTCTGAAAGCCAAGTCTGAGGAAGCCAATTCAGATACCTGCATAGGGATATCTGTATATCTTATATCCTATATATGGTAACTTGAGGCTGAATACTGTTACTTAATATCATGTCTATAGAATCTGCAGCAAGAGTGCTTCCAACATTCATGCCAGATCCAAACATAAATCACGTTTTATAAATCTGAGTGTATTTTTGCTGAAGGCAGGGAGTGACTGCTTGGCGTTAGCTGGAAGTGGTGAGGAGCTGGCTTCTGGCCCCAGTTACGCTCCTGCAGTGCCACACCAAGGCCAGGGTCCCACCTACCGTCTCCCCTCCGTGGCTCTTTGCTGGCCATTTACCAAGTACTGATGAGTGTCATTTGGTGAGCATATTCTGATCGGTGGTTGCTGCTGCAGAACGTGTCCAGGCAGTGTGGAAACACACGCTCTGCAAGAAAGCAAGATGTGCTTCTAAATCACTTGGGAATTTTGGGAAAATCTTACCCTAGGTCTTGCAGATTAGTAAAACCTTCTCCCAAAACCTGGTGTATTCAGTTACTCTCAACACAGAGAGCTGGAGCTTCGAAAACAAAGAGACCATGGAAGGTCTCCAGCATCTTCTGACCTAGCAAGCCTAGTGTGTGCCAACAATCACATGCTTCAGCAGAGTAATTGTCCTCACAGGGACAAAAGCCCCACTTCAGTGAACTCGCTCAAAAAACTTCACATTCACAACTGAATGTGTTGCCCTCATGTTCACAACTGTAGCTTCCTTCCATGTGTGATATTGCATAGAGATAACTCAGTTAAGGTAACTTGGTTGGTAGTATATGTGCTCAGAAGATTATAAAGAGGATAAAGTGGGCTTTACTCAATTCCTCTGATGTAACATTGAATGTACTAGCATTGCAGTATTCCTTAAATGTAGGCTTTCATTCTTGGATTTGTATCTTCGTGATGAAAAAAGATATGATATAAAGCAGAGTTCAAGTAATCTTCTATTATGTGAGGGACCAACTTTAAAACTAGCTGGATAGCTACACTGGAAGAGAGCACAGATTTCTGCATGTAGTGTAGATTTGGCTCCACTTCCACGGGGAGTATGAAGGCAGAAAGCTTTATTGCTGGCATGCTGTAAACTCCCTTGTCTACCCATCTGTGCTCCCCGGGTGAGCGCAGTGAGGGAGGACACGGGCACACAAACGCGCTGCTGCCAAACAAACCAAGTGTGAACTTGCAGCAGATCAGTTTTCTGAGAACTGATAAATGACCCTTTCTTGCTCATCAAAGAGGTTTTGCCTCTGACCCTGTTGGGATAGCCCCTTGAAAAAGATGTTCAGGTGCCTTTGATTCTGCCTGTGACAAATGACTGCCCCGGTGCCACAAAGGGCAGCATCTACTCCCTCATTACAGAGCTATTTACAGTGTGTTGGTCAAATGGCTTTCTCTGGTAATGTATATCCTCAAGGTGGGGACTGCTTCTGCTCTTTGTCTTGACTCTTCACTCTGTTTTTTGCTTCCTCATTTTTCTGTTGCTTTACACTTTGCATCCTTTCTGGGTTTTAATTTCCTTTTCCCTATTTGCTCATCACCATCTGCCTTTTTTTTTTTTCTTTTTTTTTCTTTTCTGCCTGTTTTCCACTATTATGAAGATGAGGGGTTTTTTCACCACTTTTCACCTTCTGCCTTCTCTCCCGTTTCTTTATTTGCTCTCTATTCTCTTCCTTCTGTCAAGCTCTTCCGCTCATCAACCCCACTATGACAGCAGGAAGCAGCTAGCAGAAACAAGACCAGCTGGGTTGCATCCTGGTAAGGGCACATTCTGCTGATGACAGGACCCAGAACACGGAGCAGAGGTGCCTTGGGACTGTTTTGGTTTTGAACACATGATACAGATAGGGAGGGAGGCAGGGAGAGAGGGATTTTTCACTAGCTCTGCTCAGTTTTAAATACTCCTGAGAACATGGGACACTGTTAGACTGCCATGGGCATTGGCACAGCCGGGGAAGGTAACAGCAAGAAGACGAGCTTTGCGTGCCTGGTGAGAGGATACCCAGAAAGGAGGTATGGCTTTGAAATGAAAGGCAACAAGCCAAGAAGAAATCTTTGAGAGGAAGACAGAGTTTTGTGCTGCACATGGCAGGCCCAGCATGATGAGGCTTTTGTATGTGGGAAGGATGCAAATGCCAAGCTTGGCCCTGTTCCTGATTATATTTTCCAGGAGAAGGCTCTCTGCCTTGCTCCTCGCCACGTTTCTGCCACAGGCCTCTCAGGCAGGATTGGCAGAGCACCCACTGGACCCATGTAGGAGCACTGGGCAGCGTGGGTCAGGTCTGGCAAAGGACTGCACCTGAAGGAAAACCCACAGAGCTGGCACTGAGGACCGAGTTAAAGGACGGTGTTAATGGAGTCATTTGCCAGTGTAAGGCTTTTCTGAATTAACATCAGCATCAACAGAAGTTGTGACCGGCACTTTTCTCTTACTCTCATAGATTAATGATATTGAAGAGTCTGTAATATCCCAGGGTGAAAGAGAGGGGTATTTGGCATTTGATATATGTTAGATGGTGTGGAAAGGTGGCAAAGGGTGCCAGGACTTGGCTCTTGGCCTCTATAGAGCAGGATGGAGCAGGGAGGCTGCTGGATGGAAACCACTGAAGATGCTGGAGTCCAGGGAAGGCTTAGTGTGTGTGAGTAAGAGAGAATGTGTGGATATCCAGGGGCCTGCAATGCAATGGTATATTTAGGCTAATCTCATGTTGCTAAGGAGCCCTACACATGTTTGGTGTTGGCTCCTCTTACCCTTCCTCAGGGTGAAGTCCATCTGTTTGGCCACGAACCTCATGACTTTTGGCTCCAAAGGACACGGCCCATCACAAAACCCCAGAGTGTGCCTTTAGCAGCCTTGAGGAGGATCTGTGTCCAGCACCCCAGCACTGCTGAGTGCCTCCAGCTGTTTCTTGACAGGCGACTCATGTGTGAGTCAGATGGTTTCACTGGCTCTGCCCCATGGGACATGCTGCCGGGAGAGCAGCTGGCTCGGCGTGCTGAGGGCAGAGAGACATCTCTGGCTGCTGCAAAGTCATCACTCTCCTGCAAAGAGCTTCTAGAGACTGGTAAAACAGCAGGAACGCGTGGGGCTGCAGGGTAGGTGCTCCTGAGGATCTGCTTCATGCTTTTTGGTAGCATGTCTGTCTGGTTAAAAGGGAGATAAACCCCCACTAAATGCTGCCAAACTGAGTTTGTACAAGCAACAGGAAAAAGTTAGACGCTTGGCCTTTCTATCTGGGGCTACCTTCAGGTTTCTGAAGAAGATGACCTAAAGCACTGATCCACACAAGCATCACCTGGAGTGTGCATGAAGAGACACCCCACAGTGCTGCCTGTCCAGCTGTGGGAAGCTGCAAGCTGCAGAGATGTCCATCCTTTCTTCTACCTTGGTGGAGGGAGCTGTTATACGCCTGGCCTGAACCCAGCTTTTAGCAGGAAGAGGGAGTCAGGTTATAGTCCCTGAGCAGCTGTGGATTGAGATTGATCATCTTGAAGCCATTGCCAGCTCACATGCATTGCTCACCTGAACCATTCATTTTGGCTTATTTGTTTGCATAGACAGCTGGGGAGCACTTCTGGCCAGGCACTGGCAGAGCAGCCAACCGTGCACCAACCAAGCAGCTTATGGGTTTTTTTACCAGAATGAGCAGCAACACTTTCTAGAGGAATAGACCAGTGGTTGGCAAAGGTTTTTCTGAGCTTGCAGATATATCATGAGGTTTCTGACACAAAAAAGTGTCTGTCTGTCAGCTTAGCCTTGCTGCATGCATGCATGTTCCCCACGCTCTCTGCCAGACTCTGGAGACCCACCTCTGCTGCACTGCAACCCCTGGACCATCTCTGTCTTTGCAGGTGCGAAGAGAAAGACAGTACATGGCAGTCCTCTCCTTGCTGTGCTCACAGAGAGGTTGATCAGTCTGGAAGGTGTCCCAGCTGGGAAGCAGCTCTTCAGCATCATGACTGGTGGGTGTTGATAGGCGTCTGAGTGGCTTGAGGAGAGCTTCATTCCTGTATTCAGGGTTCCATTCCTGACTGTCACAGACTTACTAAAGGTACTTACCTGAGATAGCCTATTTTCCTGGTTCCTGGTGGCTTGTCCATCTCAAAAGTCACACCAGCCAGACATGAACATCAGCCCTTCATCATGCCTTCTGGGCTATGCATGTGCTGTCATTTCATGTGAGCTCTCCTCTGAAGCAGCTGTACAGATGGTAAGTCAAGCATTTAGTAGTGAAGAAGAGTTATGTTTAAGGCTTCCTGTGCCACATCAACCAGCATTGGTAGCATCACCTCTCTCTTAGGATCTCTTCACCAACTCCAGTCTCCTGTTTCTCTTAGTTCAAACCTCTATCTCTCTCCTGCTTTGCTACGAGTTCCAGACCTTTTCTCTCTTCCACACCTCACTTTTCTCCTCATCTCAACTCCCACTTTAAGTTCTTTTTCCTACCTGCCAGGTTATCTGCTCTTGTCTGACATTTCTCCAACATGCCCCACAGCTGCACTGACTCGCAGTATACACATCTTTCCTTCCTCCCCTCTCTCCCCCAAATTTATCTCCTGATTCAGATGGTCAGCCATGCATTACCAATTACTCCTCAGCTCTTTTTCACAGTCTGTTCCTCTCACTGTTTCCCTGCTTTTACATTCAAACCATGGAGTTTGTTCCTCTTTGCATGTCAATCTCCCTCCCCATCCTGGGGCACCCTTAGAACTACATTGTGGAGCCCCCCTGCAGCTATTAGCACTCAGGAACAGTAACTGCAGGTCCTGCACCTCCTCCTCAGACCTTAAAGAGAGATGTCAAGGGAAAACAGGTCCCAGGGTTCAGAAGCACCTGTGTCTGAGAGGGGCTCCCCAGCCTCTCAGACAGCCTTGCTTTACTCCATTACACAAGGCTTAACCTCGTTAGTTACCTGAAGTCCAGATGACATCAACCATCTTCATTGAATGCAAATCTTGGTCAAAAGGTTTAAATACAGGTAAACTTCTGATTGAGCTGCAAGAGGGTCTTACAATGAAGACTGTCATGTAAATATAGCATGTGTACAGCACAGCTATGGGCTGCAATTACTTGGTACAAAGACGTTACAGGTGTGGATGAGACTCTCAGAAAAGTGAAGGCATTCTTCATTTAATTGGATGGTTTAATTTATTCCCCTCTGGGGATGTGAGCTCATAGGATGTCACAGCTGCTGGTCTGTGATTTTCATGAGGTAGACCTGCTTCCCAAGCTGTTACCCTTGCTGGCACAACAAGTTTCTGTGGACATGCCATAGGGTGGGTAATGCTGCGGTGTTTTTAGCTGAAGTCACAGACAGCAAATAGAAAGCATTGGGATATCATCATGCCATGCCATAGCCTGCACTCCAGGGTGAGGGAGTTAACGGCTGGTTGGAAGCTGTGCAGATGGCTTTAAAATATTGCAGTAAGAGTTTCATTTGGAACAACTCTGAGCACCATTTCTGGCTTTCTGGCTAACTGGAAATCCTGGCTCCAAGCTTCAGGTGTCAGCCAAAAAGATGTAAAAAGAGCATTGGACAGGTTGTCTCTTTAGGCAACATTTAGAAACCATGGTTATAATCTTACCCTGCCCAAGTAAGTAAAACTACATCTTCATGTGACTGTATGCCATCCCTTTGTGCAAAAGAAGAAAAAAATAGGGTTTGGGACAGATCAGAGATTACTTTTAAGTCAGTTTTCTGAAGCTCCTACAATTCTATTTCCTGAGAAGTTTTTATGACAGCCAACTAAGCAAGTTTGCTCCAACACGTGTAGTTCTGGCTGAAAATAAACAGAGAGTAAATGCAGTCTGACTTTGGCCAGACTGCCACAAGATTAATTGGGCGAGACATGCCAGCTCAGGAAATTAATTTCTGTTTGGACAGCTTCACTATTAGTAGGAATGATTTTCCTCTGCTCAGCAGAATGGCCATCTCCTGTTTTTAAGAATTGTTATAGAGGTGCATCAGAGCTTAAGCGAAATAACGATCTTCATACCTGGCTAGCAGCTTGGTGACGGGACAGGATGCAATATATTCAGACAAGCTGCTAAATAAAAATGGGCAGGTCTTGGCTTCTAGCAAAAGCTACCTTTTCCTAAGGAGATGTTCAGAAAAAGAAGATGCTATATCTGCCTGGTGTATTCTGCACTGTGACACCACATACTTCAGAACTGGGTCACACTTGGGGTAAGCCTAAACAAAACCAGGATCTAAAAAGGGATGATAATTTATAAAATCTTGTTGGGATCTTCCATGTTTCCTACTCCCTGAGCTAAACCTTATCACAGCAGATGTGGCTGCAGCTTAGATGGTCCCTGAGTTTTTGGGATTCAGTTCATAGGATCATGGAATGGTTAGAGTTGGAAGAGACCTTAAAGATCACTGAATTCCAACCCCCCTGCCATGGGTAGGGACATCTCCCACTAGACCAGGTTGCTCAAAGCCCCATCCAGCCTGGCCTTAAACACCTCCAGGGATGGGGCATCCACAACTTCCCTGGGCAACCTGTGCCAGTGCCTCAGCACCCTCACAGGAAAGAATTTCTCCCTAATATCCAATCTAAATCTCCCTTTTTCTAGTTTAAAACCGTTACCCCTTGTCCTATCACTACACTTCCTGAAAAAGAGTCTGTCTCCAGTTCTCCTGTAGCTCCCTTCAGATACTGGAGATAGTATAGATAGTCTCAGATACAGAGACCTTATTGCAATAAGGTCTCCCTGGAGCCTTCTCTTCTCCAGGCTGAACAGCCCCAGTTCCCTCGGCCTGTCCTCACAGGAGAGGTGCTCCATCCCTCTAATCATCTTCGTGGCCCTCCGCTGGACCCGTTCCAACAGGTCTATGTCCTTTCTCTGTTGAGGACTCCAGAGATGGGCTGCTCTCCAGCCATTCTCTGCCCAGCCTGTATTTGTGCCTGGGATTGCCATGTCCCAGGTGCAGGACTCTGCACTTGACTTCATAATTGAAGCCTGAAGGGAAACCTGGGGTTTGAATCTGAGTCTGTGGTCTCCATTGTATCTCAAGGGAAAACTATTTTTAGTTTGATTTTGCCTCAGCATCTGTGCAGCTGGCATTCAGGAAGACCACATATCAAGCAAACCAAGCTAGTGAAATTAATCATCATGCCATTTTTTGTTGCTGTTGATTTATCAGCAGAGGAAAGCACTCACTATGTTTCATGTACTATGTCTTCCGAAAGTTTCCCAGGATGCGGGTATGACTGTTTTGTACTATGCACACATAGTTTGGCAATAGCCTCAGGAGATTGCTTTTCAGGCATGCACATCTTTGGTCTACCTCGGAGGTCTCTCACGTGAGTCCTCTGGATTTTCTGTCTGTTCTTCTCAGCTACTTAAAGATTTCTCATCGGGAGCTTGGAGAAGGAAACAAGCCAGAGGAAACCCTCAGGACATGATGGTTCAAAGAAAAATAGTCTCAGCTCTTTACCTCCTGCTTCTTGAGTCTCTGATGGACCTGCCCATACCTCCTGTCTTGTGCACCCTCACTGCACTCTCAGACCCCACACACCTCCCGGATGTTCTTCTCCTTCCCACCAGTCAGAGCTCACACACAGTTCTCCTCCAACAGCTTCCCATCTCCTGATGAAGAGACTGAGGGTTCTCCCAAAATTGTTATGTTTTGGTTTTTTTTTTTTTAAATCTGGTCTTCTTATTTCTGTATGCCACATCCTTTGGGAGAAAAGCCTCCATATACATGGCAAATATATGCTTTTTCTCCCACTTGACAGCTCTTCCTCAACTCCCCTGAGCACCACAGAGACACCTGTGCTTCCTTCTGCCTCCTTCTGATCACATTGACTCTCACTCCCACAGTTCTGTCCAAAAGAGTGCTCCATGTCTGGGCGTGAAGGCCACAGCGGGACATTCCAGCATCATCCAGCATGCTGGAATGGCTCAGGCTCTGTTGGACTACCAGAGACAGTCCTCCTATGTGTCATTACACAAGCAGTGTGATGTTGCTCATTAGACCATTTGTTGACACGAGTTTGACTTTGAGCTCAATACCAGCTGTGTTGAAAGAAAATGTGATTTAATTATTACTGTGAATTTTTGCCAGAGGATATTATGCATTGTTTAAAAATGCCTGGTTGTGGATATTACTTTAATATTTTTTTATCTGTAGTATAATTGTGTTAGATATTCCTCCTCCTCCCTTTCCTTTGTCACTCAGACAGGTCAAAGACAACACATCTCTGCAAATTTTAAATAATGTTCCCATTAACCTTTTGTGTAAAGTTTATAGTACATTTACAGTAAGACTCAATTGATTTATTTTTTATTAATTCCTAGGCATAGCATGGGGTTTTTTGTACTTCAGTATGTGCCAAAAATGATGAGGGTCACATGGCTAGGGCAGGTTCTGTCTCATTCCTGCTCTTGCTGCAGTCTTGGAGTCTGGGACTTTTTATCATATGTTTCTAAAATCCGGCAGGCAGGGGACATGTTCCCGCAGGGGATGCAGCCAGATGCATGCTCCTTGGCTCCTGCTTCCAGCTGAGAGGATGAGTGCTGTCTCTGGTCTGGCTGGCCAGCCATGTGAGTCCAGCACCATGCCCAAGGTCCTATCCCACTCCCAGAGGGGCCAAACACAGCAAAATCTGGGAAGCTGGTCTGCTCCTGGCCACACAGCCATTGCCTAGGAGCAAATTGCTTAGACTGGTGATGGGAAATACAAGAAAAGTGGGTTCCCCACCTGCCTCTTCCCCATCATCCAAGCACACACAGTCACACAGCTCTTGTGCCTGTCTCAGTTTTGCACATAAAGCACTGGGTTGCTGGGATTTACCTGCACAGCAAGCTATGGGGAATGTAGGCACCACATGATGCTGTTTATGCTGTGCATTTCCTTAGCTGAGAGCCCTGGAAGAGCAGGAGCTGACCATGCAAAGGGGCACTGCTTTCTTGGGGGGGGCTGGTGTCACTCCTGCCCAGAGTAGCCCGTTCAGGCAGGCTAAGACTACCAGGCAGCACACAAGTGCCAATGGAGAGGGGAAACTCAGTGCCTCCACGTCATGTACACTGAATTTTCTTCAGGTAATAAAAGAATCCTACACCTCTGCAGCACTTCTTCTCTCTACATAAAGATCTCTGGTGTATGTATGACACTCATGGCTCAGACCATAAGTATCTGCAGTAATTTTATCTCTTTTTTTTTAATTTATTTTATTTTTCTTACCCTGCTACTATGCCTGTGAAGCAAAAGGGCATTTATTCTCCCATTTCACAGGGTCACAATGAGGCAGTGATCTGCCCATGGCCATGGAAAATGGTGGTGATGGAGCATCAAGGAATCCTCTTCCTGCCAGTCCCAGGCTGGTGGACTCGAGAAGAGAAAAGATGAGCAAAGAGAAAAGCTGATTTCACAGTGTACAAAAAGGTGGCAGAGAAAAAGAAAGCATTGCACCAGTGAGGTCATGGGTATGCCTGTGTGGATGTGTGACACAGAGACCTGGGAGGAAGGGCTTGTGAATCTCCTGCCTACTCATGTGCCTCACACTTTCTCATTTTTAAATCCCTTTCCTTTCGCTCCCATGCGTTTGAGCATGCAGGTCTGCATTTCAAGCCCATGCAATGCAGCAGGCAGGCACAGAGCTGTGATACTCAAAGTCTCCCTGCCAGGCACTGGTGCAGAAACCCAATCCAGCAGCAGAGTTGAATTCAGACAGATGTGGTGGGCAGCAAAGATCACGTTGTGTCATCCTCCTGCCTCTGATGTCCATGTTCTCCATGAGGTGGAGAAAGACCTCTTGTGGTTATAATATGTTGGCAGGATTACCTTCAGCCCTCAGCAGAATGCTGTGCCCACATATTAAGAGCAGCTTATTGTAGCGATGTGCCGTCTTCCCTCTCATGCCACACACTTCCCTTCCTAGAACTGAGTCATGCCACCCAGCACCTACTTTATATTTATATTAGCAAAATCCCACAGGATGCTCTGTGGCTGAGGAGTCAAGATGTTCCTGTTCCCTTTGATGGAAAGCGTAGTGAGATATCCATGTTAGGAAGTGGTGAACCGTCAGGATGCTGGCCCTACTCCTGCAGAGCTTCCCGCTCTGCGGTAAGGGAGGACAGGCAACCTGTCAGAGAGGCTCCAGCACAGAATCACAGAATCACCTAGGTTGAAAGGGACCTTTTAAGATCATCTAGTCCAACCAATGGGGAAAAAAAATAAATCCAAAAGAAACAACAACCATAAACAACACATCACACCACCCAACACTAAGCCATATCCTTGAGCACCAAGTCAACTTCTCTCTTGAATACCTCCAGGGATGGTGCCTCAACCACCTCCCTGGGCAGCCCATTCCAATATCTGATAAACCTTTCAGTAAAGAAATATTTCCTAATATCCAACCTGAACTTCCCCTGGCACAACTTGAAGCCATTACCCCTTGTCCTATCATCTGTAACTTGGGAGAAGAGACCAAGCCCTGCCTCTCTACAGCCTCCTTTCAGGTAGTTGTAGAGAGCAATAAGGTCTCCCCTCAATCTCCTCTTCCTCAGGCTGAACAACCCCAGCTCCCTCAGCCTCTCCTCATAAGATTTGTTTTCCAAACCCCTCACCAGCTTTGTTGCCCTTCTCTGGACCCGCTCCAGCACCTCAATGTCTTTCTTGTGGTAGGGGGCCCAAAACTGGACACAATACTTGAGGTGGGGTCTCACCAGTGCCGAGTACAGGGGGATGATCACCTCTCGGGTCCACATGGACAGGGTGGAGTTACTCATCTCTTTGAAATGACAATTTGCTCTTTGTTTGGTATGTTTTCCAGGTGTCACCTGCTGGCTTCGGGGGGAAGGGAAATATGAATGTGAGGAAACTATTTTAGTAATTTGCTGGGGAAGTCAGGTGCCTCTCCAGCAGCTTGAACCACTTTTAAGTTAGAGCTTGAGTATAAAGAGAGCTGGGGTTTGACCACCGGCAGCTGTAACATAGCAAGCAGCTACCAAGGTGTTTTTCGGGAGGGACTGATTTGCCCTGGGGCAACTGGGCAAACTAATTGCTCCCCTCTCTGCCCATCAGCTCCCTATGAGACCAAAGTCACTTTTCAGGGAGCATGGCTCCAAGCCCAGTCCTGCCCTCCCCATTTGTGGATGCAGTTGGGTACAGGAGGTCAAAGCTCTCCTCTTTCTGTCCCTGCTTTTGTCTCGTGGGCCTGGTTTCATACTAAGCAAGTGTAATACAGTGCAAACTGGTTACCCTGTTTGAGGTTACAGGACACTGTCTTCTGCATATGATCCACCTCTGGAGTAAGCCCTCTAGAGAAAGCTGTGTCTGCCAGTTAATCCCTTTGAGGGATAAATTTTGAGATGGCAGTTGTGAAATTTGATTTCACTTTAATGTAACATCTTAGAGCCCGTCTGTATAATTTCTTTCTTGCATTTGATCTCTGCCTCCTTTCCCCCAAGCCAAACTACTTTTGCCTTTATCCAAGAGCTTCTTGTTGATGAAACTGAATGAGCAAAATGAAACAAGCTTTAGTATACTCTTAGCATCACAAGTTTTTATGAAGAAACAACAGATAAAAGCCTTCTTGAGTAGAAAGGGGAAAAACAGATCAAAAACATTAAATAGAAATGTACCTTTAAAAAACCTGAAACCTTTAGAAAACATGGAAAAAATATATCTGTGTAATATGAAGTAAAGTCATAATTTCCAAATTATGACTTCACTAAATTTCTAAACAATTGCACTAAAACAAATTTCTAAACAATTGCACTGCATCTTGGTGAATCTGTTTTTGGGGACGTGAGTCTCATGCTTCTTGATGAGAGGTTGCTAAGCAGTTTCCTATATTCATTAGTTATGTAAATAGGAATGTAAAATAGCCCCTTTCTTGCCAGTGCCTAACAAAACAGAGCTTGGACCCTGGCAATAAATAAATTAATCCCAGAGCTTCTTGGAAGTCTGTCAAACTGATGGGATTTTTTCCATCCTGGCCTTGAACAGTTCCAGGGATGGGGCATCCACAACTTCTCTGGGCAACCTGTTCCAGTAAAATGTATTCCCTACACACCGTACGCCCCATGCTGTAGGAAAGAGTGTGCGTCTCCTTGTGAGAAGAGCTTGCAACAAGTGCATCCTTCCCTCATCTGTCATTATAGTCCTCTCCCCACTTAAGCTGCACAATGCCTGCTGACAGCCTAGAAAGCCGGCTGCATCAAAAGAAGTGTGGCCAGCAGGTTGCTGCCCCTCTGTTCAGCTATTGTGAGACCACACCTGGAGTACTGCTTCCAGATCTGGAGTCCTCAGAACAGAAAGGACATTTACTGGGTCCAGAGAAGGGCCATAAATATGAAGAGAGAGCTGAAGCACTTCTCCTATGGAGACAGGCTGAGAGAGCTGGGACATTGTTCAGCTTGGAGAAGAGAAGGCTCAGGGAAGACCTAGTGGCCTTCCAATACCTGAAGTAGGCCTACAGGAGAGATGGGAAGGGACTCTTCATCAGGTGGTGGAGTGATAGGACAAAGGATAGTGGTTTTAAACTGAAAGAGGGGAGATTTACATTAGGCATTAGGAAGAAATTATTTTCTGTGAGGGCGATGAAGCACAGGAGGAGTTTTCCCAGGAAATTGTGGATGCCCCAACCCTGCAAGTGGTCAGAACCAGGCTGGATGGGGCTTTGAGCAACCTGGTCTAGCAGGAGATGTCCCTGCCCATGGTAGGGGCATTGAAACTCAATGATCTTTAAGGTCTCTTCCAACTCTAACCATTCTGCAATTCTATGATTGTGTCAAACAGTGGTATTCCCATCACATCTCTGCAGGTCCCTGCCTGT
>VZRU01014295.1:76689-198249 GCA_013398155.1 Pedionomus torquatus
CGTACGCCCCATGCTGTAGGAAAGAGTGTGCGTCTCCTTGTGAGAAGAGCTTGCAACAAGTGCATCCTTCCCTCATCTGTCATTATAGTCCTCTCCCCACTTAAGCTGCACAATGCCTGCTGACAGCCTAGAAAGCCGGCTGCATCAAAAGAAGTGTGGCCAGCAGGTCTGCCCCTCTGTTCAGCTATTGTGAGACCACACCTGGAGTACTGCTTCCAGCTCTGGAGTCCTCAGAACAGAAAGGACATTTACTAGGTCCAGAGAAGGGCCATAAATATGAAGAGAGAGCTGAAGCACTTCTCCTATGGAGACAGGCTGAGAGAGCTGGGACATTGTTCAGCTTGGAGAAGAGAAGGCTCAGGGAAGACCTAGTGGCCTTCCAATACCTGAAGTAGGCCTACAGGAGAGATGGGAAGGGACTCTTCATCAGGTGGTGGAGTGATAGGACAAAGGATAGTGGTTTTAAACTGAAAGAGGGGAGATTTACATTAGGCATTAGGAAGAAATTATTTTCTGTGAGGGCGATGAAGCACAGGAGGAGTTTTCCCAGGAAATTGTGGATGCCCCAACCCTGCAAGTGGTCAGAACCAGGCTGGATGGGGCTTTGAGCAACCTGGTCTAGCAGGAGATGTCCCTGCCCATGGTAGGGGCATTGAAACTCAATGATCTTTAAGGTCTCTTCCAACTCTAACCATTCTGCAATTCTATGATTGTGTCAAACAGTGGTATTCCCATCACATCTCTGCAGGTCCCTGCCTGTCCTTCCAGCCCCTGGGAGCACCATGTCCTTGGCACCACAGAAGCCAGCAGGGCAGAAGTGGAATACAGGAACCTGAGCTTTTATCCAGAAGAAAATCCTGCCAAAGTAAGGCTTGATAACATGGAAGAGCCAAGCACAATTTGGACTCCACTTCAATATGCATTACTCTGTGCATGTTTGCCACCATAGCCAATTCTTACCTTGCAGTAAGATCCAACCAAGGAAGTTACACAATTACTCTGAGTTTAGGTGTAAAACTTGTCCATAAACAGCCTAGGTCCACAAACTGATGAGCTGCTGCTAAACCTACTAAACTCATTGCATGAGTGACTATTTTCAGATTCAGACCTAGGCTATGATCTACTCTGAACAAATATCCTGAAAAAAATCCCCTGGCAGTTAACCTTTTATTTCAGTTCAAAAAATACCTCCTTTCACCAGACTGTATGTAGATTTTCAAGCACTGATTCCCATCCTCTGGCCAGGAATGAGTAATCTGGCAGGCAGCTCTGCTCCTGCCCTTCCTCCCTGACAAAGCACACTTTAAGCAAAACACTGAAGCACTGGGCACAGACCATTCAGTGATTTCTTTATCAACCAGTGATGACTTTTTCCTGTAAAGCCAAAGCTGCATTCCATGCTATTTTATAAGGTTTTCAGGAAGCTGGTTATCCAAGTGGAACAATTGCAGTCTGGCCCATTACATTTTCCTGGAGATTTTTGAAATTTTTGCAAACTGAAAAAAAAAAGGGGGGTCAACTTTAATAAATACAGTATTGTTGCTTTTGTACTTTCTCTGGGATTTATTTCCTTTGCAGTAAATTTGTCTTCACTCCCTGCTCCTTTACACAAGACACTTAGGGACATTTTGTAATTCACCATAGCATAATGCTCTGTTTCCTCTTCATAGAGACTATGAATCCCAGATGATGATGCTGAGGGATGCTTGCTACCTACAGGAGGGAAGTGATGCCCGGAGCTGGTACTGCCACGCAGGCTCCGCATTGCACAGCAAGGATGCAAACTAGCACAGGTACGGTCACTTCTGTTCCCATGTCATTAACAGAGGAAGAAAGAAATAGTTTTTAATTGCCTTATTAGATGGTTGGACTTAACAGGGATTTTAAAATTGAGTGATGAAGAGTGTGGGATTTAATTGTGTCTGTAGCTATATATGCATAGACTCCCACAAGCAAATACAGCTGATTATAGATGACCACACTCCCCAAGATGACCACACACAATTCCTCCCTTTATTTTAATGGTCTTTCCTTCTTCCATTCTCCCTTCTGTAAGCATGTGTCATCCATATTTTTCTGACTTTTGCTGCCTTCTTGACACTTCCTCCGCAGTGCAAGTGGGCCTGGAAAAAACTTCCTGTGACATGAAGGTCAGTCCTCTCATCTACAACCATGGTGTAATTGTGTCCAAGCCCTTACCCAGGTCTGCCCAGGGAGGAGGGGGACTTCTTATCTTCACTGTAGCTATTTGGAGTCTGCTTCAGCACGGGGCTCACCTAGCAGCAAGGAACAGGCTCATGATTTCCAGAGTAAGGGTGGTTACGGCTAGTTGGTACTAATTTGAGCTTTGTACTTGGATCAAGCTGCTGTTTTCCCTCGCTGCTTTTTACTCTACTCCTGCATTTACAAAGGAGAGTCATGTCTGTTCTCAGCCTTGGCTTTCCTTTGGTTGAAAAGCCCAACTTACCCGGTTTGGTGTCTTAAAACGGCCTCCCCAGTAAAGCCACAGTCAGCGCCTGCTTTGCAGTCACATAATCTGTTTCTTGAAAGTGGCAGAGGAAAGCTGTATGCAGCAACCCTGTGAGGTCTCCCCAGGGCTGTCCTGTGTCCAGGGGGCACTACTTATTATTGGTCTTTTTTGGAAATCCCTCTCCAGCACTACCCTGTGCCTTCCATTCCCATCTAGTGGGTGGTTTGGCTTTGGAAGCTGAGTGGCAAGAGCCAGGTCAGAGCTCTGGGTTGTCAAGCAACATGTATATGTGGGGCTGCTTCCACACTCGTTTTCATCTGGCAGGACTCCTGATGACTGCAAAAGCCCAGTAACTTGTCCCTGTACTCATGAACTTGGGTTTTGTAAATTATTAAACTTTGTTCTGCTTCTAATGAAGCAGTCCAGCCCTCTAGGTGATTGGGTTTGACCCATATGGCATTGAAGGTTGTCTCTATGCTGATAATGCCCCCAAGCTTTTTTTCATTAATTAATACTACCAGATGTTCCCACTTTTTCTGCTAGTGACCACATTGAATTGACACTCAGTCTCGTTCCTGAGAAAGCTGTTTTGTTCATTAGATTACTTTGGGGGATAATCCTTTGTCATCTCCCCAGGAATGTCCTCATCTGCTAACCATTTTTGTGCTGATTCCTATTTTCTCAGTTTTAGTTAATAATTCCCATGTGATACCATATAGATTTCCAGACAATTCTGGCTGACTGTCTGAAAGGCATCCATCTTATCAAAAATGATACCATGTTATTCAAGCATGTTCCTGCTGCATCTTGTCCCAGTTTCCAGTTACCTTCCTAGCTGTAATAACCCTCTCCTTTCACATACCCCAAAGCCTTTTACAGATCACTTTCCCACTCTCCTCCATCTGACTGTAAACTTGCCTGCTATTTCAGACTCCTATTCCTGAGGAATAACAAAAAATTCCTGGGTTTAACAAAAAATCTTTGCAGTGCCACTTCCCATCATAGTGCTGCCTCTCCTTCTATCCCTATTCCTTCCAAGCAAGCTATGAAAGGTCACTACTTTGTGGGAGAGACTTCTCTCTTGCAAAGGCTGTGCTGGTGTGTAAAATTGATGTGCAAAGGCTGTACAAGGCCTGGGTACATAACAGCATTGCTGGTGTGATGGTGAAAGAAGCCATGCCAAAGGACAGGACCCAGAAGAACAGCCACTGTGGGCCTCATTTTTGTAGCTCTCAGTGTCCCATTGAGGCGACTGCAGGTGAAATAAACACAGCAGTCCCTCACTGTATCTAGATGCTTAGCTAAGGTGGATGCAAAGGTGGTGAGAAGTTTTCCACTGACTGTTCTGGACTTTGGATGAGAACTCTTCCCGTAAGAGTAAAGAAGACAGAGGATCTCCACTGAGGGGCATGTATCTAATATATGAAGTGTAAGTGTAAAACATCTTACCGTTGTATTACGAGAGGTCATCTGAGCTATCAGGCTCAGTATTTGCTTTTCTGTTTTTCAATTTTTTTGGTCTGTTAAATCTTCTTGCAATTTGTCTGTACATTTTCAAGCTATGAAGTTGTGAAGTACAGAAATATCAGTGCCAAAATTAATTTCCAGCCCTGTATAAGTAAACTAATGTGTGATACAGACAAGGCACTGAGGTAAACACTTCAGTGCAAGGGTGTCACTTATATGATTCATGCTTTAAGTAGTAACATAAACCAGGCTGTACGCAGTGTTGGCAAGGCACACAAGATGTCATTATACTGTTTTCTTTTGTATTAAAACTTTAAAGAAAGTTAAAGACTTCAATCATCATCTTAACCACTGTTTTAGTGGAATTATATGTGTTTCTGACCTTGTTATTCTACCTGATCCATTCTGATTTCTGAAGCCATGCTCAGAAGAGGCTCAGGGAGGCTCTTGGAGAGTGGTGGGACTGGACTCAGCTTCCTCCTGATGCACTGAAGGAGGGCAGTGCCTGATGTCTGAGGTGGTCTGGAGCGAGCTGATACCACCTTCACTGAAGAGATGAGTGCTTTGGATTTCACATTGCAAACACTCTCTTCATCAAAAGGTTGGAAAGAAGCAACCTTCCTGACTAATTCATGGGGGCTGTTGAGCAGAAATAAGGAACCAGTGACAGACCAGCTACACAGGGGTGGTAGATGGGCTGAACTATCTAAAAATGTGGAAGGAAAACATTATTTTTTTCACCTGCAGTTGAAAACACAGTGTATATGAACTTTGTAAAAATTCGTTTTCTGTGATCATCATAAAAAAAAGCACTGGAATGGAATAACTATATATAATGGAAAACAGCTGTTTTGGCATCTTTCAGTTGCAACAAAGTGTATTGGGAAAATGCAGTTTAAAAACAGTAATTTGGCAGGTAAATGGGTCAGACTTGAATCTTCTTGCTTTGGAAATCTTTGCAGCAGGCCCATAAATTAAAGTACTCTTGATTGTCAACTTAATTGTAAGGAGGAGATAAAAAGCTGACAAGAATGCAGAAATGTTGATAAACAACATCTACAGTGAACACACCCTTTCAAATATGCACTCAGAGAAATATGCCCTTCATAACTTAAGAAATGGAAAGTTAGATTGTGCAGAATAAGTAAAGTCTTTCAGGCTGGGTTTACTAGGTCAAACTTTTAAATGACCCCAAAACTTTGCTACCTGCTGGAAATTCAGTGGCTGAACTTGCTGGTCACAGCGTTACTACCTTTTTAAAGATGTTTAACATAATGAGGTGACACCTTAGTCCAATTAGTCTGTTATTAGTGATGAATGATCTCATTCCTCCCTTGATGAAAGATGGAAGACACTCAGAGGAGTCTCACAGCTGGACCACCACATGTGTAGAAGGAGTTTGTGTTAAGTATGTCCCTCAAGAAAAGCAGCTCAGCTTTCAGAGAGTCACCTGAGCTCACATGTGGTCATGAGGACAATTTTTTTTAATTCTCCCCAGACTCCTGGTGTTCACATCTCTCTTCCTGTGGGTATGGCTTGAACTTTTCACAATACTGATGTTTGTGATACCTTTTGTCAAGGTATCACAATAACACCAGGTACCATAACACTGATGAACATTTTGGATAAGGGACCAATTGCATCCAAGAGACTGACAGAGGCAGAGCTGTTGACTGCTAATTCCCCGATCAGACATCATGATGGATGTGGAAAAGCTCATGGAGGAAGTCGGTGGCAGAGAGACTTCTTTCTTAATCCCCTAGGCTTCAGCTCCTTAATCTAGTAAAATCCTCTTCCCTTTCCTGGGGCCACGTGCAACAGCACTGCTGAGCAGCCACACACTGAGCACTGTCCTGCTGCAGGGAAAAGGGAGATGGGGTAGAAGTGGGGACACTGTAAGAACAGATGTTGCAGAGTACAAGAAAACTGAGTTGTGGAATGTGGTATTAACAGTGTGCAGATTAACCTTATTATCCCAGATACCATGAAATTATCAACAGCAACAAATTTCATTCTTGCATAATGGGAGACTACTTGGTATTATTATCGATTAGATGGCACTTGTGAGAATGGGCTGGTAAATTACTATTATTCCTATTATTCTCTTGCTTAATATTCCTCTGGAAACAAACAGACTCTTCAAACAAACTAAAACTAAATAAAATACTGACAAGCAGATGGATGTTTCTGACACTGATGTTTCATCTTTTTTTAACAGAAACTCCCACTAGCTCCAAGGGGATTAGATGCTTTTAATCTAAGTCACAATAATAAATGAGGGAACATATTATATCCAAGATGTGGTGAAACATCATGATGTGGTCTTCAGACTGATGAAATCAAAGTTTTCCATGTCTAGAGGGAAGGCAGCTGTAAGTGACTGAATGAGACAGGCACAGAAAGTGGCATTGCACAGTGGGCACTCCAACTGTGTGGAGTAGTGTGAGAACTTTATACAAAGCCTGCCAGAGTCCTGAAAGCCTTTGACTTTGTTGTGTCTTAAATCAGACCGTACGTGCATCATTTATGTTATTTGCCAGAAATACTACATCTATGCTTTTTCCAGCAGAAACAACTGACATAACTAATGTGCTAGCTTTTTCTTTTAATGGTGTGCCATGTTTAGGTTAGTCTGTTTTTAAGATATTTTGTAGTCCTTCCTCCTGAACAAATCAGTGGTATTCATAGGTAGTGGCAAATTTCAGCTACGATAACAGACAGAGCTGGTGGACAGTATCACAATACAATGATTTTCTCTGGCTTTTTCCAAAAGGCCATGGCTTTGATCAGTAGTGACTTGGGGAAAGGTACCATGTCAGTAGTGCCTAACCATTCTACCGTGGTTTTGCTTCTGTGGTTTCTTCCATGATTTATGGTGCTGAACTTTCCAGCTTGCAAGTAGCAGGTGAGGAAGGTTATCCCAGAAACAAATCTGCCCTGCAGCGGATCTGAGGTATTCACTTAGTGACCACACAGACTTTCAGATCAAATCCATGCTCAGCACGGGAATAAGGACACCAGCATTTGATCTCCTGGGTGAATTTCATGAGATGAGGTATATAAGTAACTTTTAAACTGGAGAACCTCTTCTGGTCTTCTGATCCTTTGCATATATCTAATCCAGCAGTCCTGTAGCCTGATGCCTCTGAGACAACTACATGCTCATTTTGTGGAGCCCAAAGACCCTCGTTCTTGGGGTCTTTGAAGAGAACAATTTAAAAATAGCTTAGTTGCAAGCTTTTTTCCTTGGCATGATTACTCCTATGGGATCTTTTCTGCTTGAGATCAGCTCTATCTCTGTTGTCCCCCAATGCTGATTTATGAAATCTCGGTTTCTCAGAGGCCAATGCTTGCTAAAATGGTGAAGCAGCAAAGGGAATCCCATACCCTTCAATGCCCAGGGACTCCTTTTACTACATGCTACTGTCGAACAGAAGCTATCATTTCCTCAGAGTCCAAGCCTGCTTCTTTACTGTAGATTAATAAAAGAATTAAATGTGAAAAATGTGAAGGGAATTTCTTTTTTCTGGGGACAGAGAGCAAAGAGAGAGGCCAACAGACAATTAATCTTTCATTTATTTATTTTATATATGAGTCATATGTCTAAATATTCAGGGTCACCAATGACCTCTTCTTGGCCAGATTTACAAAACTTCTCCTTTCTTGGTCTAACTGAAGAGTCTAGATGCATTCACTCATCTTTCTTTGCTCTCCTAGATTTTGCTTTGTGGGGACAAGTGAAATTAATATAATGACAATTTTTTTTTTTTTTCTGATAAGTTTTCCATAGTCCTTGCAAAAACCTACTTTTGTAGGCTTTTTTGTTGGGTAGCTTATAAAACATATTTTATGTGGGAAAAAAAAAAAACCCAAATATTTTTGGGTGCACTCCCTGCATTATCAAGATTTGTAGAAATCTTACTTTGCAGCAAAATGCTAGACAGCTAAATATTACTTCATAAAACAGAAATAAGCAAGTATTACCTGGCTAAGGGACAGCAACTTCTTACAGAATTTAATTGGGCAGGAATCATCCCAGGTAGTCCCCACTCACAGCATTCAGCACCTCTGCTCTCTGT
Source organism: Pedionomus torquatus (assembly GCA_013398155.1). Lineage (NCBI taxonomy): Eukaryota > Metazoa > Chordata > Aves > Charadriiformes > Pedionomidae > Pedionomus > Pedionomus torquatus. Next base: position 84,706 of record VZRU01014295.1, read on the forward strand.
GATCCAGTGCCCGGTAAGCTAGGATGAAAACCAGTGCCCGGTAAGCGATGAAAACATCGTAAGCCAAAACCAAGGACTATATTTCCGAATTTTTGCTGCCTATTTTTTTAGATTGCTGTCACTACCTGCACATCTACACCCTTGAGTGATCCACAAATACATGCTTTAAACCCTGACTGTATAAGATGAGAGCAAGGTTTAGGATCTTGTTCCTACAGATGCCCAAAAGGTTTGGTAAGAGAGCTGCTCATGAATAAATCTATTAACACACATCATCTCTGTTAGAGATATATCCAAGCACTAAATTTACTCAAACAGTTTGTGATCTTATTCTAATATTTCATGTAACAAACAAAAGTTATGTGAAGTTAGAGAGGTAAGAAGTATGCATCTCGCTGCAGGTGTTGAGTGATACAGAAGTGCAAATAGCAAATTAACAGCCATATTTAGGAATATAAAAACTCTGTAGATTTCTACCAAAAGCAAAGTCAACACATAGTAAGTATATTAGCTCTTTGAAGTCTGAGTACACTGATATTCAGTCTACAACTTGGTCCCAACATTGCTCCTTGCTGCTTTTATTATACATTTTTGCTGCTGCAATTACACCATCCATTTCCATGGATTTACTTACAGGGCAGGAGATGAAACTGATGGTGGATCTGTAAGGACTGACAATTCTTGAAATAACAACCTAACAACAGGGTGTTGTAAAGAAAGTGGGGAAAATCCCGCAGTCAGCCTTGTACTGGCATTTAAGAACAGATGTGTTGTGTAATCCACAGGAGGTAATTTTTCATCTCTGCTCAGTGTGGGTGAGGTCTTTACTGGAGCACTGTGTCTGCTCTGGGGCCATGCACCTGATGAAAGATGGAGACTAATTGGAAAAAAGTCAGAGGAGACCAACAAGGATGTTGAGAAGTTTGGAAAACCTAACCTATGAGGAAATGTTTTTGTTGCTTTTTTTTAATTGAGGGAAAAAAAAAAAAAAAAGATCATGAGGCAGGACATAATGAAAGGTTTTCAGTACTTAAAACATTACTGTGAAAGACTATGATGAATTATGCCCATGAGTATATAGGAAGAACTGGTTTAATTTATGACAAAGGTTATTTAGGTTAGGCACTAGGAAACACTCTTTACTTTTAGGAAAATCCAGGGCTGGAGGAGAACACCTAGAAAGAATTATTACTCTTGAGATTGGAGATTTTTAAGGACAGATCAGATGTACATCTGCTAGGAGAGGTTAAGATATAGTTATCTTGTCTCCATGAGTGGAGGGGAGAAGGTGTTCCCTGACATCTCTTCCAGACTTGCATTTCTGTGATTTATGGTCCTATGTGACTTAGACCTGTGTTGAATCAGGGCTTTAGCCTTTAGCTCCTAGCTACCAAAGACTTCTTTTGGAAAGATTCACAGGATGGCCAAGTGCCAAACAACTTTCTGTCCTCTGAGGAGAAGGTATATCCCTGGCTGTCACTCAAGTCTCTGAGCTACAACTGACAGTTTTCTGCCTTGCTCATTAGTCACTCAGCCAAACCAGACCCGCAGCAACATGGCAAGAGAGCAAGCAATTTCTGCAAAGGTTTTGCCAAAGAAATTTAAATGAACCCAGGAGCAGATTTACTTTCGCACAGTCTTCCCACTCTGTCCTGCACTGTTCTTGCCAAGGACCGGGTGTTGGAGTACCCTTCAGGAACAATGTTCAGGAGTCAGAAAAAGCCTCAGGATTCAGATGTGTAACCAAAAGATAATAGCTGAGGCTTCAGATGGAATGGATGAGGAACAAAGTGTTGTCCCAGCAAAAAAACCCAACCCAAACCCATGCCAAACTTGTCTTTCTTTCATACCCAGTGAAGTCAGATGGCAGGGGCCCTGCATTTACATTCAGAGAGGGAGGAAAGATGAATGATGGCACATAACCAGAACAGGATTGCTGTATTAGTGTTCATGTTTCCTCCTACCAGTGGCAGCAAGGCCAAAGGATGAGAAGAGGAAGGGCCCTTGACTCCAGATTTGACTCAGATGTATTCTCTACTGTTTTTCATCTGTATGTTGTTATTGGTGATCTGCCTTGGGCTTTTAAGGGACTGTTTTTTCTCCTGAATGTAATTCTGTTTGGTGCGTCTCTGGGTGCAGAACTGACTGCTGACCTCGGCCTTATGTACACATTTGTCCCACCCTGGTCTGCCAGTGAAGGTCCCAGCAGCTGCATGCTCAGCTGGTGACAGCTGTGAAGGTCTGTGTGGTCACAGGAAAGTGGTGGTATGGGAGTTAAGATTAAAAAGGAAGAGACAAATGTTAGATGTCTGTAATAGATGTACTGTCATTATGGTGATACAGATACCACCCTCCTGTAAAATATACAACAGGCTGCCTCTAATGGCTGATTTTTTCTTCTTCCAGATTTCTTTTCTCTTCCTTTCAAATTCTTCTTTCAATTTCCTTTGGCCTATGCTGGGATCAGAAATTTCATTTGTCCCCTGGAGGGCAGTCCAAACTCCTCACCATAAATATTTCCAAGCCATGGTTTCTCAGGTAGCAGCATCCCCACTGCAGCTCAGGGAACACAGTTGGCTTTTGCGCTCTCACCCTCTTCCTCTCTCTTTGTCCCCTCTTTTGACACATACCACCAACAGGTTTGTGTCGGTGAAGTGTTGTAACTATAGAGAGTCTTCTGTCCAACAAAATGCCAACTATGCCAAAGCAAGTTCCTCACCACCTCATTAGGTCTGTAGGGAGTGCTCACACTTGGCTGATAGACCCCATGGTGTGTAGGAGGCCTGTCTGGCTGTTGGCCATTGGCTCTTGACCAGTGTCAATCACACAGTAAGTGATGTGTTGGACAGGGGTGGATTTCATGCTGTCAAGCTGCTAGATCTGCATTATACCAGACTGACTGAAATTTATCTTGGGGAAACAGAGATGAGTAGAAGCGTCAGGGTAGGCATGCTACACTCAGTGTGACATGGGAGACTTTGGGCACTGTTATCTGTCTGCATCATGTAAGAAGTCATATGGAGTGGAAGAAATAGAAGAAGAAAAAAAATTAACTGAATAATTTTACAAAAATACAAGTCCTTTCTCCAGATTTGGAGGTTTTTCACACCTAGAAGCGCAAACACATCCCGGTAACTCATCTGTGATACATCACCAAAAGACAAATACATTTTTCTGAAGTACTATAATAAGAAATGGGGGGAAAACAGCCATCAAAAGCCTGAAACATAATTAATATCATAATCAATTATCTTCAACATATTTTAACCCTTTCTAGTTTAAGCCTAAGGAACTTAAATCCCAGATCAGGGCCCAACAACACTCTCCCATCACAGTCTGGAAAGCTTGTGTTTCAGATGTCTCCTGTGCCTTGCGTAGGGATAGTTGCAGGACTGTACTTCCTAATCCTTAGGAGAAGGACTCCACTCTTCAGTTCCCCACTGATGTTTCTCCCCAGGCTCACACCTGTATGCCTTGTGCAAGCAGCTGACTTGCAACAAGGTGCCACCACAGAGTCCCAACAGGTCACTCTTTGGGGTGCTGATGTATTCCTTTCTTCTCTTGCTAGGATGCTAGGTGGCTTCCTCACTTCTTGATGGCCTGTACAGGGGTTTTCAGAGAGCCAAAGCTCCTGCAGTTGCATTCTAAATGTTCAACTTCTTTCCCAGCTCCACTAGGGAGGTGAGGCTGGAGATTCCGTGCTCCCAGTCCTCACTTCCTAGTCAGTCTAGGTGATGGTGAACTGGGAGACTGCAAGCTGTGGGACCTGGACTTCAATCTGCCCAAGTCACTTGGATTTTCCATGTGTCCTAGCCCCACTGAGAGTCATCAAGGAGGATAAGCAGGGTCTGAAAGTCCTAAAAATGCAGAATTTTTTTGGCTGCCATGCCAGCTGGTATGCCACACCAACAGTATGAGTGCCCATTTTGGGGCAGCTGAAGATGTATCTGACCCTGGAAATGGGGGCATAAGAACCAGCAAGCTGTGTCCAAGGACATGGGGCAGCTGAAAATTCCAGGCTTAGCCCAAGGTAGAGGTGCTGGCTTCCCCTGAGCTCAGCTACCAGCAGCAGCCGCAGGCAGGAATGGGGCAGGAACAGTATTTGGCCGTTCCTGCCAAGTGCGGACCTCAGCACAGTTTGGGAATGCTGTGGGGCAGGACACCCTGCACTGGTGGCAGGCAGCTGTGACTATGAGGGGCTGAGAGCAGTTCATTCCCACGGTCCCACAGGAATGCTGCGGGAGCAGGTCTGGGGTCCTGCAGCCCCTCTAGATGTGTCTCCTGCCACATCAGCCACGGTGTGGACTTCGCCACACACCCAGCTCTGTGCACAGCCTGCACAAAGCGCTGCTGCTGTCGCAAGCTGGACCTTTCAACCTCCTGTTCCTGTGTATAAAGTAATCCCTCAGACTGGACCTGTATATAAGTTATTCTATATATGAAATGATAAAATTTTACAGCCTCTCCTTAGCCTTTTCTTTTTGAGGCCATAAGAGTAAGCATTTTTTTATAGGTAAGATACAACACATAAAATCGCCAGGGAGGTGGGAGTTTCACATAAGTAAGGACAAAAAAGGCTCTTTTAAATTAGATTCAAGAAAGGGCTGCACATTTTCCATTAGACAGGCTTTAAAGGGACTGGGACAGAAAACAAAAGCCAAGCCAAATACTGCGAGCAATGTAACCAGTGAAACAATGGGAAAGTTATTTAGCAACATACACAGCCATGGAACAGCCACGCTGTAAGTTAAGCACGCACAGCAAATGTATTTTAGGGGGCTGGTGCCAGCGCACTCAGCTAACCCTTCAAAAACTAACTCAGACACAGCAGGCTTGCATTTCCCTCTCAACAACAGCCTGTGAGGCAATCACCGTGAGGGGATATACAACACTTATTTATTTCAAACAGCCGCTCATGCAGAACAGCTTGGCCTCTGTGATCCTATCCAGATGCTCCTCTGTAATCCCACATGCAAGGTGCCGCTTCCACGTGTGTCCCCACCACAGTGTGTCCCACTGTCTCACCGCTCTGCACTGAGCACTGCCCACTGCCAGCAGCTTCTTATGTCTCCTGGACATCACCTCTCACAAGTCAAAAACCACAGGTCCCTTTCAGCCATAGCACAAGAGAACCTGCTCTTTCTCAGGCAGGATGCCCTTTCTTGCTTGTAAAATAAAGTTGTTACCAAATTATGCTTCTGCAGCACATGCATTGGCCTTCCCTTTGACCCAAGTCTTCCTCATTGCACCCTATTCCCCCCTAAACTGAAATCTTCTTGCTGTAGTGGCTGTAGGGAGAAGAGATACCACAAATCTAGGTAAACTTATCTGATTTGCAGAGGTTGCTTGCTCTTGCCTGGACCTTTGGGGTCAGTTTAACTCAAAGCGTGACATTGCCAATATAAACTGAACTCAGGGATGCCTATGAAGGCTGAAATCGTAAGGGATGAAGAAATCTGGGTGAAACAACCCAGCTGAAGGGCTTGGCTCCTCTGCCATTATGCAAAGGTGGCTGACATGACTTGTGTGAAGGCTTTAAAAGCAGCCCATGTTTCTTCTTGGATTATTTCCTTGGCAGTGCTAGAAGGTTTTTTTTTTTAATATATTTTTGAAGGACCTACAAGCAGAAGAATGCTGACAACGAGTGCTCTGATTTTCCTGTCTTTTTCCCTGTGTCTGGGAAGAAAAGAGGCTGGTATTTTCTTTCCAGTTTCCCACAGTAGAGCCTTGGGAAGACTATGTCATCCTGGGTTTGGAGAACAGTGCAGTGTGCAGCGTCATCCCCAGCACAGAACACGCCAGAGGGGCACTTTGCTTCTTTGCAGCAAGCTGGGAATGATGGGAGCACCATGTTTCCTCCACATGATAAAATTATTCCTCCTTTTTAGTGGGGACTTCTCTGCACTTGACACCCGGAGTCTGCTGGCTCCCACAGGCATGTCCCTCACATGACTTGCTGTTTCTGTTTCAGAAAGTGAAGTATTCAGGATGGCTTTTCAAGAACTGAAAATTTTTTTTTTTTTTTTCAGGAACGTTCCTGCCACAGACACCAAAGTTGTTCTCCTAAGCACTTTGGTGACAAAGAAAGTCATTTAGGTAAAATGAAGCTGTTTTTGCATACCTGATCACCTTTGTGTCTCAGCTGAGAGAAAGGACATTGAACGTTTCTGACAGGTTTTTGATTTACATTTACAATTTTTCTGTATTGTGTTCATGCTTTGGAATAGCAGGGTCATGAGCTGAAACATGATGTGTGAGTACCTGCACATATGTGAAAAAGAGAGAGGAAGGCACCAGAAACTTCAAGTAAAAAGTGGATTTTAAAGCTTCATCCTCACCCAACCTGAATGATAGGACAAATTATTAGAAAACTGGTTTTCTATTCCATAGCAATTTTTCTTTTTGTTTTGTTTTGGTTTGTTTTGACAGCTAAAAGCTCTACTTGCTAGCACACAATGAAATCAGATGGCGTTTCTGCTGTCAAAAATGAAAGGGTTTCCTATTATTCCATTGATTTCATTATATTGGATTAAGAAAATCATGTGGCTGGCTACCAATGACATGAGCTCAGAGTACACAGAGCTATGACTCACGCTGTTGCATGCTGGATATGCTGAGGAAGTTTGTCGCCAAAGAGACAAACATGGACTTTATTTAAATTTGCTGGGCCAGGAGCAAGACCTTCCCCCAGAGAAGTCCTGAATCTTAATTGCAGTTTTGGGGTGCCATTATAGCACGTGTAAATTGGAATAACCTAGTAATCCTAACTGTTAGATTAGTTCTGCTGAAGCAGAAGAGAAGTGGGAGTCCTGGACCAGGGTCCTGCCAGATCAGCACACACCTTGGCACCTCTTTACATTTGCTCAGCATTTTAACTCCTGCCCTGGGAACTGCCTAGTTGGCTTTATTTTAAAAGAAATAGGAAAAAGTAATGCACTCCAAGAGTCCTGAAGAAGTGTGAGGAGCCAGTTTGTCCCAGAAGACTGATTTTAGACACTGAGTCAAAAAAGTCATGTGTGGACTTGCCCGGGCCCTATTAAACTTGTCTGTATTTCAGGATTGGCCTCTGTCATAAACACTGTGTTATTTTAATTGTTTCAGAAGCAGATTGTTAGGGCCACAAAAATGCTCTGCCACCACTTGTCATTTACTGGGTCACAACCAGCAACCTCTACTAAAGGTCCACACACCCCACTCTCCTTACCTGACTGTCCAAAAACCCTTCCCCAAAACTGAATCTGAGGACCACAGGGTTTTTTTGCCCCTCATATTCATTATTCTTACACTTATTTTCCGCAGGTCTGCAGGCTTTCAACTCACTGTATTGGTGGGTGATGAGTTGGTTGTGAAATGTGCCCTCATGGTAAAACAAGTTAAAAGCTTGCTGGCCAAAAGCTTAGGAGGGTGACCAAACATCGGCACAGGTTATCCAGAAAGGCTATGGAGTGTCTGTCTTCATAGATCTTCAAGACTGGACATTGCTGTGCACTGAACAGAGGATTGACTAGGTGATCTCCAGAAGGACCTTCCAGCCTCTGCCATTGCGTAAGTCTGTGATTATTGCAATGGAGCTGGTGCTGCTACAGCTGTGCTCCTGCAAATGAGTTTATGATGACGTTCATAAGACACCCAGCACAGGAAACAAGTGTACTTGCATGTCAAGTCAGGTTTTAGTTCAGAAGTTTGCTGGTAGAAATGGCATGGGAAAAAAGCATGACAGCAAAGGTATTGCTGCTGCAAGTCATACCTGGATTGGACTTCTGCTTGCCTGGGTAGCACTGATCATTGCACATGGCACTTATAGTGGGGCGATGAGCATAACATTTTGCTGAGAAGGAAAGTAGTTAAATTCTGTGGAAGGGCTAACTCAGGACTGAGGTGAAGCGGGGGCCTGGAAATGGCACTTCTGGGGGAGGATTGCAGGACTACAGAGGACCAGCTGCCCCAGCAGATTTTGTGGAGTTTCCACTGTGGCTAGAAAAGCTATTTCTAATGTAATGCTAATCTAAACTAAATCTCCTTTTATACCCTTCAAGGTCCTTGTGCACTAAATCAGGCAGGGCTATAAGGATAAATAAAATGTTTCCTCTGTGTCTTTCTGTTGCTCAGACACATTTGGACGACAGATGAAGAGCAAGAGAGATTGTCCTGGGACACTGGACAAAGGGACTCCTCTTAGAAGATGGTGTAAAAATTTATAGAGGCTCTGACAAAACTGAGATACTTGGAGGAAAGGGACAGTCAAGCGCAGGAGCAGATCCCTTACTGCAAGAATCTTTAGGCTTGGTAAATTTAGCGCAACTTAACAACAAGGAAAACAATCTGAAAACAGCTTGCTTGTAGCCTGTGAATTCCACCTCAGGGAGGAAATCCAGGGCCATGAAGAGTTATTTAATCCTGTTGAATAACAAGAACTGAAGGCTGGAAACCAAACAGAGACAAATTCAAACAAAAAATGAGTCCCAAGGGGAAAGGCAGACGCAGGAGAAGTTTTCTCCATTACCTCCTTCACACCACAGGTCTCCTCCAGGCAGGTGAGGGGAGAATGGATGGAGGAGAAAGGAACCTGGACAACAACTTGGTACAAGTACTGGAGCTAAAAGTGTGTCTCAGGCAGGTTTGTCCTTCACCTGTGACATTACGTCCTCACTGCCTCTCCCTGCAGAGACCAGCCCTTCCCTTCCAGTGGAGAAGGTCACCAAACATCCAGCTGGATGGCCCAAAATGAGGAGGCAAAGCTTGAGATGACAGGGGAACGTTGGTCCTCCCTGTGGGAGGGCTCACACCTGTCAGTGAAGGAGACAGAGACACTGGCTAGCAGCCCCTCACACACCCAGAGCTCTCGCTAAGGACCTGCTGCCTGACCTCTGGGTTTGACCTGAACCCTGTCCCATGGGTTCAGCATGGGTCTGCCCTGTGTCCAAGCCCCTGGTTCCACTGTGCCATGAAAAGTGCCGTAGACCACAGCCCTCCTTGCCCCACTCCCTGGCATTTGTTCAGAAACGAACCCAAAGCTGCTGAGCAAGAACCTCTGTTGTTAATAAATTTGTATTCATACTGACTGCAAATGGGTAACTCATGGCTGGGCTGGGTGAGCTGGATATTTCAGTAGGTCCTGCAGGAACCTTGGGCAGTATGGGTGCTTTGACTGCACAACCCTTCATTAATTAGGAATGTTTCTGTACTGTGTTTTTACACATGGATCTACTCTCATGTGCATCTGGCAATTAGTTTACTCCCAAGAATGTGAAGTAATATTTGGCCTCTAAACCAGAGGCATGAGTGTCTGGTTTTTAACTCTTTGCTGCCACTGAGGATGCTACATGAGCCTCTGAAAGACAAGAAACAGCTCTCCCTTTCCCGGAGCAACAGCTCCAGAGATAAGGTTCTGGGACCTATGGTAGCAAGTAGATTGTTACTACTGGAAAGGTTTTTTCATTGTAATGAATTTCAGAACTTAACAAATCATTTTAATGTAAGCCTTTTTCTATTTTAAAGTAGGCAGGAGAGGATTCTGGACAAACTATAGACAGGTTTGATTGTTTTCTTACTGGTGAAATAGCAGTCATATCTCATATCAATTTTGTATTATGTTTTTCATATTTTTTTTCAGTAAAAGACTTTTTTATTTCCACAATCTTTGCTTCCGTTAACTTCAGCTAAAGGACCAATACCTTAGTGTCATTTAAAAATGATGGTTTATTATGGTTTTATGTGTTGAAATCCCAAAAAGTTTTATTAGAAGCAGATAAATGCTTGACACGAAGTTGGTTCAGCATTTATTAGTGCAAATCCCATGATTTGATTCTCCCAACACAGGTTGGTTTTCTGCTGCAGAGAAGGTTAAGGTTTAACCAGATAATGTGCACAGGAATTTTTTGGCAGCAGAAAGAATATCACAAATCTTTGCATGTTTGAGATCCCATATGTCTGTGTAATTCAGACAGATGGATAATTTTCCTATCTGTGAGGTGATTAGAGCAAAAAAGATGAAATGCTGATGAGCAGATGGTTTGGATGTCAGTTTTATGTTCTCCTTGCAGTCTTTAAAACAATGCTGCAAAGAGAACCTAAGCATGAGATTTTTTTTTTTTTTTCAGTGGCGCTGATTTATAGTGTCAATAAAAGAGATCGTTATTTTTGTTATCATTCACATCAGGCACAAGATAAAACCAGTGATTTGATTCTGAAGTATGAGCTTTTGGAGTAAAAGATGTTTCTATTCCAGATGCTCACTGCATCATGTACTGTAAGCAACCAAGTACAGTGTTTTCCCTGTTCATCTCTTTCCCAAAATGGCATAACTCACTGCAATCGTGTTGTCATCCAATACCTGCCTGTAATGTAAAACAGAAATCATGCAAAAAGGAACCCATCTTTTCAGCACAAGACCAGACATTGGAAGTCCCACCTCTCCGTGGGACTGCTTCCTTTATCCTTGTGAGTAACCTTCACTCTGGGACAGATTCTGCAGAGGAGAATCTAGCACATGGATAAGAACAGAGATCTTCAAATTCTTAGTCCTACCTATAGAAATCAGAAGGGAGAGGGAAAAATGAGGGCAGAAAAACATACTTTCTGCAAACAACACCCCAACTCTGTTTCTCCTGTTTCAGCATTCTCAACAGTACCCAAAAGGCCTAAAGTCTTGCCATCCTGATAGGGTGGTATTTTTAGACTTAGATTCACAGTGAGGTGAGGTGCCAGTCTGTGCAATGTCATGTGTTTTGTATGGCCTGCATCCTTTGCTTTCTTTACTTCCGTATGTGTTCTAATACTGGCTTCTGGTCACATCACAGCTTAGAAGAGCTCTCGGGCTGAGAGGAGTACTGGGATTCCCTGCTCCAAGTCCTTCAAGCAATAGGAGAAAGAGCAGAAGAGCCGTTTTCAACTTTTGTTTGCTGATCTTCTTGTCTGAACTGTTTGAAAGTAATTGACCTTATAATTTTCTTGCCTCTTCTTGTTTCTGGGCTCAGACTGAAAATGTGGAGGACAAGCCTCTGACCTCCCTGCAGAAGACCAGGAAGGGAGTAACGCACCTGAGAAAGCCACTAATTATGTCAGGAGATACAAACACTGGTCCACTTCTGGAAGGCAATCACAGTAAAGATTTGTGGATGAAAGTTTTGAGATCCAAATAATCTCTGAGACTGGCAGGTCCTTCACAAGGATCAGAGGCCTGACCAAGCAAGGCTGGTTTGCAAAGTTGGTGGGTTGTGAGAGTTGTGAGCACACAGTTGTGAGCACAGCCTTGGTTTCCCAGGGAAGAAGTTGCTTCCCTGCTGGCAGGGGCCCTTTCACTGTGCAGAGGCACCAGGACACCTACAGCATGGATGGAAGAGGTGGGAAAAGAGCAGTTGCTTGCTTACTGGTTTTGGCTGTTCACACCTGGTTGCCAAAAGATCTGAGGGTCCATCACAATGACATACAGGTTGCTAAAACACTGACCTGGTTAATTCCATGGCTGATATAAGAACTGCTGCACTGATGGCTCGTTAGGACATCTGGTGTCTCCCAGAGAAATTAAGAGGATCCAGCATGAATAATCAAGTTGTTGCACCCGGATCATCACTGAGAGCAGGCTCCCAGGTCTGTCACTGCCCATGGCCCCTGGTACTCAACCGAGAGGGCTGCTGTGCAGTATGGACCCTTACCTGCTGCTCGTGGTCTGCTTGCTGGGACTGGAGCATCAGAGACACTCAGTGCAGTAACACCTCCATGGCTGCACATGCCCAGTTGGCAACTAGAGCTTGCATTGGTCTACCAGAAGAGCTCCACAGCCCTCAGTTCCCATCATATCCCCCAGTGGATAAGCCTGGGGGATACAGTGGGAGCTACACCAACAACAGTGGAAGGACCTTCCAGGAGTGCCCCCAGGCACACAGGGCAAATCTGAGTTTCCAAGACCAGCTGCGGGTGATGGCAAAGAAAGTAACCATGGGCCCAGTGTCTTTGCTCCTCTTCCTCAGTGTGGGAAGCAGAAGGAAGGACAGTGGCTGGGGAAGCACCTCTGCTTGTCAGCTTCATGGAGTGAAGCTCCATACTCTCCAGCAGTATGGAGATATGACTTTTCTCCTCATTTATGCACTGCCCATCAGCTTTTCTTCATATGACACCCTTGGCCACTGTTGGGAGGCCTTTCCAGCCCTTTTTTTGTGGTGCAAACCAATGATGGCTTCCTCCTAGGGAATTTCCATCCCTTCTGTGGGACCACGGGAGCAGTGCAGCTCAGCTTTCAGGGTGATGCACAAGTGTTTTGCCATGGCTGATAAGAGACCTCTGACAGCGGGACAGCGAAACATACATATGGCAGAGATGACTCCTCAAATGCACCTGGTCTTCCCAAGTGGGCTGGGGCAGATAGCTCTTCTACTGGTCATCAGGGACTCTCTGGGGTGGAAAGTGATGCAGCTGAAGGTTTTACATTGCTAGCACCTGTGTAAATTTTTTGAATTCATGTCAGGAGTCCTACACATTTTCTGAATCCAGTGTGGGAATGTGAGCTAAAGCTGGGGTAATCACCTGGGGCTCAACATTAGCATCATTATGAAAAAGTATGTGTTTCAAAAGCTGATCTTCGCAATAAATCATTTCCTACTTTTCAGGCATGTTAAACCATTAGTAAATGGACTCAGCATGTTCACCAGGCTGAAAAATAAGCCAGGACTGTGTTTTAAGTGTACTAATTAATTAAGTACTTGTTACTGTCCCTTTGTTGTGGTTATTGTTTTGTCAACAGTCTGTCAAGCTTTTACCTTGGTCATGATCCAAATGTCACAGTCATGTATCCACAACTTAGAGGAAGAAATCACAGCCATAAAAATGTAGTTTGAAAACTGTTAAGTTCCTTAGTCATTTGTGTTTCATATACTGCAAACACTTCTGCTCTACTGGTTTTGTAAATTGCTGGACACGAACGTGAACTGTAGTGCATGGACAGTGCACTGTGTGTGGCTTATGTTCTCTGCCCTCATCCTTGTAGAGGTGACACTGAGCTCCTCTGGTTGCACAGCAGAAGGGAAGACACTGTGCCAGACCTGGGGCAGCCTAGGGGCAGGTGGCAGCATCCTACGTGTGCTATGGTGCTGCACCAAATCACATGGGCTGCCCAGCTCCCCATGGAGCAGTGAGGTCTGCACAAGGCTTGCAGTCCACAGCAAGGATTTACTGGAATCCTTGGGAACTTAGCACTGAGGTTTTGCCCACTTTGGGACTCCCATATTTTTTCCATGCATGCAAAATAAGCTGAGGAACTACAAAAATTAAAATTGGATTGTGTAGAATATGAAGTTTTAGGAAAGTAAGTTTCTAATCCATGTCTCTGAGAAGCTCCATGAATATATGGTAGTGCTGAATGCTATTTTGCTGACTGAGGAAGTAAAAACCCCTTATATAGAGATTTTTGATCCTTTTATTCACTTTGGAGCACTTCTGGCACAGAAAATTTCTGTTATTCATTGAACAGTTATGCCGTATTTAAAAACCAAAATGACACCTGCCTGTCTAGAGGGATCACGTTACTCTTAGACTAGTTGTGATTCACACAGATACATTTAGAAACCCCGCTGGAAAAGCTGCGAAGTTAGTGCTGTACGTATTTATCATTATGAACAAGTTTGTGGAGTTTTATGAGACCAGACTTGATAGTAAGGCACACCAGGCAGCAAGTGCTTGCAGAACAGCGAACATTCTCCCCACTGTATAGAAAACTACATTTCTAGAGTTGATCAAAAACCTCACGTAGGTAGCCAAAGGCAGCCAAATCAGAGAGATTTCAGACTGTTTTGGGGAAGTTTTACAAGAAAGATTGTTCTGGTATTCTTACTGAAACCGTTGTCAAAATAATGAAAAAACATTTTTCTTCAGAAAAACAGAAACAGGGCTTGTTTAGTAGCTTGCTGAGGTTACAGCCCTTTCAGCACTGCTGTTCTTGGAGCTCTTGGACTAAATCCAGCATCAGCTGGGGGTTTCATCCCAACCTACAATTCAAAGTGAAAGCTCAGTACTGGGAGGTGTGCAAGCAGGAACAGAGCTGGGGGACTGAAGTCTGGCTCATGGAAACGTACGGTCACGATTAGCTGTTCAAGGAAATGTTCTGCAGCTGTCAGATAAATTCCCGCTCTAGCTAAACACTGTTAGTGCTCTTTGTTGGGTTAAATTTTGCTTCTGTCACATTTAGAGTCCTTTCGGTGGAGTCCCCAAAGTTGTTAATTGGCCTTTTTAATTTATTCTTCATGCTTTTTCCTCCAGTTTGTACTTTGGTTTTTCTAACATATCTTTTTTTTTTTTTTTTTTTTTTTCTTTTTTTTTTCCCACTGCATACCCTCTGGCATACATTTGTAACTCAGGAAACAACAGGCCCATTGTTATGAGAAGAATTTGACTGTCACCCACAAGTGCTGGACGAAGTATGTTTATACAGCATTTTGGAATCTACACAGCAGTTGGGGAAATGTGTAGGCATTCAGACGATAGTTTTTATGACCACATATATGGTGCCATGCAAGTGTTTTAGGTGCAAGACATGTGTAACAGATAAAGTTTAATTTCTGTTATTCTTAACTGTAAATGTCATTAGGCAGAGCCTCAGCTGGTGATGGATGCTGGCACCTGGCTCTGCTTGCACTGCAAGCAGTAACCATTTGCATGAGAGAAGAAGCCAAAAGCCTCACTAGTGGGTGACAGAGGACAACAGGCAGTGTCTGGCTGTTCCTAGCGCCTGTTTCCATCTTCAGGCTGCAGCTCAGCCCTGAGCACAGTGTGGCTGTGGACTACAGCAGGCAGGGAGGTGGCAGTGGTAGGGTTGAAGATCAGGCAGGACACTCCTACTCGCCCATGAGCCTGGGTGGGCTCCTCCCTGGCAGGCATAGCGCTTGGAGGGGCTGCAGCAGGCAGACACACACACCATCCCACCATCAACATTGGCTCTTTAATGAGATCACGAGAAGGACAGGAGGGTTGGAATGTGAGCACCCCAGAGGTGAGGAACACGTGTATTATACAGCTAAAAGCCACTTTGTACTGGCCAGAACAGCAGAGGCATTAAAAATTGTGTCTAGTCCCTGAGCCCCAAGCCCTTCCTTACAATGACCTTCACCCTGCCACCTTCTGAGACAAATCCCATGGCAGCCTGGATATATGTATTTTTCCTCTGAGTAACACAAACACCCCAGCTTATTTCCTCTCTTGTTTGTCTCTCTGCACATAAATGCAGGATGCACAGCGAACTCTTTGAAGCTCCTGGGTGACAAAGCCAGTGGCATTGGTCACCTAGAAAGGCTAGGTGGGTCAAACCTTGAATTCGCCAACACAGCACTCCCCCTCACTACTATGCTATAAACCGGATGGTGGATGCTCATTATTTCAGGTGTATCAGTCTCTTAAGGGCTGTTGCAGGGATGGAAAGGGCAGGACTGTGCTCCTGCTGGCTCTGCATTTCATCTCCTCAAAGGGTACTGTCCCTCCAGCTTATTCAAATATACTTCAGTTTTGCTGTGCGCTGCCAGAGGTGTAATCACTTGCTAATTGAAAAATTATTCAGTGCTGCTTATTTCTGCCTCTGTTTTCCCCCTAACATGCAGTACGCCGTAGAAACACAATGCACCAGGAGTAGGCAAAAAGAGAGATTTAGAGATAGGTGCTTTGTGGTTTGCCCTGGCCACTTACACCTGTTTTTTTCCTTACAGACTACAGTGTAGGCATATGCAGCTCAAAATTGCCAGGGCAGCTAGGAATAAAGACACTGACTGGTTTTATTTTAATCTGGTCTCTTTAGATTTTTTTACAATATGCACAGTTCCTAAACCCTTCTTGATTGAAAGAAGTGCTGAGCTTTACAAACATCTTACCTAATTTTTAGCCTTCTCTCTGCCTTTTTCCAAGACAAAACAGTTTCTTTATTTTAAGAATAAAAGAAAACAACTTCTGTGGGACCTGCTACCCATTAGAAAGTTGGGAGACCTGGTGAAGATTCCTAATCTATAGCATTATTTTTGCTATCTCCCTTTTACAATAATGCACTGCACAGTCAAACCAACTTCTTTAGACCATATGGCCCAAAGTAACAGGCTTTGTTAATTTGATTTTTTGATGCCAAGAATTCCCTTATTTATCTGCTGGAACGTTTTTCGTATAATTTTTTTGCAAGACCTCTCTAACTATTGTTTCAGATCATCTTTTAAAGGAGCAGCAAAGGGTTTGGCACTTAGATATCAGAACAGATTAAATGGTCATCTCACATTACTCCTGATGGAGAGAGTAACAGTGAAGAAGGCCAAGTTAATGATCACAGGGAACAAACTGTTTTCCATGTGATGACTCTCATGGTCTGTAACCTCATTTGTTCAGCAGACTTTGAACAGACGCTGTACTTTTTCATACTTCGGAGAAAAAAAATGTTTGTTCAAAGGCATCCAGTGCCTGAGCAATATTCAGTAGTTGATGACTTATCTGAGAAGGTATTACAAAAGGAGAGTCTTCTTAAGAAGTCAACGTTTTAGAAAGAGTCCCCCAAATCAATTTCAATTCATAAATATTTCCTAACTAGAAGTCAGCTTGGGTTTCCAAAAAAAAACCCTTGAAAAACTCTAAAAGCATCTACTTAATATAAAGTATTTTGCAGTCCCAATTAAATGTGGTTCTTGAATCAAGGCCAAAAGGATGAAAACCTGATTGATTCACAAGAAATGTTTCAGTGTCCATGAACTACTTCGAAATGTTATAGTAGCTTCAGAGAGGGGCACCTTGGTACGAGGTTTGTCTGTATCTTTAAGTGAGCAGTTATGTATGGAGAGCTTAAAAGTTGTTTATTTTTAACTGACATTCCACTTTTCCTATAACTGGCTGTGAGAAAAAAGAAAGCTGTCTGGAAAGACACAACACTGATGCCATTTGGAACAAGGTACATTACCCTCTTCCTGGCTGTGACTCAGACATTAGGTCTGTAGAAAAAAATCTACTGTTTTATTTTTTCTTTTCTTTTTTTTTTTTTTTTCCTTTGGTGATGAAAAACAAGTTACTGCAAATGGACATACTGTAGAAACAGAAACATTTCCTTTATGGGTGAAATGAGAAACAAATGAGTTAAAAAAAAAAAAAAGCAAGGGCTGCCTGATGCCATATTTTCCATAGTGCGCTACTACAGGAATTAAAATGAATGCTAGCAGATGGAGAGTGGAACAGCTCACTGCTGCTAACACTGAGGTGATACTGCTCTAGGTATCTGTAAAAGCAAGAACTGTCTCCATTTTGCTCTCTACATTTTTTTTTGCCTGCACTTTCCAGACTCACCCCTCAGGCCTCTCCATGTGCTTGGTCACTTCTAAATGAAAAACGTTAGAAAACACACTTTCTCTGCTCTTTTGTCTCTCCGTTTGGTATGAACGTACACTTCCATATGGCTAAGATCAACTCTTAGTTTTTGATCAATAAATAAAAATGTCCTGCTAGGTTAGTGCTCACAAGTCTCTGTTCAACAAAATACTTAGATGTTTAAATCTATCAGTGAAGCACCGGAGCATAAGTTTAATGATATCCACATGATCAGCTCCATTAGCTTTAATGGTCTTTAAACCCACATTGAGAATCAAATGGACACTGAAGGATGTTCTGAAGAGTATTGGCTTGCTTAGGGACTCAGGAGCTTGGGAACTGGGGGACACCCATCTTCTAGTCCATCTTCTTGTGTCAGCGGCAATGGTTCAGACTCATGACTGTTAACATGGAAATGCTGATGGTCAATCCCATGTAGTGAAACAATGCAGAGTAGGGTGAGTGAGCACTCTGCTTCTAAGACCTGTACTTTGTGGCCAGAAGGAAAGGGGAGAGCTTACTAGAGTCTGAAGAGGAAATGGAAGCAAAGACATTGGTGGGATGCTCTTGGCAATTTTCCCAAGAATGCTGCTTGAAAGACTCTGATGCTCACTACAAATTTCTCCAGCCCAAATCCAGGCTGAGACGTGTTTCAGGGTATCAGAATACATTATCTCAAGGCAAATGATTGTGTATTTGGAGGCAGTTAGGAAACACCCCTTTCACAGATAGGGTAGGAGCCCTCAAGGACTCCATCCAACCCATCACCAGCCACACCAGGGCACTGCTTTTCCCTGGGGCAAGGTAGTAGCCCTCCTGCAGCATCGATGGACATCCCTGTGGAAGAAATGGAGTTTTGTCATTTTTAAGTAGCTGAGGATATGGCCCAAGGGGAATTGAATGAACAAACACAACATGCAACGCAGGAAAGCGGAGGGCTTTTGGTACAAAAGGAATCTTAACTTTACCAAGTTTTCAATTAAAAAAAAGAAGGGTGGAAAATGGAGAGATGAGGGGAAATTGCCCACTGATTACAAATACAAATGGAGAGTCCAAAGAAAACAAGCTTTACAAGAAGGTTATGAAGAGGTTACCATAAAGTTTCTCTTCACCTTTTGACCCATCCTATGAGTCACTCCCAGATAAGACTGAATAGAGAATTGTCATATGGGAAACTAAGCAAAGACAGTTCTTCTCCTAAATAAATATGCACTCTACCCAGGGGGAATTACAGAAATATAAAGTTGATTTCTCTTCCCCTGATATCCTTTAGCTTTGTGTTTCTGGGCATTGCTTTAGGCACTTGAAGTGCTGGAAAAAGACTAGCCTAGAGCTCAGGACCTTGTAAGTAAAAAGAATCAAAAAAGCACAGAAGCAAAACACCTCTTCTCCCTCTGCCCTTCACCACATACAAGAAAAGTTAATTGTCTATACAACCATCCTCTGTCCTCTTGGGCTTCATCAAACAGCAAGCAATTTCTATGGAAAGACTGCTATGAACTTCAGGAGAGTTTCTAATAGACCAACTGAAACAACTGAGAATCTTTGCTTGATATCTGTGGTAGGATCCATCCTATGTTCAGCTGCTGATGCTGTTGCCTGTCACTAGGCAAGTCTCTCAGCTAATGATAGCCTGTGCTCATATTTGGATTTACCAAAGTCAAGCACAGAGTAGTGGAAGGCATGGTAAAGCAGAGATATAACTGGCTGCTTACCAGGTGAGTTTTTCAGTCATCTACTTTGCTAGCAGAACTGAGCTAGTTTCCCGTTACTGGGAGGTATATCTGCATAACACCATTGTGACCCACCACAAAGCTGCCTGTAGCTGTAATTGCTGATGAATACTCCTAATGGAGTCATAGCCCATTCAGTTTAAAGGCATGTTAAAATGTCTTGAACTGGTGCTGACATGCAATTGGCTAGGATTTTATCTGATCCATTGAACCTTGACGTAAGATTGGATTGCCCTCTTTTGGTACTGAAGAACCTCCTGCCAAAGGATCACATTCCTGTCTGTCTCTGAAATAATTTGTTTGGTAACCAAGAGCTCAATCCTTGAGTGTCTGACACCAAGCTTGTCCCAGCAGGGACAGGAAGGGAATGTGCACAGCCAAGTTCTCTGAAGCCAATCCATGAGGAAATGGTGAGGTTTTCTACACAGAAGTATTTTTGGAACATCCACTTCTTTATAAGGGATCAGTGATAATGAACCCAGACAAAAGAACCAATCAGTAAATGCAAGCAGATGGCGTTTCCAGATGCTCCCAGTAATTCCTCTAACACAGGGCCTCAGCAGTACCTGATAGCTGAGGAATGGTGACATGCAAGGATAAGAAACGATCTGATTTTATTTTTAGTGATGCTTTTTTTTCCTACAAGGAGTTTAGGTCTATCTGCTCTGACGCTATCATTTGACAAATTTTGGTGCGATGAATTTTGGATTGGATTGGAAGAGGGACTTTACATTTTCTCACATCAAAATTGGCATTCATCACCTTGGAAAGAGATGCCATGTAAGTAAAAGCCTACCAACACAAATCTCAGCAACTTCCCTCTCCCATCACCTCTCTTCCCCTTCAGCTCAACCCCTTGCAGGTAGCTCCCTGCCTTCCTTCCAGAAACCTGAGAGTCCCCAGGCTGTGCAGTTGATGTGATGCTGGCTGCCACCACAACTTTGAATTTGCCTGTGTGGTTAACTCATTTCTTCAGCTCTTCCCTTCTCCATTATCTATTTACACAGTATCCTCTCTGGGGCATATATGAATGAGTGGAACAAGGAAACCTTCTTGCTTGGCAGTACTTTTATAA
Organism: Pedionomus torquatus; assembly: GCA_013398155.1. NCBI lineage: Eukaryota > Metazoa > Chordata > Aves > Charadriiformes > Pedionomidae > Pedionomus > Pedionomus torquatus. The sequence goes on from VZRU01014295.1 coordinate 104,824, forward strand.
ATAAAAAAAAATAGTAATAATGGTAATAAAAGCAGTGATAAGAACTATGGCAGCAGCAGCAGATCAACCAGGTTATTGATTTCACTCTTCAGTGAATGCTTTTTTGTAAATTAATTAGATCAGTGTCTTATGAACAGCCACTCCGCTTAAGAAAATATATGCGGAGGACTAAGGCACTCTCCTCTCAGCTGTCATGATAACTGTACGTGCAAGTGCTCTTAGAGGCTGGCAGACAAAGCAAAGCATCTTTATATAGTTTCAGGAAGAAAATGTCCAGGATATATGTATTACCTTGGAATTTTTGCAGATGTGCATAGGGGCAAGTGCTACTCCTCAGCCAATGCAGAGAGGCCTCATGATCTGCAGTAATGCCACCACATGCATGAGGCTCAGGCTTACTCACCTTGCACAGACAGCTGGACACAGACTCAGACCAGAATAGTGTCATTATTTACACAGAAGCCCCTTAGAAGTCTAGGGTATAGCATTTTCAATAGCACTTAACTTACAGGTGAGTCTGTGCTTTCTTTTTAAAATATTTTTTTTCAATTTAAACCCAAGTGGCAGACAATCTTTCAAAAGTTTGACCTTAAATCTCCCAACAGGTTGTTTTTATATTGTTTTGGCAAGAAAGAAGCAAGCTAGAGGATCCTTCCCAAGCTTTTAGTGCTAATTTCAACCTCAGTGTAAGGCTATCTACAGCAGCAGACGTTTCATTTATTGCACTGAATTGCTGAAACGTCATGGTTGAGACTGGCTTTTCAACTGATGTGTGAAAGCTAAGAAAAACCCAATCAAAACACCACAAACCCAAAGGAAACAGATCTTGTTTTGCTGTCAGCAGCCTGACAGATAGTAGGTAAAGCCCCGTGTTCCCTACAGGCTAATGAAGAATAACTTGATCAAGGCATATGAGATAAATGAAGATGACACAGTCATGCTGGGACTGGAAACATGCCTCCAGCAGTGGCAACAGATTGTGTGCATGCCTGCTAAGGAAACTGCAAGGGTCTTACTTGTCTCAAGATGCAGCTTTCTGCTTCAAAAAGGCTGTTGAGAGCAAGTGTGAACATGCTGAGAGTCCTTGATGTCTCAGCCATTGACTGTGGTGGAAAAACAGGACCTTTCTAGAGACAATGGCTCATGTACTGCGGTGAAAATAACCGCACAAATAATAAGGTGTTTTGGGAAAATCTAAGGGTTTTTAATTATTGTTCGCAGCACTAAAGCTGAAAATACAAGTCTGTTCAAAACTTTTAATAATAAAAAAAAAACACAAGAGAGCCAAAGATGTTTTCCCAAGTGATTTCTGTCCTTACCAGGGCCCTGAGAAGTGGGATCCTGTCTGCTCCAAGTTCCTGTCTGCTCTGGCTGATGCAGGAGAGTATATGATAATTATCAGGCTATTTTGGGGTTACAGCTTTTCTCCAGCAAAAATTCCATCCTGGACTCAAGACAAGTTTGGCCAATGTCAACATGTTTCTGCAAAGCTGTTTGGTTTTCAACAAAGCAGCATTTTTGACCCAAAAAGGTTTTTTTTCAAAGCATTTCCTTGGGTCAAGTGTTTTTTCACTGTATCCAAATGTCCACGGTGTCAAGTGCATTTCTAGTATTCAAGTATCCTGCATTTTCAGTCAAATATCTGAAAAAATTGTTCAAGACTTGCAAAATATAAAGCAGATCCAGCCCCTGACAAGAGATAAACCTAGAGCAGAGAGCTGATTTGAACATTTGAATGGAAGTTTTCATTTTATGTCTAGATAGTGGTTTGATGGTGAAAATATTTTGCAAGGATATAGTACTGGCAAAAGTATTTTTGACACGATAGCTCTTGAGGCTCTGAGAGAAAGGCAAGCGATATGGAAACAGCTGTGACTTTATTCCGCTTCATGAAAGCATTTTTGCCTGTTCCCAGCCTGTAACAAAACTAGCTTTAGGCACCCTCATAAGTCTGTCCCATAGCGGTATCATTTCCTGCCGAGTCAGATAACAGTGCTGACCAGGTGCCTTGGTTTCCTTCACACTTTGGTGGATCCCTGAGAAAACTGTGAACACATTATGAAAAGGACAGCACAGCCTGTGCAAATCCCCTAGAAGCTCTAACTTTTCTTGTTATGTTCAATTCATTTTACCCCAGCTGTGACACTCCTGTTTCTGGCGCGCCACAGATATTGTCAATGATGATATGCAAATGCATCAGACTTTTCCTGCTGCTTTCAGCCCTTAAAGCCTTTCTCAAGGGCACATAGGCAGAGGAACCCCTCATCTTCCTGGAAAATATTATGCGGTCAGCAGGATGCATAGTATGTCTGCAACATCTCTTCACAGCTTCTTGCATCTGGAAGGACTCCTCATACACTGGAACAAGGGCCTTGCAATTCCTCCAGACAAGTGTTAAAAATTGTTTTCAGACTCAGGAGAGCAACAGCTACCTTCAAGTGAGGATCAGAACTTTTTCTTCCTCAATATATAGGATTAGGAGCATCTATTGAAAAAGAAAAACCAATTCAGATATAGTTTTCTTATTACCATTCTTAATGTTACAGTTCTACCTCCTTTCTAACCCTCTAAGGTTGTGAAGCTACTGTTCCGTGCATCACATATGCTAATAGATTAGGAAGGTTTACGATTGAGACTTGAATTCATCTGACTAAATATAAATGTCTTCCACTTCATCTCCATGCATGCTGTCCTCAACCCATTAGTGGATAGTGGAGTGAAATAGTGCAATTCACCTCTTCCTAAAACAGGTGTCTTCAGCAGGGCAGATGAGCAGGGCAGCACAACGTAACTATAAATGCAGCTGAGATATGAGGGTTAGCTCCAGCACAGATTCTGTGGCAGGTCCTTCAGTGGTGGAAACTGAGCAAGGAAAAGGAGCTGCGTATCAGCCCCCAGCGTGCTCCTGTGCCACTGCAGAGCTCTCATCAGGAGATGGACTTGTGGAGGAGAAGACTGTTCCTTTCTCTAAGGTCACAGGGAATAGGGTCACCCACACCTGAGCAAGCTGCCCGTGTTCATGTGTGGGATGAAGTTACAGACTTCAAACTTCCTGCAATTTGGGGCAATCTCAGTCCTCAGTCACAGAAATAAACAAGAACATTTACTATCTCTATGGCTGAAATGTAAGATAATTTTTTCAGTCTTTTTAGTACTGGTTTTCAGGGAAATCATAGCAGCTACCTTATGTTAACCAGCATATGATCTGTAGGCACACCTGAATTTTAGGATTTATGCTTTCTGTATTGGAGAGGGAGATATCTCCCTAGTCCTGATTCAAAGATCCAGAGAATGCAGAACACTCTTTATTATGAGAAAAAATCAATTCACCACAGAAGGAAATCTATTCCACACGTTATCTGTTCTTTGCAGCACACACACACTGTAATTCCAGGTAGCAGGCCCTTTCCTCTGGAATGAAATTAGGCAACGGTTTAATTCTTTTCATGCACCACATGTGCTGTCTTTCATTTCGAGGATTTCATTGTGTCTTGCAAATGTCAATTGCTTAAGGCACGCAGCTCAAGTAGGTATAATTTATCGTTTTTCATTATATTTATTACTGAGATCATTTGAGTGGAACCCAGGTGTTCTGCTGTAGAAACCTCTGCTCCTCGGCAGGCAGCACTCTCTGGCCCTCAGGGAGAGAAAATTCTCTTCAAAGTGATTCCCAGGAATTCATTTCCTCATTCTGTGATTAAATTTTCTAGACTTTCTCTATTTCTAAACTCTGGTTCTTTACATTTATGCAGCTGGGCACACATCTGAGTTCTGGGCGCATGGATGCCCAAATTGACAATCCTGATAAGAGTACTTCTCTGTACTGATTGGAATCTGATTCTCTGATTCTGATTGGAATCACCTTGAGACCCACTTCTTACAAGGGGGCACTGCCTGTTCACAGAGGGAGCCTGGATTTAGCAAGGAACTGAAATCTGCAGCAGCTGAAGGAGTATTTCTGGCCAGCATCATGCCCTTTGGGGAAAAGTGCCCCAGCTCTCCTGGATTTGCCTCATAGGAGTGTCATGTGCTGGGTAATGATCTGCAGCTGGGCAGCGTCCTACACTGTGGGGAGCACTCATGGTCAATACCAGCACCTTCCCAATCACAGCTCCCCTGCCAGGGTGAAGTCCCAGGTAGGCCAGAGCATAGCCAGGTTAAAAATGAACCCGTGTTGTGGGGAACTCCTTGTAGTGTATAAAAGATCTGGTAGGTCTGCTGTAAGTGAAAAGCAAGAGTGGCTCTTGTGCTTCACATGCTGCTCATGGGGTGGCCTGCCTACGTGTAGTTTTTACGTGCTTGTCAACTCCACATCAACCAGGACATTTTTCAGTCTTTTGCTTAGGCCATGGTGAATGTGAAGTAATAAAGGATAATTTTAATGCTTGAGAATGTATATTGTACCTGTATTGGACTTTGAAAAACTTTTAGTCTACTTTAATATTAATCTTCTATTTTTGCCCACTCATGTGTGTGAGAGTTGATTAAAAAAAAAAACCCAGCCTTTTAAAGTGTCTGAATTGCATTGTTTTTACTATGGTAGATTTTATAATTCTTTTATAGAAGTATCATAAATCACCACTTTAAAACCAAAGTGTTCTACACAACTACTTATAGACATGCTTTACAGTGAAAGTTTATTGAGCAATCCTGATATGAAACTTGTGCAGCCCATGTTCCAAGAAGTGCCAGTGCAGGAAGTCACAGTATAAAAATCTGTTAGTGTTATTGACAGCAACATGCATCCTGTAACACTTGCCAAGATGAATATGAAGCGTCAGAGGCTAAGATGTATGTATGGCCATCTTCTACTTACTTAGTTGTTTCCACAAAGTATCTGGAAAAATACAGTTTTCTGTTCTTTGACCTCTGCTATGTTGAATGGAGATGGGATATGTCAGTATTTTGAGTAGTGTCTTAGCAAGGGACCAGGGATTTGGGAATGATTAAAAAAAATCTATATTGAATGGATGTATATAAATATATTTTCCTGAGTTTTAGGTTTTTAACAGATTTCCAGGTCTTCTGTCTTTAATATATGGCTTCATTTTGTTGAAATTCCCCCTATGAGATCATTTACATTTGAACCAAAGCACTGAAATATCTTTTGACCAAGATGACTATTCTGAGATAGATTTACAGAGCACATTGACAGAGGCGTGTTCTTAACTTGGATTTTGGCACTGTAGCATGTTCATGGAGAGGAGAGAAGCAGAAGTTTCCACGCTATTATTGGCAAAAGTCTTCTGTGGACTAGCAGAGAACTAGAGCCAGAGCATCTCCTCCCAAGGGGTAGCTTCAGGCAGAGTTTTGGGGCTTGGCTGGCTCCACCATTTTTGTGCTGTGGGATGACTTGGCGTCCCTGCTCCCCAAACGAAGGTGTCTGTAAGTGGGCTATTTTGGCTGTGTAATGGTAAAGAAAGTTTCTTCTTGATGATGGTCTTGTGGAGAGAAAATAGAGAGGTTAGGCAGCTTGTCCAAGGCAGGCTTAGGAAATCTTCAAGTGGCTCACAACTAGCTGACATTTGTAAAAGAAAAGACAGAGAGAGAGAGAGAAAGAGAGCAGCTGCAAGGTAAGATTTGAGCTTGTATAGTCAGTGTGAATGAAGGGGTAAAGGCCACAGTGGGGCTACCAGTATGTATAGCAGTATGAATTATACCTCTTATTTTCTGTAAGTAAGTTACACAGAAGTAAATGCATTCATATTCAGGTTGTACTGCTTTAGCTGTACTATTATACTTAAAAATATGTTGATTTTACCTGTAGGAAAGGGTTCAGCCTCAGCAGAGAGAGAAGTGACATGGGTAGCCTTGTGGACTCCCTGCTTTGCTTAGGCACCTGGGTCCTATCTGCTCTCTCCTGGACCTGGTCACCTTCCCTTTGCAGCCCAGCTCGGGGCCTGGCTGGGACCCCAGGCACACACTTGTCCTGGTGTGAAGTTAGAGGCACCACAAGCTGCTCCGACTTGTAGGTAGCCATATGGAAATCATCAGCTGCTACAAGCAGCCTTCGGCACAGCAAGAGCTGCTGTTCAATGCACAGATTAAAGCAAACCAGGTTTTCCTGTGCCAAATGCTGGAGGCTCAACCCTTATCAGGCTAGGCTTAAGATGAGTGCTGCAAAGGACAGAATTATTCAGAGGTGATAGGAAATAGGGCTGTGACACATTGTTCTCTCTGGCACAGAGCTGATTGGAGACCTAAGTGCCTGCCAGCACTAATCAGAGGAGCTGGTAGATCTCTGCTCACACATCTGCATCCTACATCCATAGGATTGCTTGGGGCTGCAGCTGCTGGAGCACACCTGGTTATGCCAGCCTTGATTTGCCAGTGATGAAGCAATCTACAGCCATCCCTTAGCACAGGTTTTGTGGTTTCAATCCAGAACAGAGCTCTTGGCCTACTGTTGCGCCAGGATCTCACAACGATTTTACCTGGCCTGCTTCTTTCTTAACAATCTGAAAGATCTTGCTAGAAAGGCAGCCACTGGTTAGTTAAAACACTGATAGGAACTGGCGCACCATATGAGAAGAAGCCCCACAATCTGTGTTTGGAAAGGCCAGGAGTAAATCTTAAAAACTGTTTTCAAAAGGTATTTCACTGATAAGTGCTAAAGTCCTGACTCATTCCCACAGTTCTTTAGATCAATAATGACTTCCTACAGGCAGAATGTGTCATATCCAGTTCATCTTAGCTTCAAGGAGTTTCAAAGCCCTGCATTAGCCTATATGCGGGCCGAAAAGAGATTTTTTTGCATGGTAATTTATCTCCAGATCATTCAGAACTTTGGGAAAAAGTGCTGTAGAAAAAAAAATCTGTCTTTTTGTATGTTGCTTTCTGTTGATACAGAAAACTGAAATTTAGGGTGCTGTGTGGAAACACATTTGCCAACATTTGTCATTCAGAAAGCAACAGATTTCAGTCAGTTTTGGTCCGTTACCGAGACACATCTCACTCTTCAGTTGTACTAGGAACACTGTACCTCACATGGCAGTACACGATGGAGAAAGGTGAGGTGCTGCAGTTTTGCAGACATGGACTGGCCAGTAAGCAGGAAGCCACAGGCAGGGCTGCAAGGTCCTGAGGAGACACAGGCAGGGAAAAGGTATGATAGTGAGCCTGTCTTTGTCCCCTCTGGAAGAAGATGAGCTTGAGTAGAGGTCACCATGGCAAGGCCATGATTTAAGAAACTTGGGGAACAGAGCTTCCTAGCTGTTACGTCACAGAGCACGGGGAGGGAAGGCAGTAAAAATGTGGAGGAAGCAGTAGAGGGGCAAGTGGCTTGTGGATGCAACTCTCTTCCCCAAAAGGGCTGGAGCTGTCAGGTCAGCAGGCATATTCAAGCTCCCCATCTCCCTAAGGGTGAGCTTTGATCCTGTGCTGTTGAGGGCTTACTATTGATAAACACATGAAAAACAGACCAGAAATGTACAGCTTCATTAACTCTTGTGAAAACATTTACACAGAACAGTTTTCTTTCTTCTTTCTTGAAAACATCTTGGACCAGACCTCTTTAATTTCGACAGCGTCTCTGTTACTGGAGCATCCTGTGACAGGGAGTATCAGCCCTCTTGGTCTCGTGAGACCTGGGGTTAAGCGTTGTGCTGCTTAAAGAAAGCCAAGTCCTATAGCTAGTTTTTTCCTTTCAGCTCTGTAGAGAAAGAGTAGATACAGATGAGTTCAGACATATCAGTCCCAGCTGTTGTGTATGATAGAAAGGAGAAGGAAGGGACTGCCAGGGAAGAGTTCCTGCATTAAAAAAATCTTGGTGATTAGAGCCACTGGGAATTGTGGCTATAATGAGAAAATGTGGCAGTTTTCTTTTTTTGTGCAAGGACAGGAAGGAGACTAGAGAATGCATTTTGTGACATATCCCAAAGCTGGGTTTTAAATTGTGATCTGCACAGTATTGCTTACATGTACAGTCCTGTTGGTGTGACAAAGCACAGGATTACTGCAACAACCACGATGGGATGACTGCACCTGTCCACTGTGTTTGCACTATATAAGAAATCTTCATATAATAAATATTTAAGATATTTTTAGGTGACTATGTCCAAACCTGATGCATCTGATATGCTCCCATGATATGCCAGCCTTTTAAGAGCAGGAATTGGTTCCACCAGTTTGTTAAAGGCATGAGCTTTCTAACCCATCCTTGGGAAACACTTGAGCAACAGGAGCCTGTGTCTCAGGGGTTTGATACAATAGAGCCCAACACATTAAAACAAAGGAGGGCAGGTACCACTGCAGTTGGATACATTGGGCTTTTGGTGGATGATGAGTTTTCACCAATATTGCACATCAAGGAAACATTACCCACGGCTGCAGAAAGTGTTTAAATCAGAGAGGGTCAAATAGGCAATACTACACTGTATGAATTGCAGACAGAGCTGCTGACATCTTTACAGATTCAGCTTGTGCATGGAATTAATTTTCAAAGCTCTGCACTTTCCTCTGTTTAATCAAATATCTATTTGCTCTTTCATACCTGCATAAAAGTATAGCTACTCCTCTGCCCCAGGAAGGTTATTTTGGGAATTTTTTAAATGATTCAAAAGAAATTGGGTCTATTCTTGACTGAGTTACTCGGCACTTAGCTAGAACAGACATTAGGAAGAAATTTAGTGAAAGAGTGAAGCTTTTGAACAGATTTCCTGTAGAGACCATACAGTTTCCATCACTGCAGATCTGTAGGAAGAGATTAAGCAAGCACCAGTCAGCAATTACTTAGTTGCCCCTACTCAAGGGCAGGGGAATGGAGTGGACGGTCATTCTGTTCTCTTTCTGCAAGAGGAACATATGTTTGGCCAGAAACAAATAGGACAGAGATTTTATGTGTTGTTCTCATCAGTGATCTCATTGCTGAAAAGGTCCTGAAAAAGCAAGAGGATTATTTAAATGACTGTAAAACATAACTTTAAAGTAGCTGAGCTAAGTCAGTAAGTATTCATTAAAAGTGGCTAGAATGTACTTTGTGTCATGGGATCCTCAGGGATAGTCTGCTCACATTAAGCAACCTAGATCCCAAATAGGCTTTTGAGTGGGTTGAGTTGAAAATCATGAAGTATGGTGAGGTTAGAACAGTATTGGGGCCATATTTTATGAAGTTTACGTAAGTGGCCAGCTAATCTGAGGGAGCAATTCATCAGGTTTTTCCTTTGCCTCTCTCCTATATCCTTATGTGAGGAAAAGAAGCTGATGTGATCCAGATGGATTGAGCATGCTAGTCAGATTATCCCCCTGGATGCTCTTCATCTGTTTGCACTGCTCAGTCAAAAAAAAATCAATTGGCACACCCTTTCACATGCAGAGAAGGCGGCAAATGTATGTAGGCCAGCTACATTTCAATCTTTTTTCTGAAACAAAATATGCTGCATAGATGACATTTGTAGGTAAACATAATGTTCAAACTTTGGCAATGATATCTAAAAACTAAAGTTTTGTGAGTCTTTATTATTTTTAAATCTAAAAATATTAAAAGTTTTCCCTTCTCATCCCTCCAATCAAAATTGTGCACAAGTCTGCCTAAAGAAATTTTTGTATGCAGATTTCATATGGCCCCACACCTTAAATTTTATCTTTCCCTGTGTGCTATTTAAGCCACTTTGTGAAGCTAAGCATTTTTTCTTGTGTCACCTCTAAGATCAATGAGAAAGACATTCTTTTTTTTTTTTTTTTTCATTATTATTTATACACGGGGAAAAAAAGGCATGTCGTTATCTTGAGGGTAAGAAAACAGCTCTTGGATTTTCTTACTTAGTCCAACCCTGTCTTAGGTGGAGTGAACTTTACTTTTAAAAGTCAACAGAATAATGTCATGAATGAGCTGTTGTCTCTTTCACAAAGGCTGGCTTAGACCACTGGATCTTCAAATGATGCAAAACAAGATATTTCTGTAACTTGTATTGGAGCTATTGCATTTTGCACCAGCATAGGAAGTAGTGCAGTTTATACTATATTAAGAAAATGCCAAACCAGCTTCTGCTTGTATTTGAACCTCTATCTCACAATGGATTACACCTCGAGAACCTGAAGTTTTCTAATATTACCTGACTGGGTGTGTTTCTCCACATTGAATGCCAAATTACATTGCCAGGCCTGAGTGTAGAAGCTTCTCTGCTTCATTGGGAAGGCTGACTGTCCAGCTCCACCAGGACAAAGACCAGTTTCACCCATACAATCCCCCTTCAGAGAAGGGCACACTGGAAATGGTGGGGGTTGTCATCCACTGAAGACACTGTTAGCAGCAGTTGCTCCAGACTTGTTAGGACTTTTGGCAGATGTGCTGAATTGCTGCATGTTTCTATGTGATAGCAAAAGTCTAATCTGAAGCAGCAGCAGCATATTATTGAAGATAATACCTTTTTCCTGCTGCACAGCTATGCAAAACACCTGTCTATAGAATAGGATTAAGAGGTTAATTCCTGCTTCAGCACTGCGAGACTTAAAGACAAAAAACTGAAGGATTTCTGTTCCAGTGAGCCTGAATGTGTTGGTTTTCATTAAAACCCAAGAGGGTATGCCAGCAGGGTTAACTCAGGGGTTAACTCATGGGCACAGATTCAGGAGAAGGACTTGCTAGGAGGCTATGGTCTCTGGGGGAGGGATCACAACAGGTTGTAGGAAAGTTAATTCATGGAGTGCTCCGGGTTGAACACTGGAAGAGGTACATCATTGAGTATCCTATCTGAGGGCTCTGGAGACATGAGTACAATGCAAAGCAGGGGTATTTATTCCAGGGAAGTGGCCTGGACAGTGCAGCTGAGCACCATCAGTTTGCAGAGCAGAGAACTCTTCAGAGAGTTCAAGAGTTGTGCAATTCTGAGTAGCAACCAGGGCTTCATATGGGTAAGGAGGGGCCGCCAGGTCTTAAACACATGCTTAATTTTAAGCATGTGAACAGTGCCATTGACTGTGTGGTTAGCATCTACAGAGGTGCTAACTGCATGGAAACCCACATGGTTGGACTCTTGTTCCAGCCCAGCTTGCAGTGTGCTGCCTGCTGAGCAAGCAGATAGGAGGGCAACAGGGTTATTGCCATATCTCATCATGGCTTGGCTGGCATCAATACTGTGTGGCATCGATATTGCCTCCCTCTCTGTACGCACAGCAGTTCACAGGAGCGTTTCTGCAAAAATAGACCAATGCAGTGATTGTGCTTAAAGCAAGCCTGCTGGCAGGATGAAGAAGTGATCTCCCCTCTCCCTCCCATTTGTCTTTCAGCTGGAGGGAACCATGCCAGTCAGTATGTTGTAGATTATTCAGATCCTGGCAGGAAAATTCAAAATCAAAAGGCAAGTGAATGGGGGTGGAAGGGAAAGGCTTTGAATCAGACATACTCTTTATTCTTTTTATTAGGTGCCAAGAGCTCTCGTGATGTGAGTGGAAGCTGTTAGCACTTGAAAACCTCTCCTCCCAGTCTCCCATACCTCTCTTTATGCCTAGCAATAGGACAGGTGGAAGTCCTATCACCTCACTTAACTACCTAAAACTAGTCATCTAAGCCCAGGTCTATCACCTCAAGTCTCCTGGGGAGAAAAAGCCCTCCTTAAGGGCAAACCTTCTTGCCTTAAGAGACCTGGAAAGTTCTTTCTCTTCATGGGTTATAGAAGGAGGCTTGGGTGTTGAGTGTCTCAGACCACTGCACTTTTAAGTGCCTGAAGTTAATAAGAGAATTCCTGTACTAAATTGTGAGAGAAAAATCTGGTGAATCAGACCCGAAGTCCACCTACACAGATGGACTACTACATTTCTGTGTTCAATGACAGGTGGCTGGGAAGGACACAAAAGCAGGACAACACAGAATACTTCCATCCCACAGTAATGCCTTGCTTAGGGACTTCATCCCACCAAGATCTTCAATTTAATCCTTCTTTGAGAAGTAAAAAATCAGTAGCTGCCAGCCCAAGATTGCTTGATCCAAATTTTGCTTTCAAGTACCTGTATGTGATACTAATTCAGAGGTCTGTGAGAATCTTTGCACCTATCCTGCATGCAACTTGCTGGAAACACATGGGCTCATGGACAACTGAAGACTGCCTAATTTCATGGAAACAGACTGTTCGCAGAGATTTTCTTGCCCAGGCATGGTTATAAACTAGTCAGTGGAGATCTAACATTGGCTAACCTTGTGCCATTTTTGTGCTCCTGTGTATCCCTTCTGGCCTCCATGTGCCACTCTAGCAAGGTGTCAGGCTCCTGTAGGTTCTGCACTACATCTATTAACCCTGTGCAGTCTTCTCACATGCCTTATGGTGTCTCAGGTGGCATTAGTTAGCTGACATGCTAGCAAAGTGCTGCTGACTCAGTCAGGACTGTAAACTATAATGGGACCTTACAAGCCTGGTGCTCCTGGACAGACCTTCACTGAAACTAGACCTTATTCCAGCTGCCCACTGCAAACTGCTCTGTTTGTTGCACACAGTGCTCTGACAACACTGTCAAATCACGTGTCTCTTTTTGATTAATTTGACTTTTAAGATTAATTAGGAAATTAAGAAGTTGTACAGTTAAAATGAGAATAAACTGAAGAAATACATATTAAAAAAGGCTCCAACCAATGGATGTAAATATAATGTTACATTTACCAGGCTGCTTAAAAAGGTTAGTTCCAGCTATCATGTGCACAGATGCATCCCTACTTAATAACGCTAATTTAAAGGAGGCCTGAGTTTTATCCCGTGTGATCCCTACTTTTCCTTTCCAGTTCAGTAAGCAGCTCCTTATTCCACTGCTTATATACCATGAATATTTACAAGGTGTGCACTGCCACCTTCACGCTGTGCAACCCCGCATTGTGGCTTAAATGTTCTCAATTTCTGGTGTAAGGGGATTTTAACTTCTGCACCTAAACCTTGTGCTAACACCTTCAGTGGGTAGGAACGGTATCTCTGTTGGTCTCCATTGGTCTGTGTGGGTGAGTCCAAGAGCTTGAGTCAGAAGAGAAAGGAGGCAGCCAGCATCTCACTGCTGGTTTATCTCATGCTGCTCTCTCTTCCTGGTTGTGCTTGGGAAGATCCTCCCACCTCACCACAGGTCCTCCCTCACCACACTATCTGAGCATCAACACATCAGGGATTGTGTCAACCAATTTGTAAACTCCCACCAAGAGCCATAGTGAGGTTCTAACTGGGCAAATAAATTTTGTGGGGGTGTGTGGACAGGGAGACTCTATTACCAGAAGTACTTACAGGCACTTGGAAAGGGATCTGACAAGGGGCAATTCCCCACAAGGAGCAATTCCCCAGTTATCCCTCACCTCCTGTACCATGCCTTGGACCAGGAAATGAAGTTCAGGTTTTCATTCAATCTTAGAAACTTCACTTTGTTTCTTCTATCTGTCTGAAGGACAGCTTAGCTGCAAGTTCTCCTAATGTGCCCTGTCAGCACCCAAAAGGTTGAGATAAAAGGATGAACATTATCTTGTTATCTCCAAGAGTCAACACAGGACAATTTAAGAGTTTTGCTTGCCAGACCTCCTCAAGTTTCAGTACACCACCAGACATAGGCTTTATTTTTACCTCATTTATCAAATATTCTTTGAGTTTATCTCTTAATCTACATCATTTTTCTTATCTTTTGTCTCCTTGTCTTCCTCATTAAGGTTCTAAAATCTGTTATATATGTATGGGCCTAGAATCCACATTTCGTTTTGGATGACATTTCTTCAGGCTAAATGAAGAAATGGCGTTTTATTCAAGAGGATCATTTAAAGGTAGTTTATTGAATATAGCAGAGCCTGCCTGTTGATGCAGAAGGTGATGTGTCAGGTTTGCAAACAAAAGTGCTGGAGCACCGCAAGCTGAGTCTCCATTTATCTGTTATAACCTCCCTTTTGTAAGCTGAGGACTTTTATGTGCATCATAAATATGTTCTTTACAAACATTGACACATCTGCCAGGAAAAGCACAACTACATTGAAAATTATCACAATATGTTCAGAATTCCTGGTTTCATATCATCCAAGAAAACTGGAATCCTCAAAACAAAGACCTCTGTACAAAGGTCTTCTCCAGTGTCCAGACTTGAGTGTCTGGAAAACAGAAGTTAGTCCACCATGAAGAGATCAAGCCTCTGTTGAACAAAACCCAACAGTCTCTTAATTTCACACAGACTTATTCATCTGGAGTTCTTCTCCTCATCTTGTTTAAGTCTTTTTGCCAAGAGTTATAGGGATAAGACAGAAACTGTAACAGAGTCCAAAAAAATTATCCCAAAGCAAAAACAATCTTTTCTTTCCACATCCACCCAGAAAATCCAGATAGCTAACCAACAATTTTTATAAAATTGTTATTGCAAAAATTAAATAAACCATCTAAGTTTTCTATTTTTGGTACTGCACAAATAGGATCGGGTTGAGGGGTACAGGGAGGACAGGGTAGAGGGTATCTAGGTGCAAATGGAGGAGCAGGGAAAGAAATTTAGGCCATATGTCTGGAAAGAGTTTTTCACTCTTCCAGTGAGAGATGTGTCAAAGAGGCCTTTCCAAGACCAAGAGCAGCAGGGTGTTCCCATCTGTGAAGGATCTTCTCCAGTGCGATGCTAGTGCAGAGTAGGGTTCTCCATGTGTGGGCTGAACTGCCTTCCCACACCTTACCTCCCCTGGCAGGTCATACCACTGGAGCTTCCAGACTGTCTGATGAGGTAGGGGATGGCAACCATAAGGGCAGTGTGGCATTTGGCACAGGCTCTACAAGCCTGCTTTGATCCTGTGAGTCTTCCTGAGGGACCTCTCAGACTCTGCCCCCGAGCCCTTCAGTTAACTGGACTAAAGCTGGGAACTGACAACTGGGGAAATGTGTACACTTAGGCAACTGTATTTCCCAGCTGTGCTAGAGCTTCACTTCTGGAACCTACAGGCAACTCTTTGTGTCGATGGTGAGGCTATCCAAATCACAAGTATGCTCAGAGGAAGCTGCAAACCCCACAGAGAGCAGCAGCACACTAATGACTTCAGAAAAATATACTTTCAGATGAGAAACCTTGGAGTTCCCATAAATTGGTAGGTGTGCAATAAAAAACTATAGCTATGGTGTTGAAAGAGCCCAGAGGTGCATTTCAACACTGGGGAGAGTATGGAGAAGGGAAGATGGAGTTCCCAGTGACCAAAGTCAGTAAACCCGAGAAAGCATGGGGCTTGATACTTTTGAAAATGAGGTCTTCAGTGGATTATATAGTATGAGTAGGATCTACTTCACCTAACAGCTGAATGAGTAGGTCAGACTGCCTTTACACGGTGAGAAATGGAATCCATTTATCTCCTTCTAAAACAGAGATGATTGGCACTAGGGTTGGGGAGACGGACCCTGCTCTAGATGTCCTGCTTTTCCCATCTGTTTCCTAAAACTGTAGCTAGAATTTGCAGATTGATCTGTGTTACACTGGATTCAGTCCATCCATTTTCAACCATCCCAGTGGAGCAAATATATTACAAAATCTGAGACAAACATACTTTGCTTTTTCTCATTCTCAATCAATTTGGATTTTGTACACTGTTATTTAAAATTCCAAGCATAGAGGAACCGGGTGTCACTTCAAGTACACGAGATTACAAAAGCAACAGCAGAAACCTCTTAAACCTCACTATTGTCTACAGCTAGATGCATATTTCTCTAAAATGAAGAGGTTTGTTGGTAAACAAGGCATCTCTGCTTACATGCCATCTTTAAAAAACAGACTATAAAGACATTTAGTGGAGATTTTAATGACTCTACATAGCTAGAATCTCTACAGCCTTCTCAGTTAACCACAGATGTGAGTTCCTCCCTTTGAGCTGCTTACAAATGAATCTCAAAGAACTGAGTCCCCTTCACAATGTATCTGCCTTTGCTGCCTGTGCATGTACCATACGAGCATAAATAGTTAGCTACTGAAGTAATCATGAAATACACTTGGAGATTAATTAATTTTTTAAAAAAACACATATTGTAAAAATGGACAGTAAATATTTGTGGTAGAAGTTTACATTCTTTTTTTTTTTCCAAGTATAAATAAATTGGGTTGAAAGTGGCTATTACATTAGCAGCTGGCAAGCTGCTCACTTAATCCATCATGTTTCCGTAACACAGAACTCGCAGAGCAAAGATGGACACAGGGCACTGACAGCCTTTCCTTTCTCAGTTGCTATCTCATGTGCAAATGTGCACCCATGGATATAACCCTTATATAAAAAACATTTTATTAACAGCTCTTAGCCACCCCCCTGAGCAAAGCCAAGGTCTGTACCGGGGCACAGTATGCATGTTCTGCAACACGTTCCTTTTCTCCATGGACTTCGGCATACTTGAGAAAAGGCCAGATCCCACAAATGTAAGGACAGTTTGAAAAGGGCTTAAAACATCAACTTCTCACTCTGTACTGTGAGAGGGCAGAGGGCCAAGTCCAGTTCCCCAGGTTTAAAGCCACCTCGGCCGCCTGGGCGTCAGCCTGGCTCCTGCCACTATGTGCCAGCTCAGAGCCACAGGCTGTCTCACTGTCATTTCACTGCTCAGTGGTCCTTATATCTGTCAGAAGAGGTCTCTTTACAGCAGCTGATAGCTGCTAATTCCAGTCTTTTATCTTTGCAGATAAATGGCAAATGTAGACCAGAATTTGAAATACCTAAGCCCTTCCCCAAGTCAGGCACCTCCACGGCCTTGTTCGCTCGCACCAGTTTATCTAAATCTGTTTCTTCTGGAGCAACAGCACACTGCCTTCTTGCCAGGTTCACCTGAAATCACACTGCACACCCACCAAAGCTTGAGGGCATGCAAACAGCCATGCAGACAGATAACAGACGCATCCATCCCATCAGCCTGGCCAAAAGCAGAGATTTTGGGAAATTCAGTTTAGAAAGAAGCTGGCTGAATTCTTCATTGCAAATCACAACAATTTATAGAAGTACATTTAATCTGAAGTGCCTTCCCTCACCTTTTCCTATGGACTGTCAGTGTCCTTGGGATCTTCTTGTCCATGAAACAAGACAATTCAGCAGCAATCCAAAACGTTGCCCTTCTCTCTTCTTGGTCAGTCATTTCCCTGCTTAGACCTGGAGTTCTTCTGGTTGCTATTTTAGTGAAATGAAGCCTCAAAACATCTCTGGAGACCTCTCTCACTTTTTCTTCCTTCTTTCTTAGTAATAGATAGTCAGTCTTTCATATTTCAGACTTGATTAGCTCCTTTTACCTTTCAGAATGCAACTAAACATGTCCTCAGGCAGACAAAGTAGAGCAGTGTCCCTGAAAAATGGGCAGGAAGGAAACAACTATTTTACCAAATTAAAAGAGTAATACGTGTGTGTTATAACAAAAATGTTCTGCAGTTTATTCCCCCCCAAATCAACACCGTACTTCATCTCTTGTAGCTGATAAGGTGTATATATAATTAGGCTTTTGTATTTCTTCACTGAGTAAAGCTCTCTTGTAGATAATACATGGCTATCTTATATACTACTGGGATTTACACCATCCCATCAGTGGACAAAAACTGCCACCCCAAAATGCTTCTCAGTCCTTCCATCTATTAGCAAAACCTTCCTACAGAACACTTGTTCAAATGACATTTGTTTTGGAAGTGCTTGCACAGAAATACTTTTGCCCGACAAAGGGTTGAGTCTTCATTATTATATCTCTGTGCACAAAAAATTGATACTTGGTGACTGGTGTTTATTGTCTTATCTGTCAAGGTTCTCACCAACAAAGATAAATACAATGGATTTACTTAGATTGTTGGCCATTTGGTTTTTTACATAATAAGGTAAATAGAAACCATGTATACACCCAAACATGCACTCTAAAATTGCCAACAGTTCTGCTTTAAAACATCAGTGAGCACTGTGAAGAAGCCACGTTGTAGGATCAGGCCTGTTGTGCATACATTACAGGCTGTAAGGACCATGTGCTGAAGGGTGTTGTCTACCTTCCACCTACCACTGCAGTCACAGGGTTAAAAACTCCCAGAATGACTCATAAATATCACAAACCTATACACACCATAAAGGAAGCTTTATTTCTCACTGGATGAGCACTAGTGGCAGATCTATCCAGAAATGAGGTCTCTGCTCTAAAGGGAGGCACAGGCAGAGTAACTTGCCCATGGCTGCTTTTCTCTCATGGTGTCTCAGCACCATTCTCCACATCTTCCCACATGCCCTCCCACCAGCCAGGCCACTTCAGCTCCATCTTGCCCTTCGTCGGTGCTGGTCCCGGACACCAAGACCACTGCTCTCATGGCTGTCCATCTGCCGCTGTCAGCACACAGCTGTAGGGAGCACCAGCTCATGAATGCAGAAGATGACACAAGTTTCATGCTGTCCATCCACCTAGTCCCTGGTACCTATGGCCATGATGCGACAGGAGTCAGGGGATGCAAACGCAGGCTCGCAGCACCAAAGAGTAGGGGGGACACGCAGGGTGCAATAACACCACACAGTTTACTCCATTATCCCTAATACCCTACTCGCATTTGCCAGCAGATGGCACTCACTATATGTTTGACTTGTCCACAACCCGGGTACACACTTTCCAAAGCACACTGAAAGAGGATGGGACATACTCTGTCCCTGAATGCTGCATACCTTTCACTCTTTTATTTCACAATAAGGGCTACAATTTCACCAGTGTCTGTATTTCAAGGGAAAATGGAAAGTTAAGGAGATGATGGGCAGAAATGCCTCTCAGTGGCATGAGTGGTGTGGCTGCAAAGAGGCTGGGACAGTCATCTGCCCATGCACTAGGTGCTGCTGGTCATTCCACCCCCAACTCCATGCCCTCTGCACCCACCCCACAGCTGAAATAATCCTGGGGAAATGTCCATGGGGTGCGACATGGCCAATGCATCAGGTAGCAGTGAAGGAAGACCACTCTTCCCAGTCAGGGTCTGTGCCAGCCTGTTGACACTGCTGGCTGCTGGGGTCCCCATGTCCCACATCCTGCTAAATAGCACCCTCAGCTACACTCCTTCTCGGCTTTTGCAGAAGGGAGTGGTAGGGTACAAATTTCCTTCCCAAGTATCTCAGGTGGGATCAACTGACCTCCCAAAACATGCACTTTAACTCCAATCATCAGCTTAAGAAGGAGATGAAGCATGAGGTGGCCAGTGAGGTAACAGAGCAATTCTGTAGCCTTCAAGGCCTTGAGAAAAGGGAATGTATAAAATACCAACACTGGAAATGACGGGTGTAGCCATCTGGCTTAACCCTGCTGCACACACAGCTGGCAAGTGATTTATCCTGCACCAAAGCCTGTCTTTTAGGAAGATATCCAACCTCTCCTTCAAGAGCCCAGGCAGTAATGAATCTGCACTATAGTTTTCTCCCTGCTTGGAAAAGTAGGATCTTCTTGCAGTTATGAATTGTCTGCTTTCAATCTCCAGCCATCAGAAAAGCTGAATATGCTGATCTCCTACTACAAGGATCACTGTCTAGCCTTCAGCTGACTTCTGCGGCTCTCTGCACTATTTCTGCTTCCTTTTCTCGGGGATGCTTTGGACATAGGTTTCGTGCCAGGAAGCTGCACCTGACACTGATTGTGTCAGCACTGCTCTGGGATGCTTGGCCAGCAGTGAAGGGAGTGGAGCATAACCATGCTTGTTCTTTCCTATTTGCAGTGATCCATGTCATACAACTGTGCCCTGCTACCTTCCCCTCTCGGCTCCTGAAAATTCTTTCACTAATTAGCTGTTTCCCTGTGACCTTTCCAGGGAGTCCTAGCATGCTGCTTTTACAAACTACCAAAGACTCTTCTTTCCTGCAGCAATTGCTCTATTGGAAGGTACTTTTTGCTATATGCAGCGGTCACTTGGAGAAATCTATCAGCTTCTCCATAGATGTCATAGATATGATCTATGACAGCAAGCCCTATAGGATGTGTGCTAGTCCTTGCTAGCATATTTAGGAGCTACAGAAACCATGTCATTTAGAAAGGTGCTGACGAATTGTAGCTAAACCTGTGATATAAAGTGTCATGGTTTCAGCCAAATTTACCAAAACCTGATTGACAGATGTCCCCCCCACCTTTTGGTCAGAGAGGAGAGGAAGGAGTTAAAGAGATTCAAGAGTTTAGAACAAACTAAACTACTTTAATGAAAATATAAGTAATAATAATATAATAAAAAGGAAAATTAGGAAAAAGGGAGTATACAGTATATACAAAACCGTACCAAGCTCCCAGGATGACGACCACGTCACCAGCAGGCTTCAGGAAAAGTCCCAAACTGGACTCGGTGATCGACAGGAGCCGGATTCCAGATCTGGAGTCAGGAACGCTCGGATCAGGATCAAAGGCAGACGAACAGGCAGAGTCCTCCTTGGATGTCAGCCATCGAAGCAAGGGCGAAGGGGCCGAAGGGGCAAAAAGGGGGGTTGACCTGTTGATCCTTCAGCTTTTATACGGGGCATGATGCGGATGGGATGGAATACCCCTGTTGGTCAGTTCTGGGTCACCTGTCCTGTCCTCTCCTCCTTGCAGGTGGGACCCTCCAACGGGCAAAACGCTGAAAATTATCTGACCTTGGTTCTTCCAGCAATAAGTCTAAACAAGGGCCTCTCTGCATACCATCCCTTGGTATAATCAGGTCTTATCACTGTGAGATGGAACAGCTCTGAGCAATGTGCTGTTAATTTCAGAGTTTAGCTAGTTAGAAGAGGCCTAGCTAAGAAAGTAAAACTGTAAAACAGAAAATTGGTTCATTTTACCTCAAACCAGGACATAAGGTTTAGTAGGGTTTTTTGTAGGTTTTTTTTTTTTCTGTTATAGATAAGGCGTGAAACGTTAGAATAGTTTTGTCTAGTTTTAAACCTTTCGGATGTTTGCTTATCTCAAAGAACTAACCCCCTATGAGCAGAACAGGAGCAAAACAGAAGCCAAGACCACAAAACTTGCTGAAACCAGACCTGAGGCCTTGGTGAGCTCCAGGGATTGAGTCTATCTGGTGTCCATCCCTGTAATTTAAGCACAAAGAGTGAAATGAGTAAGGCACATCTGGTAAACTTAATTGGTATCTCGTGCTCAGTTTATTTTTAAAAGCCTTGTAGCCCCTCAGTGCCAGCTCAAATCTCTGTTGGTTCCAGCTGCTGACTGTGGTGTCACTGACCCTTCATCAGGCATAAAAAGACTCTGTCAACCGTGACAGGTTTCTCAAGGGTGAGACAGTGAATGTAATAAGATACTCAAAAGCTGATTTGAGCAATGTTACACTTGAACATAAATGCTGTTCTGCTAAGGTTCTGGATTTTCTTTTTCTAGCTTAATGCTACTTAAGGTCAAGAAGCAGGCCTGTGTGAACTTCATGAGGTTCAATAAGGCCAAGTGCAGGGTCCTGCATCTGGTCTCTACTATCCCCTGTCTACCTGACAAATTTCAAAACTACTGCCTGCCTTGCAGATCAATGTATATGTTCAAAGTCAGACTGTTAAACTTGCATAGTAATGAAAATACTCTTTGCCCTCATTCCCTCCATATTCAGAAAGGGTCACTGAGAACTTGCTCTTATCTGAGCTCAGAACCACAAAGTTTTTTTCCCAAACGATACTGTTAGAAAGTTATAGGCCACCAAAGAAAATCTCTTTGGAGTGGAAAAGATTGGACAACCTTTGACAACCAAAACCATTGAAGCAAGTGTTAAAAGATCTGCCAGAACTGCAAAGGCCTGGTCGCTGCTGTCCTCTGCAGTCCCAAACCTCTGTCATCCTGCACACCACAGCCCATTCCCTGCTGACAGGGCCAGGTTTCCTCCAGATATCCCAGGGGACAGCTGGGCACCAGGGCTGAGGCAACCCTAGCCCCTTCCTGGGCGCTGAGCAGGGAGGTGGGCAGGGTGTACCTGCTGGACCAGAACAGTGGGCTACACCACCACCCACGAGCCTTTCAGTCCTACCAGCATTGCCCCTCATCCCACCTTCCCAGGCTTGTGCGCTCTTTGCCTTCACACCACCACTGCTGTCTTTGGTTCCACAAGTTTCACAATCCCAAGCAGCAATCTTGCAACGTATCTACCGCACTTCAGCTTGGATAGTTGATTTTGCCACTGTTTTGGGTCATTGTTTTATTGGCCCCAGAACATAAAACAAAGCTGACAAAATGTTTCTGTAAACCCATGTATCTGTCGCCTTTGCTCAGGGTAGGATCAACTCCATCTACTTTTGGCCTCTCATCAGGGCAAAGATTTCACGGCCTCCCTAGGGAATCTGTTTCAGCGGCTGCTGGCCTTGCTTCAGGAAAACACTTCCTAATATCTAACTAACCTCAAACCTCTTGTCCTTCAGTTTCACTCAATATCCCAAATCTAACTTAGAGGGGATGCAGAAAAGAGCTAATTATTTTCCTCTATGCAGTTTTACATACCCGAATACTGCTAGAGCATGTCCTTTCAGTCTTCTGGCAAGCTCCTGTCTTTCTTCTAATCTTGCCTAATTTTGCATGCCTTGTTACAATTCTGCCTACACAACCCAGTAAAATACCTGTTTGTTTTTTTTCTGCAGCAGTCTGTCACTGTTGATTCAAGCAGCCTGACAACATGTAATCCCTGAATCATGTTCTACATACTTACAATCTTGTCAGTTTATCTTCTGGTATACCGAACCAGACAATATTTTTTCTATCCAAGCATGGCATTTTAAATTCTGCTTCCCAAATTGTTCCCTTTTTCCATCAGTTCAGACCTCTGCTCCAACTTCTCAAGATCATTTTGAATTCTCACCCTGTCTTCCAGCATTTTGAAAACTTGGCAGCAGATCTGACTTTAATAAGCCTGCTCTTTCTTTCATCTTTCTAGTCATTGAGGAAAACTGAATACTGTTGTCCCCTGGAGAGGTCTATTCAGTATCCAACTTCAAATGCAATGCTGTACCAGTGACAGCTACTCTTTTTATATGGCTTTCCAACCAGTTTTGTATCCACTTGGTTCCTGTTGTCCCAAGCTGTCTTATAAGGATATCTTGTAAAACACTGGGAGAAAGCTTTACACAAGTCACAACGTATTCCACCTCTGCTTCACCTCATTCCTAAGGCCTGTTACTTTGTCTTTGAAGGAATGAAGAGTGGTTTGAAATGATCCATCCTTAAGATACGTGTGTTAATTGCTCTTCATGTCTTTTTCACCTTCCAGGGCCCCAAAAAGAAATAGTTTGACTACTCCTTTGATATTTCTTTGGTTAGTTAAAATTGTGTTGGTTAGTTTGTAATTCCCTGTCTCTCCTACCTCTTCCTCTAAAGGAAAGACACTGTGTTTGCTCTTCTTCAGTCTCCAGGAACATAGCTTGTCTCCAACAGGCTCTCTTATTTCAGTTTGTCTCTGTCTTGCTTCCTGGGTTGCTCCAGGCTTTGTGCATGATATGGCCATTGTCACTGGGATTCTTCTTTCATGCCATTTGGAAGCCTGTCTATGGGGCCAGATTTATTTTCTTTCACCCTGGAGGCTGGAATCCCACTCCCATATATGATGCTGCCTTAATACCTCAAAATACACATAAAGATGAGAGCCAAAGTATAACAATGATTTCTTAACTCTTGATCCCTCCCTGTTTCTTGCTTTCAGATTTAGAAGAAGAAAGTATTTTAGAATATTCTGATATTACATCTCTAATTTCTGTTTCAAGTCACAATACTCCAGTGCTCCTATCTGTTCTTTCAAGGTGTTTCAAGAATTTCTGCAAGTATTAATGCTTTATTCACCCTGCCTCACTCCTCCTGTGTAGGAGATAGTAAAGTGTTTTCCTTTCATTTTCTTCACCAGGCCTCCTAAATAAGCAGACCCAAGTCTTGCTTTCATTGTGTTCATGCTTCATCACTTTTTTATCTGGACAACTGGCTTTCTTGGTGGTCTGAATATCTCATGCTGTTTATTCCAATCCGCTGCTTTGTTTGTCTATTAATCACACCCACTTCCTTGCTGTGGGGTTCACTAGGCTAATGACTACTAACATGTTCCATATATTGTGTGCTGGCAAAGAGTGCAAGGGAATTGCAATCTTGCAACAGCTAAACTGACTTTTTACTGAGAGGAAAAAATCTTCCAGAGATGCTATGAACAAGCTAGCCCTCTGAGTAAGTACATGCAAGCTTTATTTTTTTCCCAAGAAACTATTCCCATCTTGTCCTACCCCTGAAGACTGTCATGCAAGCTGGTATGTTCAAGAATAGGGGAGCCCAGAAACCATGGTCTGAGAGCCTTCTGGTCTGGGGTGTCCTCATGCTGATGCCCCTTGATTCAAACCACTGATATTTGATCCATGTTGCACCATCCATCCATGGAGATGGTTGAGAGAGTTTGTGCATAGGAATCCAGCGTGGTCCTGATAAGTCATACTATTTGCTATGGAAATATTCAGTGGCTTCAGAGTTATATAGACAGCTATGAAGGAAGCTTGTGAGGCTGATGCCTAAATAAATAGCCCTCTTAAATATTTCACTCACTCAGTTCCTTGGGATGGCTCAGGTTCAGCAGTGAGCAGTTTTACAGCTACTTCATAAGGGATGAGGGAGGAAAACAGTAATTAAACTATCTCCTTTTGGCAGTACAGCCCCTGTCACTCAAACTAATGAGGAAGTTTGGGGCCAGACAGGAAAGCACACTGGGATTCCAGGGTTTGCAGCCCTCCCCTGGCATGCAGAGTCTACAGATACCTTCAATGGACAGGCTGTACCTGAGCTGAGTTCTGCCCTGTTTGTTGCCTCCTGCCAAGCTGGGGGAAAAAGGAGGTATTGAGGCTGTCAAGGAGATGAAAGTCTCTAACATGCATGTATGCTCACTTCCAACAGTCTGGGAAAGAGCTCGGTGCAGCTATGGTTTTGGCCTGGCTCTCCTATCTCACAATTATTTATCATTCAGAAGATATCAAGTCTCAGAAATTTGCTTTTCTCTCAGAGAGCTGCTGACAAGCTGAGGAATTTTTATCAGCTTTCCAAGAGCCAATGTTTCACTCGTGCCCTTCTAGCCCCTGAGAGCCTGCTTCCAAATTGGCCAGACCCCTGGGGAGTTCTGGGTTATGGCAACGTTTCAATGGCTACACAAACCTGCAGATATGGAGATGTTTGACTGGGACCCAATGGAGCCAAACCCCAGCATGGACAGCTGCTGCGGCTCTCTAAGGGCACAGCATATCTCTGCTTGGACAGTATTTGGCTGAAGGGTGTTCGTGTTGGGTCTGTCCCAGTAATGCTGACAGCATTCCCACAGGAATTTCACCTTTCCTTTATTCAGTAGTCCTGCCGGGAAAGCTTCAGCTTTTGTCTTCACCTAGCAGTGCTCAGTGAGCTCAGGGCCACTCCTTCCACTGACATAAGTCAGCAGCGCTTACCAGCAGAGGCTCGGTGCTGTGTGCTGTTTGCTTTCTGTTTGCTTTACCGGCAGAGCCAGCACCACTGCAAAACCAGCAAGGGAACTGAGCCACTTTCTGCCACCCATTCTTGTCCTCTTTCTGATGTGGCTTGTCCAAGCCTCCTGTGCAGCCAAGATTAGTGCCCAGAAGTCATAAATCAAGTAAGTTTAGGAAATCACGGGATTTAAAAAATAGTACATATGGTAGGTTTGGTTTTTTCCTTGCCTCCAGGTTTTTGAGCCTTCAAGACACTGTTTTACTAGCCTGCATTGTTCTGGACCAGTTTTTAATGATCAAAGCCAGCATTCCCTCATTTGTCATGGAACAGTGTCTAGAAGAAACGACACTGGATACTGCACTAAAGTAGTGACTGCTCTTTCTGCTTCCTCCATTCATTTTCCACAGTCAAGTTGCAGGACACATTTGTGGAAGGTTAGTCACATTTTTTCTAGTCACCTGAGACCTCTGTTATTTGTCATCATTAGCATAGTAGAAAACCTGAATAAAGTTGGCAAAAAGGAAAATCTATATTCTGAGATCCGTACCCAGCAAACCTACCTAATTTACTACATCTGGCTTTCCTTTTAAACAAAAGACAAAGATGTTTCCAGCATTTCAGTAACAAGTTTATCCAAAAAGCACCAACTAGCTTTCACTTTATGAGACATTAGCTTGTCTGTGATTACTCCAGCACACCCTATCATTCCAACAGTTTGTGCAGCCCGGTCAACACCTCTGGTTCCCAAATGACTCTTGTTTTAATCCTCATAGAGTGAGAATACTGGTTTTATTTCTTGGCTCCAGTCACAAGCTCTGTGGTTTCAGAGACATTTGAGTATCAACATTGGTTTTCTCTTTAGCTGATGATGATTTCCAAAAGCTGTATATACAGTTAAACTGTTGTTAAATATAACATAAATATATTTTTCAAATCTGTCTTGCTCATTACACTGTAAGAGACAAGCTGAAACCATATTCTCTATGAGAAGACTGTTTGTTCTGGTATTGGGTAATGGAGCGTGCTGAAGATATTTCCACATTGCCAAAAACAACAATAAAACTAAGAGACAGAATGTTGCATTTTCCTTATAGGCAGATCCAGCTTTTCTCAAATGCCTGGAAAATCACAAGGGTGAGCAGCCGCAATAGTTGGTTCGTCAACACTGCCCATTTGGCTGCCAGAATCAGTCTATATGAACTTTTGGTAGCTTCATTTTACAGGCAAGGAACTGCGGAGCAGTGGCCTAAATGGACATGAAAGTGCACATTTTATGCCCCACCTGACCCAGGTTTCTCTTGTACAAAGGGCAGGGAGGAATGGGCACCTATTTGTTTTGCCCCAGTCTGGCATTTGTCTATGGACAAGCCAACTTAGGAAGTGCTTGGGAAGTGACTTTCCTGTCCACCCTGTGGTGGTCTGAGATTTTGGGTGACCCCTGAGATCCAGGGAGGCACGCAGTGTGTGCTGATGTGATCCTTGGCTCACATCACTGGGGAAGGACCAGCAGGGTTTACATCATTTTCAAAATGTATCCCAGACTGCAACAGCAGTGATTGGTGTTCTCACCTCTAACCTAAATTTGAGGATTAACCCATACCCCAATCGCCTTTTCTCTTTTGTGGCAGACCATTCAAGGGGCTTCTCATTTCAACAGATTTCATTAATTTTGGCAGCATACATGAACTACAGAGTCCTTCTGCCCTCCTACCCCAAGATTTTTGTTGTCAGCAATGTCTTTTGGCTTACAGTAATTTTGCATCCAATCAGCATCCTGATGTCTACAGCGGATTATTTCTGTTACATAACTGCAGCGGGACACGAGGTTTCTCCTTCCCAACATGAAGCAGCTACAGAGACTGGAGAAACATGTCAGGGGAAGTAGTGTCTCCCTGGCTGGGTGACAGCTACTGTCAGCAGAGCGAGTGGTGCAGCCTGCCGAGGAGCCCCAACCAGGTTCCTGATAAAGCGAAGGTTCCATGGAAAAGCACAAGGCGATGATGCTGCTTCTTGAACTAAACATCCACTTTGCAACTGGCTATGAGTTGCCATGGTTTGGCAGACCTATGTGATATCAGTAATGTTATTTGGATATGCTACAATTTTCTGCTCTTACTAATTTCCTTCTTTCTTAAGTTTTAAGAGAGACTTCACCAAGCTGTCAGCCAGCACAGAAGATCAAAAAAAGCAGCATGCTTACCACACCCTTGAGGAAAGATGAAGTTGAATAAACTCATGCATAGTTACCAATACATCAAGAAGAGGCATGTGTCTTGGAGCTTTTTAAGAGTGTTACAACCCAGATTAGCTAGTTCTTCACTTTCAATTAGAGTTGGAAACCAATTCAGACTAAACATTTTAATTGATGAATATCATCCCTTTATGCCAGAAATTGCCTGTAAACACTCCATGACTTCTCCAGAAATACTTACTATTAGATGAATGTTTTCCACAAGTTAACATCTGCCTGTGACTGGCTCAAGAGTTGTTCACCACAACTATTCGTTCATGCATCTAAGATGAAATATTTGAGCTACAGGATTAGTTAGCCAGTCATATGGCATTGCATGTCTTTTCAGCCACAACTGAATGCCTACAGGAGCAGCTTCTGCTCAATGCTTGTTGAAAATACTGAATTTATATGTTTATTCGCCACTGCCTTGCACCAAGTGTTGTCAAAAATAAAAGTTGCCTCCCCCAATTAGTGATTTAAACATTAACATACTTTTTAACATCTTTAAGGTGCTAATAAATCATGTACTTATTCAGATAGGACTTTGGGGCAGTTTTTTTGAACTTCCTAGAACTGCTGTACTGCAGGCTTGGATTTCTCTGTCCTTGCAAGTCTATGTTCAGAAAACAAGAGTTTAATTTGATTTGCAGGGGACAGAACTGTGCCCATCCAACCCATTAAAGCTAACAGGACACTTAATGATATAAGTAAGTGACGGAGTCGGCCCAGAATCCACTAACTCACTAAATTGCCTCAGGAAGAAGGTAGCTTATATGTTTAAAACATTGTTACCCAAATTATATAGAGGCAGCATCTTCTAGGAATATTCTGCTGCAGTTAATCAGGAAAATGTATATGCCAATGTTGGCATTTGAGGGAAAAGGTATTGCAACATCTCTAGGGCTATGGTTTTAAAAATATCTGAGTATAAATTGGACCTCTAGCTTTGCCATGACTAAGTAATTAGGAGCGACCATTAGCAAAACAACTGTTTCAAGCATTAGCAATTTTATTTTGGAAACTCCCCTAATTTTAGCATTCTTCTCAGAAAGATACTGGGTTTGTTGCATTTACATTGGAGGATGTATAAATATGGAGCAAATTATGGGGAACTCTGTAGAGACATGTCTCCAGAAGCCTGTAATAGCAGAACTGAACCCTAGAGACATCTATTTGGTTTGGTTTGGTTTGGTTTTATTTTTTCTAGGTCCCCTTCCCATTCTCTCCATACCCATGGGGGTAGTTGCCTCTGAGTCATTTTGTGAAGTCTGGATTTCAGTTCTTAAAATTTTCTGCTCTTTGTCCTTTGAGAACTTTGCCAAGGTGTTGGCAGCCTGAAATCCAGATATTTAACTCCACACTGCAGTTCAGGATTAGCCAGCTGCAAGTGTCAGAGAGTGTTTGCCACCTATAAGCCAACAGGAGTCCAAACCTCTCATGGCGGGGAGCTCACCAAGTTGAAGAAGAGCACAAAAGCTCCTCTTCACAAAAAAATGATGAGGACCAAGACAGAATTATTTATTTTATGGCAAAAAAAGGGAAAAAAAAAAAAAGTGTTACAGATTGCTCACATCTTTTGCTTCTTTGAGGGGAAGAGCAGTCCCCTACAGTCTGGGGTGTCCCCAGGGGGTCTTCCCAAGGGGCATTTGCAAACTTTGTATTTACTGTTTCTGCTCTCCTTGGTCTGAGAGAAGGGGATAGGCAGGACCTGGGCAGCAACACATGCTCTCACATCCCCATTTCTATGTGTTCAGTAGCTCCTGCTGTGCCAGCTCCTCCAGGCACCCTGTTGGGATGAGAAGGGAAAGTCACACAGCCTCCTCATCTTCCTCCTCAGTGTGAGAGCAACAAGCATGCTGAGCCTTCCCCACAGATCAGGACACAGAGCACAACAACCCTTATGGTGAGGCAGGTATGTGTGCTGCACTTGGGTGATTCAGAGCACGTGTCATCTGTGGCACTGAAAATTATGTTTACTTGGAGATGCTGCCCAAACCAGCATCCTTCTGGAGAGAAGTCCCTGGTTTGGAAGGACAGTTGCAGTAAGCCTGGGATGCCACACAAGAATGTGTTATGATACTCTCTGATCTACATTTAAGTTGTGGCTTTCTGTTGAAGTGATGAAACAGTTAGGCTTTGGTTTTTATTAATTTTCTGGTGCTGGATGCCATCACATGCATCATTCTGTCCCCTCCCGCTCTTTTGGCAGGTGTTTCACTAGCATCTGTTGTCTTAGCCCCAGAGGACCCAGACCCCTTCATCAAAAGAGAGCAGCAGGAAACAGACAGTCATATGCTCTTTTAATGACTCAGACATCAGCATGATGTCCATGGCACCATGGCTGTTAACAAAACAATTAATAAAGATTAAAAGAGAAAGAGAGGATAAAGAAAAAAACATCAGCATGAGCTTGTCAAGAACTTATTGCCTTAGACCAGTCTCATTTCTTCATCTGAAGGGATAATTCACGTTGAGGGTAATGGGGAAGCAAGCAAGATTATCTTGACTTGAGGTTTTTCACACTCTCCATCTGAGAGTGGATTCCTGATTTTCTTTTGTGAAAAAAAAACATGAAACAGTCTCTGTGGAACCACTGTGCACAATCAGTTGTATAACCACGTGCAAGGAGCGGTTATTGACTGTCCAGCCCAGCACTTATGTCCAACAAGGAAATCCAAAGATCTGGTCCATAACTTTTTCTATTTACAATTTGGACCTGGGCATAAAGAGAACCCCTGTGAAATTTATTGGGAAGACAGATGACAGCAAGCATTACATTTAAAGTTATTTTAATAAAACTGAGAGATAATACCAAAATTACATTATTGACTCAATTTATTTTTTATTGTGTATAGCTATGTGACCTTTGTCTGTAACATTCCCATCTGGCTGACTGTTTTCCTCTTTCTATTTATGCCTTTCACTTCTGCCTTATAGCACTTTTTATTTCTCTTTTACTGGTTTCTCAACATAGCTTAAGAAGAAATCTCCATAATTTGACACAAAAGAGGTTTTGGATCACTATGAGGGAAGATTGTGACTGCTGGGCTGAGGAAACGCTCCCTTCAGTGTGAAGGAGGTGGTGGGTTCTTGTCCACTGGAAGCTCTGAAAAGCAGATGTGATGAACATCTGTTAGGCTGGTCACCCAGCACTGAACCAGTCCTTCATTCCTATGGTTAACTTTAAGAGAGCAGCTGTGGATCTTGCAGCTGCACTGAGGCCATGTCTTTTGAAAACTCACAGCTATTGATTATTTTATAAAACCTACAGCTGGAGTTCATTGAAAAGGACAACATTTCCCATCTCACCCTGCTCAGAGGCAAACAAGACATGTTGCATCTGTGCTTTAGTCAAAAGGGAAAATTTCCTCTACTCAGGACTGATTGTGTTTGTCTAGAAACTCTTCAACAGCATGTCTGTGTTTGCATTGTATAGCAACCTTTGCTCTGGTTTCTATTTCAAGGGCAATGAAGAAAAGTGGACATTTTGCACACCCTATTGATCTTCTCACACAGAACAGCTGTAGAGCTGGAGCAAATTGACTCATCCAGAATTTTCACTGGCTGAACTAGTCATGCCAAAGCTCATGCTGGGTTCCCAGCAGTGGAGGAAAATTGAAAATGTCTGCCCCAAGATGGAGGCACAGGTCTGGAGCTGTAAGGCCTTATCATGTCTGTCACAAGAGGAAAAAGGAGGGAAAAAGAATGGCAAGTGACAAGCCCCACATTTGTCACCTTCCCATATCTCCTGTCCCATCCCTCCAGAGGTGACAGACCCAGCACAGAAAAAACTGGACAGTGGGCTCTTGGCCATTTTGATGTAATCAGGTGTCTGTTCTCCATAACTAGCCCTAGAGCAAGCCTGGAGTCATACTTTTCCTACTGTGCTGTATCAGCAAGTTATGAATTATGTCAATTACACCTTGATAAAATCCTCCTGGCACATCTGCATTAGTAGAGCCCAACTGCAGGTTACAGAGCTGAGTGCTGGCTTTCGGCAGAGCCTTGCTAGGACACCCCAGCCCACATCTTTCTCTCTGGAGGAATAGCATTTCTGCATTGGGCTGTCACCCTGTGCTTCACTGGTAGGGTGAGGTGGCCTCAGATGGGAAATCCTGGGAGCAGCAGATTTTCAGCAACTGGTGTCCAGAGAGTGGCAAGAGCTTGCCATGTGGGAGAGACATCACGGTTTTAACCTCACTGTAGAAATGAAGAATTCCTTTATTTCATGATGTGGTTCCTACTCTGCCTGTCAGTGCCTGTTACAGCTGACTTCAGAAAACATGAATACAGATCACTGTCATTTTACCACGCTTAATGGCAAACCAATCCCGTGCTGCTAAGAGTGATGGGTTATAAAATCCCATAGAACTGAGTCACTACAGCAACACAGATAGGCCATGAAGACCATGTTCAAGTATCTAGTTAAGTTTATAGCACAAGAAAACAGCCTTCAGAAGTATAAATCCCTGTATTCCCACAATTAACAAAAGCTTCATTTATGTCTTGGGCTTTTACAGATCTGGCACTCATTTAGTATTACTCCTTCCCTGTTTTACTTCCTGAGCAAAATTCTCTAGAGGCTTTTTTAAAATGACAGCAAACTGAAGGAAAACACATCTAGCCAATCTTACTTTTTAAAAATAAATCTTCTGTAGAACATGGGAAGTCTCAGATGCCCCTATGCAATCCATTTTGGTATCTAAAGATGCCTGTTCATTCATTCAGATCTAGGGGTTTTTATTTAATAAAAGTTTGGCAGCACATTAAAATGATGTAATTTGATGGCATTTCTTTCCTGGCCTGCTAGCATGGAAATTAAAGAGGTCAGCATCTCCATGGCTGTGCCTGTGGATGTCCCAAGGGACGGACTTGTCAGCAAGTGACAAAAAATCATCATATCTAGATCTCAGCTTGTCCCTGAGCTTGGAGCTATGGGAGGACCATTCAGTAGCTGTCACCTGCCAGAGGAGCACCAAAGATGTTGAAGGGATGGTTTGCAGGAGATTGCCTGGGATTTGGCCATCTTCCATTCACTGTAAGCTAAGCTACTGTGGGAGATGCTAATTACTGTTTACAGCGCCTCTTGGCAAACCTGGCAGCCCCCTCGGAACAGATCCTGCGAGTTGGCAGCCCCTGACAGAGGCAGGGTGAGGCCAGTCCCATTCAATCACAGGGCCGCATGTGTCCCCTCCCATGGAGACCACAATGGTCCTGCCTAACCAAGAGCCACCAGCAACAGAGATGGTGGTTGCTGTGCACTGTTTGTGATCCTCTGCTTTATATTTTGGAGCCCCACATGCTTGTTTCCCTCAGTCCCTGAGATTTTTGCAAGCTGAGACTAACAAGGGACACTTGGAGGGAAAGCTGTACCCTGTGTGCCCCAGAGAAGGGAGCAAATTACAGCTTTCTTCTGAAACAACTGTCATTTGCCCTTTCCTTTCACTCCTGGTCCTCCGCATATGGACCGCAGGGGCTTAGTACCAAAAGGAAGGCATTTCTCATATCCAGCTAAGCCACCTTCAGCACATCTTTACACTCCACCCCAGCTGCATGCTTCCCTTCCATTTGTCTTCTGGTATCAGCAAATGGAAAGGTTTAGAGATGACTGTGGCTGGACCTGACACACAAGCTGGTTTATTTTAGCAGGCTGCTATAATTCTGTGGTTCGACACTGGCAGCCAGACAGGGAGACAAAAAATGAGGCATATTATTTCCAAATGAATTCCCAAGAGCACATTCAATTAGTGAGGTTGTTTTTTGACCTTTTGCAGGCTTTGTTAAAGCCCCTATCACTTTTCCAGAAAAAAACAATTTTGAAAACAGATGGGAGTGAATGAAAAATTTATGTCTGCAATGCCACACAGCCCAAAATGAGCAGTCTTGAATGATCTCTGCTGAGTACCAGTGTGTAATTAAAAGGATGCTTATGAAGCCTTCACACTGTGAAGTGCAAATACTTGCCTATAACCTACTGGGAACTGCCTCACAAGCTGCTATTAATTACTATGTGATGATACAAAGCAGGAAAAATACAGGAAATAATTATTACTTAGAATCAGCTTTATAAAGGAAAACTCTGAGAAGAGGCAGGAAATGTGTTTGGGAAAGACCTGAAAATTTACTTCAAGGGCTATGATCTGAGAAGTACTGGAAGAACAAGACAGTTGTCCTGTAGCTGTCCTGCCCAAACCACAACAGGAGTACAGGCTGGTACTCAGAAGAGCTGCCATTATTTCCAAAAGTTAAATACTCCTTACTAGGCACATGTGATCCTATGTTATTTTTTAGCCTGTGTGTAGACTCTGCCTAAATCCCTTTTGGATCTAGCCCTGAGGCCCTTCTGATATCTGGAAGAGTTGTTTTCCAGCTCGTGGAAGCACTCTGCATCTTACCCGCATGGTGCTGTGTGCTGTGCCTGTAACATACACATCATATATTTACTTAATAAATATATGGTCTCTGCAATAAGCTGTGGCAGAAAGAATTAAGATCATTTGGACCAGCTCTGCTGACAAAACTTTCTGTATGCTACTGGAAATGTGAGTGAAAATGCTCATAGACTGTTGCATTTCAGGTAAATCCAGAAGAGTTTCAGATGTCAGAGTAGGACCAAAATGCAGTCTTACTCCTTGTGGATATCAGTGTAATCATGCTGGTATAAAGCCAGGTGAATATGGTGGTCTTAGGTCCCACTGAGCAAGCTCAGAAGTTCCGTTGAATAGATCATTCCTGTGCTTGTACTTGATTGTCCACTTATCCTTACTCAAAATAATTTGACCTGTGACCACAAAAGCAGCATACACGTCTGGAACAGATTCATGTACAGGCAGCCTACCTCCCCTGTGGATACTGAAACCTCCCAGGAGAAGTGACTACCTGTTATCACCAACTTGAGCGGTGACTCTGCTTTGTGGCAGGTGACAGGGGTCCGGGCCCTGACGCCACAGGCTGGGAGCACCCAGGCAGGGGATTCCTCTCTGGCTGTTACATGGCAAAGCAGCGTCCGAGCCAGCCCCGCCGGGACCCTCAGTCAGATGGGTTAATCTGCAGCTGCCTACTGCACTGAGAGTATCTAGCAGAAACTGGAGAAAAGGCTGTGCATTTTCCTTTCACAGTCCTTGAGCCTGTGAAGGGTGAATATGTTTAACTGCCTGGAGAGCATATGAATCAATCGCCTTGTATCCACATGCTGTCTTTATTTCTCTGCGAGTATTCTTTTGGAGTCATTAGTGCCCGTACGACGGAAGGCTTAGCTAACAGCAATGACTAAACTGAGCTTCATCTGGAATGAGATTAAAAGCGGTTATTTTATTGTGCCAGTCAGTCTATTTCTGCTGGGTCAGATGCATTTACTGATTCTTCTGTCATTACTGACATTAGATCACATGGTCCTGTAACTCTTGACATTTTCAGCTGTGTGTATTACTAAATGTCAATTCTAAGTATAAATAAATAAACAAACCCAAGACCGTGCCTTCCTATGGGAAAAAAAACCACAGTTCTTCACATTTGGATTTGTAAAGATCTTCACATTAATGTGCCAGCTTTAGAAAATAATGCCCTGAGCTATATATCTTACCTGTGTACTTTTACAAGTAGTTCTTAGGAGATGTTAACTGTAACATTTTTAGGAAGGATAAGAGAATAGGGTTAAGAGTTGATCCTAGCACTTTCTTCTAACACCTAACACTGCTTAGGTGTGGCCAGTCACAATGAATGGATGTGCACTCAGCTGTACACAAAACCAGTCACCTCTTCCTAAAGGGGAGTGACAGGGCAGACAGGAGGAGGAATATTTGAACCTGCTTCTGCCAGGCTGATGCTTGCAAAAAGGAGGCTTAAGCTTATAATAATTTCCTGCTGCTTTGTAATATCACCCTGTAATCTATCTTTTAAAAAGAAACAAACAACAATAACAAACAAGCTCATAATTGACAACATCAGTAAAACCTGCTCCTTTGGAGATGCCACAGGCATGTGCTCCCTTCTCCAGCTCTGCAAGTGCTCAGAGACTTTCTGCCTCTCTTACCTGGCCATGTGCGTTGCTGACAGGGGCCCAGCTGCCCAGTGTGCTCTGGTTTGTTCCACGTGGCTGGTTGCAGAAAAGGGAACAAGAAGGAGCCAAAGTCAGCAAAGCCCTCCCTCGCTGGGGAGAGGTAGAGCCATAAGTGCTTGGTGTTATACTCCAATCTAAATTCCCAAGACCTTCCTCAACAAGTGTCTCTCTGGTCCCATGGTTTACCCCAAGGAGAAAAATCTACAGCTGGGTAGAGCACCCCTAGGAGATGACCCTTGCTATCTTCAATAGATCCATCTTGTATCCATCAATGGTTGGTATTGGGTCCAGGTCTCTTCATATTTTCATCAATGACCTGGATGAAGGAATAGAATTTACCCTCAGCAAGTTTACCAATGACACAAAATTGGGAAGGGTGGCTGACGTATGAGAAGGCTGTGCCACCATACAGTGAGACCTGGACAAGCTGGGGAGCTGGACAGTGAGGAACCTGACAAAATTCAACAAGGGCAAGTGTAGGGCCCTCACTTGGGGAGGAATAATCCCCTGCACTTGTACAGGTTGGGGGTTAACCTGCTGGAGACCAGCTCTGAAGAAAAGGACATGGAAGTCCTGGTAGACAACAGGAAGACCATGAGCCAGCAATGCGGCCAAGAGGGCCAATGGCAAGAAGGGTGGCCAAGAAGGGTGACCAGTGGATGGAGGGAGGTTATCCTACCCCTCTATTCTGCCCTGGTGAGGCCCCATCCGGAGTACTGTGTCCAGTTCTGGGGTTCCCAGTTTAAGAAGGACAGGGAACTGCTGGAGAGGGTGCAGCAGAGGATCACAAAGGCCTGGAGCATCTCTCTTAGTGAAGAGGCTGAGGGACTTGGGTCTTTTTAGTCTGGAGAAGAGAAGGCTGTCGCGTTGGTATTGATTTATATCAACACCTACAAATACTTAAAGGGTGGATGTCAAGAGGAAGGGGCCAGTCTTTTTTCTGTGGTAAGAGGACAATAGGAAATGGGCACAAACTTGAACATAAGAACTAAACATGTAGAGGAACTTTTTCACTTTGAGGGTGGCAGAGCACTGGAACAGGCTGCCCAGAGAGGTGGTGGAGTCTCCGTCTCTGGAGACATTCAAAACCCACCTGGACAAGTTTCTGTGCAACCTGCTCTAGGAGGACCTGCTTTGGCAGGGGGTTTGGAACTAGATGATTTCCAGAGGTCCCTTCCAACACTGTATCATTCTGTGATTCTGTGATCTTGAGGCTTGGCACTTCTCTTCAAAACTTTCCACCATATTACTTGTTAGGTCTTTGTGTGTCAGAAATCATGCAGCAGACAGGAAATTTAAAGAGATGCCTTAAAGGATGTAAAGAAGTTTAGAGGGTACGAAGTTTAGAGGGTACTGTGTCAGTATTCAGATTTGTGCTACTAACTGATTTCCTGTGCCATCCCCATTTCATTTCAGGGTAATAAGTGTTACATTTTAGGAAGGGACACAAGCCACCACAGAGCAGGAAAAGGAAGTTGCTTGTTGTTAGCTGAAATTAGCAATTGAAACTGGGAGAAGATAGAAGGAGTTTCCTGAAGAAACATGAATTTCCTCTGGCTTCAGGGAGGTTCCCACTGAGGTAGGCAATGTAGCCTCACCTTCAGTTGAAGCTAATTGCAGTGGGATTCACTTCTGCAGGCTTTAGAAAACCTATCCCTGTCTCTTCTCTTTGAGGAAAGCACACGTAGCCAGAAGAGATCCACAGTGATTTAAAGAAACATTATATAATGAGGAGGAAAACATTTTATTCTGTACAGTTAGCCATTCAGCTTCTTCTCTTTACATTAGCCAAGTCTTCGGGGAAATACCTAAAAATGGAGGTTTATAACTGCATTAAGTCCAACAATGTATCAGTGAGCAGCATAAAGTTATTAACACTTCATACCAGCGTTTCCCCTCCTTTGCATGCTTCTTCCACGTGATCCAGAAGCTTTGGGACAATCGTTATAATTCTGGTTTTCAAGGAGATGACAGGTTACATGGCAATGATATTCTACTTTTTATTAAATCTCTGAAATTAACACATTGCTTGCTGTTGATTCATTTATTAACTCTTGTCTTGAACTGAAACAGATGGAATTAGCAGAAATATGGTGTTGTTAAGGTTCAGCACTTGGCGACCAAAGGTGCTTTGTTGCTAGGAGAGCAATTTCTAACAGCACATTTTTAAAACAGAAATTAATGATTTACCCTTTGCATGTTGCGATCCAATGTCATGTGTCTCTAAAAATCCACTTCTCAGAGCAAAAAATTCCACTCCTAGAGTCCAAACTTTCCTGTCTGCTTGAGAGTTATGAGAATACAGCATACAGGAAAAAGTGAGGCTTATCCAGAAACCAGCCATTCCTCTGTATTAGGAGCTGGATATTGATTGTCTCCACGCTGAAACACCTCTGCAAAAACAAGCATCCTTTGTTAGTGAGGAACCCAAGCCCTGTGTCCCTGGTCCAGGAGTGTCTTGCTGGGATCATTATTGGCCCATAATCAAATGTGGCCAACAAAACGTACTTGTGAGAAAAACTGGAAGAAGACATATTACTCCACTCTGGTCCATTTGGATAATGACCTTGAAAAATGCACAGATCAAATCTGATTATGCTCTCCAGAGCTGAGCACAATGAAGCTGCTCACATGACAAGACAGAGGCAGGAAAGTGCTTATTATGCACCAGCTATGTCGAGAAGAAATCAGGTTAAACAGATGTACCCATGCCTGAGATTTATCTTGTAAACTGGGAATCAGGCTCCAGTACTGCCACTGAAGGCCATTTGTTGAAGCAGGTCTCAGCCTCACCAACCACAACTCAGTGTGGGAAGCCCTGGCTGCCATCTTCCAGGAGATGCCTTGGTTCCTCTGCACACCCTTGCCCCAGGACTATCTCAGCAGCTAGAAAGCTGAAACTGAAGGCAACCTTCTACTGCATCTCACAGTAGTCCCCCATCTCTGTTTTCTGGGAGTATTAGTAAGGTAGCTGTTAGATGGAAAACTGCAGAAGAACCTACTTGAAGGACTGGTGAAA
Organism: Pedionomus torquatus; assembly: GCA_013398155.1. Classification (NCBI taxonomy): domain Eukaryota; kingdom Metazoa; phylum Chordata; class Aves; order Charadriiformes; family Pedionomidae; genus Pedionomus; species Pedionomus torquatus. The sequence continues at coordinate 143,430 of VZRU01014295.1, forward strand.
AAAGGGCCAGGGATTTGCTCCAACCCTGCCTGGTTTGGGTCATGTCCAGCCCAAGGTGCCACTGCTGTGCATGAAAAGAGCATGCTCAGGGTTTTAACATGTGGATAGAGGGCTTGCCTTATCCAATGAGTTGGAACAGGGCAGGTGTGGAAAGGGCTTGTTTCCAGAAGTGTGGACCGTTGCTGGTCTGCAGGACGGCTGGCACTTCCAAACTGAGGCACCTTTGTGCATGGCCAGAAGGGCCAGCCTAGGGACACCCTGGAGCCTCAGAGGCATCGACAGGACACCTCAAAAACAGCCACCCTGTTGCTTGCACAAAGTATGCATGGGACAGCAGTGAAATCCTGCCTGCAGCACACCACTGACGATGACCAGTGAGACAGCTTGTAAACACCTTTCCACACCACCTCTTTCTCCTTGACTCCCACTTTGTCTCTGTTCTTTGAAGTCCCAGGGGCTTGAATAGCATTAACTCTGCACCTGGCAGCTCAGCTAGCCCCTTTTATGTCAAAGCCCCTATGCACTCACTTGAAATTGTGGGAGCTATAATGCAAAGGGCTTGCTGGGGCTTGGACCCCACAGGGATTTTTCCATTACACCGTTGCGGTACAAAAGGCCCAGAAGAAAAAAAAAAGAAAAATTAGGCAACCTGCAAAGCCAGGTAGATACGTTGGGGGTCTCTACAGGCCTATGGTGAGCAATAACCTTTCAATGCATTTGCAAGCTTCATTGATGAGTTCGGTGTGCCTGAGCAAACCAACCAACAACAGGACTCAGCACTGAGATTGCCAGGGCCTGATTTAACAAAGAAACCTGCAGAATCCCTTAAAATGTCATCGTGCCCAGCAGACTATAACACTAGTCCCATGGGAAAGGAGCAGAAACCAGCACTTCCCAGACTAAAGAAACAAGACCAGTAGCCACCTGATTCCCCTGAATGCTGCAGGTGCTTGCAGCGTCTGACAGCATGACAGACCCTGCTGCTCAGCTCTGCTGCCCACCCCATGGCTCAGTGCTGCCCCGGCTGCTTTCCTGATGGCTATTGATGCAAGGCAGCCATGAATATGGCAGAGACACTGCCACATCAGAGCAGAGCAAAGCACAGCTTGACAGGTGGCCCTGAATGTGAGGTTGCCTTTTCTGCTCTGATAAGTGGCTTCAAACAGAATCAAAACTTGTCTTTCCTGTGAGGAGTTCTCATTTATTGAATTCATCTCAAGGTAAGCAAACCCCATGAGAGAATATGCTCAACATATGAACACATGGATATCAACAGGCAGTCATATATGCCCTGATAACTCACAGCTTTTCTCTGAAGCAGTATCCAAGTCACAAGTTTTGTAAAAGAAAGTTGGCTCCATTTTGCTGAGACGTCTTTCTTTGTTGCCATGAAGTTGCACAGTTTGAGTACTTAATCACTTCCCAGGTACTTGAAGTACCTGAACAGTGCCATACTAAGCCTTGGTAGGGGGCTTCACTGAGCTGAAACCGTTTTCTGCACCTGGAAAGGCTCCTGATCTTCCTTGGGCTTTGCTTGCTTAACAGCATGACTCTACTCTGCTATAGAGCTGTACTCATGTAATTCAGTCATATTTAAAAATGAGGGCAATTTAAAAATGCACTCAGCCTGACATCTCCCATTTGGCTGACCAGTGTAACCCAACAGGCAGAGCTGTCAGCCAAGGTACAACCAGCACCCTGCCAGTGCTGCACAACCCAGACTGGTGGACCAGGAGAGGGAGGGAGACAGCATCTGGCACCACCTGGGAAAGGGAGAGAGGGAAGGCACCACAGGGAGGCAGGGGAAGGGAGAGCCATGTGGACCTTCACAGGAGGACAAGGAGGTGCCTGGAGCCAGTGGGGAGAGAAGAGGTAGAAGAAAGTCAAAGCTGAGACTCTGTGGGAGAAGAGAGGGTATCAGAAAGGGAGGTCACTTTGGCAGGCAATATAGAGGTCCTTTATTTTCCTATGCAATTACTGGCTGCTTTTACAGTCCAAAATTAACTACTGTAGTCCAAGACAATTACAGGCTTCATTAAAGCTATGGGAGAATGAGCTGTCAGCTCGAAGACCTGTCAAGACCTTTCATCTAAGGAAAAGCGCAGGAGGCTCAGGCAAGCCACACTGCAAGCAGCCCTGGCAAACAGACAGGAGTTTTCTCTGGTGATGGGCTTGGAGGGGTGTATTGAACAGGAGGAGGATTTGTGCCCAATGTGGGGGGCAGCTCGAGCTTGACAAGCTGCTGGGCCAGCAGGTTTGGGAGCAGCTGGGTTGGCAGCCGCTGCTGCTGCCCCTATCTCTCTCTCTATATATATACATAACTGATTCTCACCCAAATAGAAACTGTCCTTCAAGTGACTTCCTTCAGTCATTGGCTGGAGAGTGTGGCTGACAATGCAAGCCAATGCTCTTTAGATGTGATTCAGCCTACAAGAATATCTTTATGTAACTTGGAGTGGGGAGAGGAAGGCAGGACTGATCACATGCACTGTGACAAGAACAACTGAGATGTGCAAATAGATGGCTCTGCACGTTTTCCTGAACGTGATCTCATTCAGCCAGTCTCATATCAGTCAGAAGTTGGTCCCATGGCCAGGTTAGGTGTTCAACTGTGTGTACTGAACACAATATCTCTGATCACCCTGAGTGCAAAGAACTCCATGCAACCAGACTGGAAGTCACCAGTTACATCTCCTATCTCTTGTCAGTGTTTGGCCTGCATATGCTTCCTCTTCTCAGAGACATGAAATGGGATTTGAAGACTATTTAATACTTAAAAAATCCACGCACCCCTATTCTACTTAACAGAGAAGCTTTACATGGAAACTGAGTTGTTTTTTCCATTATATTAACTTCTCTTAGCTCTGCCTGCCAGTTGTAGCTCCTTGCTTTCAAGCTACTGATGAGCCTCAGCATCTGTTCTTCTGGGCATCCAGACCATTTGCAGATTCTTTAAAAGGAAAAGCCATGAAAAACCTCTTTTTGTAAAATTACTGGATGTCACTCAGGGTTGGAGTCAGCTAGTGAAACAGGCCCTTAATATATTGCTGACATGATGTTGCAAGAAGAGTAGGTTGAGGGCCTGTCCATTCTCTCCAAGGCTGCCACAGCCTTCTCCTGTGCTAACCCGAGCAGCAGAGCTCGCCCAGGCTCATGGAAGAGAGTGGAGAAGTCAGTCCTTCTAGTAAACGACAAGTTGGAAAAATGGTTTTGAATACTGCTGACATCCTAGCTGCTCTTTAAACCTGCACTAGAACAAAGTCTCCTTATGTGGGAAAAAAAAAAATCAAACTTTTAACAAGGCAAAACTGCAATCAAATTCTCTGGGTAAAACCCCAATGGCATTTTCCAGCTGCTAACACTAGAACCTTACATTTTATGGCCAGAAAGAAAAGTATTCAACAGATGTCTGGGAACCATGTCAAAGCTTTGTGACAAAGATTGTCACTTCTTCGCTATCCAGCCAAGTTTTGCCTGTGGAGCTTTTCAACGGTACTGCTTTCAGTCTTTTGTGACTGTCACACAGGAAAGACAGTCCATTGCTGTTAATATCCAGGTATGCAGGAGAGCCCACAGTGAGAGTTTATCTAGAGCCCACAGTCAGAGATTATCTATTGCTAGGCTTCTCCAAATGAAGGCTTAGCTTCTGAATTGCAGAGTTGAAGGTTTTCCCAAGCAATGTTCTGCATTTTCATCACTGCTGAGGTGCTCTGGGGGAGGCCACTTTTTCATACCAATGACAAGTCTGGGAAGGGTACAATATGATGCCTAAATGTGACTGTGAAGCAGTTTTCAGTGACCACAAAGCAGTTTTCATTTGAGTGTTTGCTGTGGCATTGTCACCTGTTCATCCTGGTGAACACCATCCCCTCACTTCAGGGACACAAGGAACTGGAAACTAATATGTCAAGAATGGGAACATAATGTCAAGGTTTATCAGTCGTTCCCCCGCCACAATGTCAAGGTTTATCAGTCATTCCCCCGCTCCCCCTTCCTATCCCTTTGCAGATACCTTTTAAGTGAGCCAAGGGAGGAGAGATGGGAAAGCAACATGTCAGGATAACCACCTTCTTGTCACTGCTGGCACTGCAGCCGTGTGTAAATGGCATAAACTGGTCAAGTGCTTCCTCAATGAGCTGACTGTGTATCAAAATGGGAAGCCAATAGGAAGGAATCAATGCACTTCAGTGTATCTATCCCTTGGCCTGAATATGAGTCCATTAATCAAGCTCTTTTTTGTTCTTCCTTTTTTTCCCTTATCATCAAGTTATTCTTCCTCAGACATTTTGTCTCTCTCTGTTTTCCCCCTTTTAATCACACTAGTGACAACAGCACTAAGATAAATGTGTTNTTTTGTCTCTCTCCGTTCTCCCCCTTTTAATCACACTAGTGACAACAGCACTAAGATAAATGTGTTTACAGACTAGAACTGGGCTAGTATCTCAAATTCTTCTCTGCTGCAGACAATTGCATGACTTCACCCACTGGCCACACAGCGGATGGCCAAGGGGCTGCCAGCCAGCTACGTCAGGCATTGTGAAGGCAGCAGCACTTCTCTTCTGGCACCTGCAGAGCTTGAATGCAGCAAGGGATGCAGATGTGGCATGCTTCTGGCAAGCAGAAAGCCATGGGGAGCAGTCTGGGGATGGGTTTTGCGTGTGCATGCCTTCACCCTCAGTTCATCCAGCTGGGGGGACTCTGGGCAGGTTCAGGTGTGTGTGGCAAAATTTGTACCATCCCTGGGTAGCCACAACCTGGCACGTCTGCGCAGTGTGTGCTATACCCTGCTCTGGGTCACTCTAATGTGTAATAAAGTCTCGTTCCCGGCCTCTGTAGGGCAGCCGTGCAAACTACTTCTAACCTCTGAAGTGAAGAAAAGGCAATGAGTCCCCATCTGAACAGACTGATGTAGCAGGCAGCCTGGTGAGCATCAGTAACACAGATTTCTGTCCTTCAGGTTACAAACTTAGAGATGGCAAAATGGCAAGTCCATTTGTTTTATAGGCAGTTTCCTTACAACTCTATTTTAACTTCATAAATTCTCTGCTGTTGCATGGACTGAGGACACTGACGGTGTCTTTGATCTTACCTTCTGCTTTCTTGAGGCACAGGGTCTTTTTCTGGCTTCTGGTTTCACCTGCTGAAGGCTTGGTGTTTGCTGCAAAATGTTGGGCAGTATTCTGTGCCTGACTGTGTGGGGTCTGCCAGCCCCCCCAGCACAAGCATCTCAGTCCTGATCAGGGAGCCATACTCAGGGACAGGACCCAGCAGCCCAGCTGGCCTTTTTCTGACCCACTGTTGCCTGATGATCCAAGCTAAGAGCAGATGCGGGTTTCAGTGACTCAGGATGCCCCAGAGATTTAGCAAGGCAAATAAAATTGACTGATGCCATCCCAGTTTGGGAACAAGAAGATGATTTTATAAAGGGCATTGTTTTTCTCCCAAAGTTTTCCTTATAAATGTCCTCTTAAGTAATTTCACATTTCAAGTAGGTTAAATTTCATCTCTTTGCTTTCAAATTCTTCTGCCCCACTGGGGAAATACTGTGAAGGTTGGTTTGCAGTAAGCCAAACTCAGAGAGCTGAGGCAGGGATTTTGCTGCCTCTGGCATATTTTTCCCTTTGCTCTCCTGCCTATTATTTCTAAGAAAATCTTCTCAATGAGACATCATCTTGAGACAAGTTTTTTTGCTTGGCTTTCTCCTGCTGATTTTGTGATCATTTATCACCATGCCAGATGTGTGGACTGGCAGTGTTTTTCATCTCCTTCATTTAGTGTGAATTGCCACTACAGGAGCATGTCATTCATAGCTGGTCCCCTCCCACACCTGAGTGTGAATCCCTGTCTGTTCCTGGAGCGGAGTTGTGACTCTCACAGTGCCTACTGCTTGGACAGTGGTAAGACAAATGGACATTTTAAGATATTGTACAAATACAGAAGATAAACCATGTGAAATAATCAGTGAAATAGGTCACAGTGCACTTTTTCCATTACTAGATCTAATACTGGATGTGGTGTGTGAAAATATGGAACAACCACAGAGAGCAGAAAACAAAAGCCCCCTGCAGTTGTATACTAATAAAAAAACCAAATCTGAGATGCAGTTCTGCATATTTCTCCCTCAACTTCTGTTACAAGCTTTTAAATAATAAAAGAAACACCTGTGGTTTCACCTGACAAACTTCAGCTTGTCTGAGGGTTTAAATTGGTCACAGACGCATTGTAGAGGAATGCAGCAGAACTCAATGAAATGAGATATGAATTAGATTTTTTTCTACTCTTGTTGTTTCCCCACAGAAAAGCCATTGCAAATGTGGAATAAAGGAAAACAGAAACTTTGCACAAATAGGTGAAGAAAGAAGTTTAAGGCAAACAGGAGCCTGGAGTCAAAGAGCCAGGATTCTTTGGCTGCATGGCTTTTCATAGATCTTCCACCCATGAACATGCAGAATCAACAGCTACACCCATGAGGGCAGCTAAATGTGTTTACAAGGCATTTTGGTACTAGGGAACACAGACCTCTCATGCAGAAGAGGTTAGATCCCAGCAGGAAAATTCTTGATAGCACACAGTGATCAAAGTGAGTATATTAAAATGTGCATAATTCCAGACTGTTGTAGATCTAACAAATTATAGGTACCCTGCTGATAATGTCTTTCTGGTGCCTCTGTAACAAAACGTAGTCTGTAATTCAAAAGAGCACTGTCATTTCCAATCCCACCTCCTCCAAGTTTTCTTTTCATATCCAAAGCATAAAATGAGAAGGATCTAAATCTCAGAAAGCTGAGTTTCTTTTATTTTGTATACTTAACTTTCTCATCTTTGCTTTACAGACCTAATTGCTTTGCAAATGGAGCTTCTTGCATCAGGACCCATAACTTAGTGAACTAAACAATGCTGTTTCTAATGTGAATGACACAAAAAAAAAAAAAAAGGATGGTGATGATCAATATTCAAAAGTGCTTAAGTAAGTGACTTAGTAACCTCAGCTTCACGGGAAAAAGCTTTAAGTCGCTACTGGCAAATGTTTCTTGTGGCAGAAAACAGTTTTGATAGGTAGGATCATGGTGTAAGTTTGAGTGAGACCTTTCCTTCCTCTGCATTTAAATACAAAGGACAGATATAAGTAATACACCGCACAAACCCAGCAGCTTGTTCCTAATATTCCAGGAGCAGCTGTTTGGTTTCTAAATGGCTTTGAGTACTAACCAGGTTGGAAAGAGGTTAAGCCACAGATGTTTGGAGAAAAGAAATGAAAAGTTGCAGTCTGCTCTGTTGACCTGGTCTGCACACTAGTGTGGTCCATTTAGACTAAAGGGGACCCCTAATGTTGGTTTAAATCTGGCTTGTGTAAATTTGAGTACAGTAACATTCCTGGTGGCCATGTAAGAAAGTAACCATGAGAAACACTGTGTGGATTTAACTAAAACTGACTAATATCATTATCCTGTCTTACAACAAAGGAATGGTCCTAGCAGCAATGAACTTGTCTGCTGTGTCTTTGCATCTTGTAATTACAGTTCCCAGTAAGTGCAGACTTCAACATCAGGTCCCCAGGGACCTTTGCAGAGATGGGATTGATGTCCACCTACTGGACTCTGCCTTTGGGAAAAAGGCTGATGGGACTGAAGTGGAGTATCTTTACCCCAGAGTCTATGGGGAAGGGGAGACACCTCAGCTGAGCCAGGCATCTGCAAAACAGTTAATGGGAAACTTTGTGCTGCATGGCTGTACTATTTCTGGTACTCAGGTCACATTGTTCAAGGCAAGCTTATGTATCTCCGCCCCATACTATGGTCCCTGTAGATGTTCCCCTGGAAATCTGATTTCCTGACTTAGGAGAAGAAAAATGGAAAGCAGGCTAAAGCTTTTTTGAAATTTGCTCCCTTGCTGTACTTAGTTCTTCATTAGCTTTGCAAGAACTCAGTTGAAACTTCAATTATATCCCACCATAGCCCCCAAGGAAAAGAAACCAAACCAGAACCTTAAACTGTCCTTCAGAATTTCTGGCCCTTAAAGGGTTTGGCAGGTCTAGGTCTTCCTTGTGAAATGCAACAGTCTCCCAGTAGCAGACAGCTTGCTCATTACTGTCTTCTGCTCTTGGGCTGTGGGAGGTTTAAAAGGATCAGGAAAGTCCAACAAAAATCAAGAATGTTTTGTTATTTTCCAGCATTAATTTCCTGTTCTCCTTTCATGTGAAAAGCTACCTGGACAAAGCACAGGGCACGATTGGCCTGGTATTCCTTTCCATGTTATTGTAAAATATAATCAGACCAGAAGCTATTCAGGGAGGATTAATACCCACCAAAAAGGAAGGCTTTCTGTGGAGAGCATCCAATAGAAATTTCCTTTTTCTCACCACAATTTTATATGGGATTAAAATCACATTCATAAGCACTTTTGTAAAAGTTTTTCACTGACATTGCAACTGATGTTTTCTCGTACTATTTTAAACAGCTTGATCGATTACCAAGCACAATAAGTTCCCTGTAATTCCATCAGTGTTATAAGAAGGAAGGTGTTTTACCACGGTCTGGAAATTTCTGTTTACCACAGCCATCTGTTCAACACAGCCCTCTGAACTCTTGGAGTCGCAGTGGTTCATTTTCTTCTTCCTTGGCAGGCCACCTAGTCATAACTGAGGTTCCTTTGCTCATTGCCCTGTTGGTACATGTGAGGACTAATGTTTCTTGTACAGATTTGTGAAAAATTGTGGTTTGGAAAGCAATGAAGGAAGAGTGAAATCCTGCCTAAGGCTACAGTACAGTTTGTACCCTGTGCAGTCCTCCTGCACCGGGCAGTTGACATGCCAGGAGGCTTCCCTGAACGGTTCATCTTGGGCAGTGCTATTCTCTGCAAGACCATCCCTTCAGCACCGATGCTCGTGGTGAACAAGAAAGCCAGAACTGATCCTGTAGCAGGTACAAAGCACAACACGTATTGCAAGATCTGAAGCACTAACTCTGAGTTCTGACTGGTGATTGAATGCTACAGAAGGGAGTGAACAGCAAATACATACCCACTGTGTAATGCTGGCAGTCTTGCCCCTTGACTCTGGCTCCCACCCTTTTGTCCAACACTCTGAGCTCTCCTGGGAAGTTGCACTTTCACCCTTATCTCTAACACCCTCGAGTGTAGGCTCAATTAGTCCAGAGTCTCAGTTTTTGACATGGTCTCCCATATCCATGCATGGATGGCCACCACAGAGCTGCTCCACACTTGACAATAAAGAAAACAACTCTTTGATAAAGGGTTTTACCCTATCCAAGTCACAAGCCACACTGAGCTCAGCATGCTTTCTCCCAAGTAAAAGGTGGTGCCAAAGGGTGAATGATACTATTGAAGACCAAGATTTCCTTCACTTATTTTGATCCTTTACTGCATGGATAATTATTGTACCAGTCACATACCTTAAAGGATACGTTGTGTGAGGGCAGACGGTGGTATTAAGTGAAGTATCGAGTTAGTTTTGATTGGTCATGACTGAAAATCTGTCGAGTCTTCTGTCTTATTTCTGAGTCAAGTACCCAAAGTTGCATGGTATGAACACCCTCCACCTCTTCCTTGTCCAAGAAATCCTGGGTTCCCCTCCTGCAATATTCCTGTGTAATTCCTCTGCCAGGTGCTGCAGCTAAGATCTGGCTTAAATCTGTCTTTGAATTAAGCTGTGACTTTAAGTCCTGACCCAGCATTCATGGCCTCACTATATACAATCCCAGCATGCTCCTTCTAGGTATTAAGTTCCCATAAAAGCTAAATTCTGGCATGAAAGGATTTTGCAATGTGGAAAAGAGAGCATGGACCAACCTAGTAAAATGAAGCACCGGTCTAAATGAATAACAGCTTACACAGTCTTCTGAAGTAACTTGGAGGGCTTATTCTCCATATACTGGTCTGAATTTTCAGAAATCCACGTAGACTGCCACCACAACACCTCCTACTGCCACATCCACTACAACTCCTGTTTCTAGTTTTGTGCCAACAGGCAACACAGTTCCTGTATCATCTTTTCCAGACCTTGGGAAACACTTGCTGGTCCTTGAGGTTTGAACAACAGAGCAAGGAGAAGAAAATGTAGTGGTAGCTGGGATGTGACCACCAAATCCATAAGTGTTTTATTGTTTTCTGGCGTCATATATACAGATATGATCTCCAGCTGTTGATCGATAGTTGTAAAACAGAAGATTGGGGAAATGCTCAGGGATATTCCAAGAGCTCTCCAAAAGCAACGAAGAAGGTTGTCATGATTAGGTGTGGTCATAAACAGCCCAAAACCAAGCAGAACCCCTCTATACTAACTATAATCACCATTGCAAGGAGAAGTGGATTTGGCTTTCATTTCTTTTCAGCTGCTTTTAGTTTATAAATATGAATCTTAAGATGCATGGAGCAAACAAACAGCCTGAAAATAGATCATAAGCATGGGCATGTATGAGTTCAGACAGCACGGAAGCAGCCAAAGACAAATGCAAACCAGCCTTGGCTCCTGGTCTGGCCTAGGGAACCACACTGGATCCAGCATTTGGCATCCAAAGTGTTGTGTGTCTTCAAGCCAGGATACTGGACAGCAGGCTGCAACCTGAGGTCAGACCAGCCTTGGACCAAGCTGATTTAAAACCACCACATCTTGTTATAGCCCTGTGCCCCATGCTGACATCCTGCTATCCAATAAAACTGCTTTGTCTATAAAATCAAACGGAAAATGGTTAAAAGGAGATCTATTAACCTTTGTGTCCTTCCCATTAGCTTGCCTGGCTTGACCTGAAACTGGTCAAAACATGGCAGCTTTCAAACCACTCTCATTTATCTGTGTTCGCTAGTATCTCTTCAGGCCAGTCTGCAAGCTTGTGTCAGGGCACAGGCACACCATAGCTCTATACTCTCTGCCTGTCACCATGCCCCACACCATTTACAAGTTTATAGCTGCAGCTTTGGCTATGGAGTGGCACAGGAATAAGCCCTGTGTGGCTTCAGGACATCTACTATTCTTCCATGCCTCTGAAAGTCAGAGGAAAAGTCTGACCTTCCTCCCTGGGCGCTTCTGCTTTGTGTTACCCTCTGCTCTGTAAAGGCAGGGAAGAGGGAGGACAGCAGCACAGAATGATATCCTGGCTGTAAAACCGGGCTAGAAATGGCCATCTGAATCCCAGTGCATCAGGGGTAGGATTTATCTTCCTCCCTTTAGAGACAGATCGAGAGCAAGGTGGTTGTTCCTTCCACTGACAAAGCCAACAAGGCTCTGTAAGGCCAATGGAGGCACCTCCTTGGCACATGTTCATCTCTGTCCCAGTCACCAGCTCTTCATCCTCAGGGTCCTCCTACACTCCTGTGGGCTTGCCAGCCTTCCCCAGGGGCTCCTTGGGGTCAGGAGTGGCCCAGGTGTTCTCCTGGCCAGGACAGAACCTGGTTCCCCCATGGATGGGCACCTCTGGAATGGGGTCTCACTAATGCCCATGGGACAGACTGGGTGGGACATGGCTGGGCTCTAACCAAGGTCTGTGCAGTAGGTTGGGTGGGACATGGTTGGGGTCTCACAAAGGTCTGTGGGACAGGCTGGGTGGGACAAACAGCCCCTGCACCAGCAGGAGTACATTAGTGCTGCCATCGCTGGGGCCAGGCAGTTTTGTGTTCAGCATCTGACCAAAATCCCAAAGCCCTGCATTTCAGGCATGCTCAGAGATTGGTTTTTTGATTCTCTTCCTTTCTTTTTATTCCAAATACCACAGGGTTAGCAAAGTGTCAGCTTACTCAGCACACAGGGGCTGCTGCTGTAAAAGCAGCCTGACATTGCTGAGTCTCTGTGGGGTTGTTGTCAAACTGTTTGACATGACAGCGTGAAATGTCCTGGCCGGACTAGCCCACATGTCCACTTGGCATCCAGCAGGGTTGCACCCTGAGCCCTGCCACTCACCATGCCCTGCTCAGCAGGCAGATGTGAGCCTTGGGAGGGCACAAGCCTGCCCACCACCCTTCCTGACCAGGTCCAGACCCTCAGGCTTTGCCCCTGCCCTGCAGGACCAGGGTGTCACATCCCCCACCCCAAGGCCTGTGCTCCTTCCTCATCCAGCTTGAAATCTGATGACTGTTTTGTTATTACGTGATGCATATCATGATGGTGCTAATTAGCGGCTTACTGTCCCTGCAATCACTGTTAAGGCACAGCTACCACAGGTGGTGGCATGTACCCTGCGCAGCCTGCCTGCTTCCTGCCCATGCAGAAGCTGATCTAAAAGGCCCCATGGAGTCAACATGGATGTCAGTTTTTTTTTTTTTTTTAATCTTCTTTGACTCTTCCTTGTGTATCTTTGGCATTTTTGGCTGACTGTATGTTGTGCCCCCTCCAGCTATGCCTCATTGCCCTGCCTCACCACTAGCAGGCAACTCTGGTGCCTCTCTCTTGATGTTTCTGCTCAATGTTACACACCTCTGGTAGGCTACCAGTATCTACAGTTCTGTGGCAAAGAAATGGCAGGAGCAAGGGGGACAATGTTTCCTGGAGAAAATTAGGGTTTTTGCCATGTAGAACAAATGATTAGTGCAAAATAATTGTTATCAATTAGCTCACAGACAAAAGAAGGGATCTAAGTTCATATGGCTGCACCAGCTTCAGTACAGTTATGTCACTTGACCACAGGTGAAGAAAATCAGCATCCGTAACAAACTGATCTGGGGCTTCAAGAAGTATTTGGATTTCAGACTTCATACATAGAGTGTATAGTACACAGAGTGTATAGTGCATAGAGGGTTGGGTATCCCAGGAATGGATCCCAGCTGGCCAGTAAGTCAAGCAAGGCATCCTCCAAGTGTTTGCAATGTTCACTTTCCAGATCTAGACAGACTCCTACCACTGAGCACTGTAAGAGCTCATAAGCATCAGAGCTTTTCTGTGTATTGGTCCTTCTGATTTGAAAGACTGGAGTGGGGCTGAAAGACTTACTGAATAAGATGAAAACAAGAAGAGACAGAAGCAACTGAATTAACAAAGAGTATAAAGGTTTAGAGGAATGCACAGAGGCAATAGGAGCTCAGGGACAATCACAAGGTCAGAGAAGAAACTCAGGTATTTGTGCAAAGAAAGAAAAGCATAATAAAGAATGTCAGAGCAAAAAAATAAAAGAGAGAAAGAATATTTTGAAGAAGTATAAAACATACAGAATATGTCTTGATACATCCAAAGTCTTTGTCTTTAACAACTATAAATGATCACTAGGAGCAGCATATCCACTGCAGGGAAAGTGAGCAAACAAAGCAATTCTTTCCATACAAAAATGGGCTGTGGAACTTCTTTCTAAGTATCTGAAGTAGTCCATTTGGGAGAGCTGCTTCTCAGTGGTCACTGCAAGAGAAAGTAAAAGGGCATGATATTATTTCCATTTACCAGCAGCAGCAACAGGCCATATGCCTGGTTTTACTTCTGCTGCCCAGATGGAGGGATGGGAGCCAGGTTTACCCTCCATCTTTGTGCATCAGACCATATGATTAAAGCAGACCAGTTACACTGGGCAACTGAAGGAGCAAGGTGGCTAGCTCTCCTCCTGTTCTTCCAGCTTGTGTAAGAAAATACTCACAGCTGGGTCAAGCTTCAGAGCAATTTCAGCGTGAGACAAATTCATGAGAGCAGGTTTGGATGCATGCTATGCTTCTGGCTTCCCACCACATTCTCCTGGATGTTGAAATATTTATGGGAAAAAGAGTCTCTTGAGTTGAAAGAAAGAGATAGTGAGCTACAAAACTGTTGATTGCCATAAAGAGTCATCCTCTTTTGGCTCACTTGAATTTCTCCCATTAATTTACAGAGATAAGCTTAGTCTTTCTGGCATGGAAATGTCTGCAGTCCAAGATTTTACTTCTTTGATGAAATGGGAATAAACACCTCTGAGACAGTAGCTCTTGATGAGATTCATCCTGTCATTATTGTCCTTTTCAGTTCAGAAGGGTGAGGTATTGTGATAAAGACTAGGTGGGCTCTACTTAACTGCTTAGGCTTGCGTTTTGAGTCACAGAACTTTCCAGACTTGGTATACCCTTTTTTTTTTCTTTTTTTTTCTTTTTTTCAGTGGCAGGAAAATATTTCGTTGATTGATAGCAGAACTCAGGCTCCATCAAAGTTCAAGCCATAAATTCCCTGCAGCAGCCAAAACCACTGAGTAAGAGAGCCCATTTTAGAAGAAGAAAGAAATTCTGGGAACTCAGATCTGAGGTGCCTGGCTGGAAGGTGCTGGGAATGTGATGCAACTCTGTTGAGGTCTTTCAAGCTATTGCAAATTGTACTCCAGAGGAGGAGAACGGGAGAATCATTGTTTCTGATAGGCAAGTGGATAAAACCAACTACACTGTTTGTTTTAAATATCAGTCTGAGAAGCAGTCCTAAAGCTGAGGAATCCTTTTCTAGGATCAGTTAAGAAAGTCCCTCATAACCTTAAAATCCATCAGGTGGCTCTTTCCTGAAGAACCTTTTCACAGCAGCTTCACATAGTACTGCAGGATGCTTGCCAATTTTCTGTCATATTATACAGTGGCAGGCCACATAAGCAGAGAGCAGAGAAGCCCCCATCTATACACTGAGTCCCTACCTGGATCATGGCTGAAAAGACAGGAGGCAAAACCTGTCTTTTGAGAAGACCTGGTGTGGTCAGAAACAAACTGGAACTGAACAAGACCACTGAGGACCGTAAGTACCTCTAGCTGTCTCTGCCGACACACAGCTGCTTTAAGGAAAACAAATACATGTGGCTTTAGGACAAAACCTCACATATACAAACCTTCTACGTGGCATGGCAGTATGGCTTGGGTATTGGGTGTGGGTCCTTTTGGGGCTGGCTTCTGCAGAAACAGCCAACACCACTCTTGCCAGCAGACTCTTGCCAGTTTGTCCAGTTTGCATGGACAAACTCTTGTCACTCCCTGCCTCTAGCCATCCCCACGCCTCACCGAGGAGCTGCTACTGCACAAAGCTTTCACACTCGTGCACTGTCCTGGTGTGAAGAGAGAAGTTGAGGGATAGCTGGAATATTTGGACACTCTGGCATCCCAAGGATTCACTTTCTAACATTTGAAATGGCATTTCCTTTTCAAAGGTTTGGTAAGTTATTTGAGAAGAAAAAACATTTGGAAACATTTTTAAAAGGTCAAAATCAAAATAAACATTTTGAAAACAGAGAATCCACTCACCCAGTCTGAAATGTTCATTTCCTTTGGATTTGCTGCACATAAATTTTTTTTTCAAGGACTTACCATTTCTTCTTTTCTGGTCAGAAACAAATGTCAGATCCTGACAGCCCTTGTGTGGCTGGAGGAGCCTCTCCCACTCAGCCCTTCTGTGCATCATTCATATGAGAAACGGGCCCTTGGACCGTAAACCAGCTGAATAATTTGCTTCCAAGAGGAAACCACCACCAGAGTAGAAAAAGATGTCGAGAACAAAAGTTATTGTTTAATGTGATAAAGAAAATCAGTGCTGAACACAGCTTCTACTGTATCCCATTTCCTACAGCTTTGTCATTCAAAACCAAAGATCCTACTCTCTCTTCTCTGCAGGCTTGACCTAAAGCTTATCTTTCTCCCAGTTATGTGTCACTTGAATTCTGAGAATTTTACACTCCCTGTAGCTTCTCTGACTTTGCTTGTCAGGTCCACAGGGCAGGGGTACATCTATTATCTGCTTTCCAAAGCACAGTGGGCTGCTGCTCCATGATGCAGGCACTACACCAGTACAGATAATAAATAAAGAGGAATGTGCCAAGCCATACAAGAACTGTAACTTTGAAGTTTTCTCTCTTTCTGTTTTTCTCATTGCAATTTTAATGTAGTTATTTAGAAGTCAATATATTTCACCCTTGCTGCTCACTAAATATTCTCAGATCAGCAGACACGAAGAGCTGCTGAAAACACTTAAAGCAATAGGGAGAAATTGTTTGCCAAACAGATGTAGAACATTATTACTAGTCTCTTGTTTTTCATCATTCCTCTCCCAGTCAAGAAAAAAATCTAATAATTGAAGTTGAAACTAGTAACAAACCTTACAGCATTTGGATTCTGAAATAAAAGAGAAACACTGTCTGCAGTCATCCTGCAATTTGTTCTTCAGCCTTAACGTGTTTGTTGTTGTTGGCGCTATTTTTAAAACATCTCTATTTCAAAAGTTATCCTCTGACAAGTGGGGATTTCTAATGTACTGGTGGTGCCCTCTCTCCGACCCTGTGAAGGCAAAAGCATGAAATGGCTGGGCTCACTTATTGGGCTATCAATGAGTACAGGCTTACTTAACCCTGCATTTATTCTCACTCCACATCGGATATCCTCAATGCAATGAAGCCATGACAAATGCTTTGCCCTCACTGTAGTGCAGGCTTCCAAATTCCCAGCGATGCTTCCTGTGTGCTAGCAGTTCTGTCAGGCCAGGCATAACTTCAGCTTCTTAGACTTCTTGTTCTCTTACCTCTGCTAATATTATGAGATTTTCAAAATCCGTGCCACATGCAAGGTTTCAGAGCTGCCCCAAAAGCCCAGTGTCCCTCTGCAGAGTCAGGTATCCTGTGTCCCTAACTCTGACAGTTCAAAGGGTCCTACAAGCTATTAGCTTTGCTCAGACTGCATGAACTCTTCTAAAATAATAAACATGAGTGTCTTTCTGCATGGCCAGTCTCTGGCACTCCAAAGTCATTCACTTCTAATCACCAAGCTGTGACCCCCAACCATGGAGGCTATGATCTTACCTGATTCTGAGGTGATGGCTAAGATTAAAAATGGACTGAAAGGGGCCATCTGCAGGCTGTGCAGTGACCTGGCAGCAGCTGCTGAGAGGAGCCATGCCCAGATTAGCTCCCAATTCCTGAGGCTGCATCCTGGGTCTTTCCCCAGCTGTAGAAAGGGGCTCAGGGCAAGATGCCCCAGAAGAGTTACCTTCTCCGTGTAGCCTGCATGACTCCAGCCCTGGGGCACAACCAGGTATAGGAAGAGTTTCACCTCAGGTCACCTCAAAACATACATACCTCACCTAACTAGAGCCATCTTCCACACTGCTGCCTAAAACTAATTTTGTGCAACTTAACCTCCCTGCATAGTTCAATAGAAAGCAGCAGAAAACCTTAGGAAAAGAGCTATCTGTACAACTTAGGTATCTACAGTGGAATTTATGTCCAGACATGGGTATCTAAATGTTTGTGTCCCCATGTAAGTGCCTGTGGGAACATTTAAAGCCTTGAGTGAAGAGCTTCCCCATGGAGCCAGCAGAGCCTACAGAGTTGTGCAGTTCACCTTCTCTCCCTTGCCTAAACATAGGTGTCTAAGAGTAGGCACCCCATGAGGCTGGCAGGTACAACACAAGACCTATGAGTGACCCACAGCCTTCCAGGGTCACGTGTAGGGACCACACAAGACAGGATATTGCCTCTTAGGGAGAGGCTTTCATTTAGGCAACAGAGTCCCACCATTAGGGAGCATGTAGGTACCAACCCTCACGAGTTTGCCTTGAGCCAGATTCCTCTCCTGCTTCAGGATGAGCTGAATATTTCTATAAGTGTGCTTATTTCTCTTATTTGCACGGGGAATTAATCTACTCAGATGGGTAGGTGTCAACAGCTGTGCTGCAGATGCTGGAAACCCCCCATCTAGGGGCAAGCTGTGGCCACCCCAGGTGAGCATTGAGGGGCTTTTCATGTGTGTGTCAAAAATACTTTGGAAGAATACACTTCTTTCCAATTAAATGGTTCAAGAATTTGGAGGCAGAAGGTGGGTGAAAGGAAGGAAATTATTTTATTTGTTCTAAAGTAAATATCAGGTTGACAGATTTCTTCAACACTGACAAGCATGCATTTCTTGCCCATTTCAAGTCTGCAGCCTCGTGCAAACTTTGTGGCTGCACAAGTGATTCCTCACAGTGATGCTAAAGGCAAGTAGCACTCCAGTATTAAATCTTCTCCAGCCAAAAAGGATGGAAAGTCTATGCTATGAACTTCAGTAAGGGTAAGATTTTGCCCCTAATTTTTGTGATCAAAGCATTTCCATGGGCTTTATTTCTTCCCCAGCACAGGATCATCAGCTGAGGTGGCTCAGACCACCACAGGGAAAATTCAGGCACGTAGCTCTGAGATAACGAAGTGGGGCAGAAATACCCTCAAATGCCATGGACTTGCACAGAGATGCTACAAAGGGATCTCAAAGCAGCAGAGCAATGAAGAGCTGGAGGAGGCTGTCAGGAGTGGACATGGTTCAGCAGGAGGTCTGAAGAAAGCAAGGTGAAGACTTTTCTTCAAAGGGCATAAAAGTAGAGCCTGAAACTGGGTGAAAGTTCAAGGCTGTGCTGCCTTTATCCAAACCAGATTTCCTAGCTTCACTCTCTGTGTGCAGGATTATTCCTTTGTTATTATTTCCCAGCTTTCCTGTTGCTGTATGTAATCACTCTGAGGAATGTTTAGCTATTTACAAAACTCTGTGCTGCATAACTGAGGTGGATTTTGGAGGAGTCTGTGGCTTCATCTGCACCAACAGGCAGTGCAGCACAGTTGGAGGAGATCTGCAGAATGAGTCAGTGCCGAGGATCCACCTCACGCTACTCATCACTTTGGGACTTTCTTTAGCCCAGTTCCAGCCTGGACTTGGTACCCGGGAGGATGTGGCATATGCTACAAGTGCTCCCAGGGACCACTCTCACCACGGTCTCACCTGGCAGGAGCCCAGCTTGAGCTCCCAGAGGCCGGACTGTAGTACATATCCCTGTGGGTTGGGCATGGGGAAGGTAGATACTGACTTTAAAAGCACATTCCTGTTCCAACCAGTTGCTGGTGGCAGCACAGCCCACGGTAGCTGTAATGCAGGGACAGCAGAATAGCTCCCCTCTTTGGCCCCATCAGGGCAGACTGAGCCATGGTGCTCCCAGCTGCAGCAATGCCATTTGGGAAGTGCTGGTGTGGCACCAGATGGCACATGAGCCTGCAAGGTCAGATGTGGTTGCTGTCAAGACATTAACTATAGGCAGCTCCAACTATTGTTCCCACAAACCACAGCAAACCACACTAATCCAACCCATCCAGGGCCCCCGGGGGTACAGAAATGAGTGTGTAGAAGTGGCTAATGAGGAGTTAAACACTAAGTTGGCATTATTAAGAAAGGGAGAGGGAGAAAACTCCTTTCCAGTCACCTCTCCCTAAAACGCACCATCTCAACTTGTGCTCAGGTGCTGACAGCTACCTGTTGGGATGCGGGTATCACCTACCAGGCTGATTGCAGTTCATCCAGCCTGTAAAAACATGAATCACTTGAAGGGAGTCACTAGTTCAGGCTCATTTGAATTGTCATTTTTTATAATTATTCCTGCTTGGAGGAGTGGGCAGCAAAGAGAGAAATCACTGAAACCCCCTCCTTTCCATGATCACCAACCCACCCGTAGGGCCTACAAGGGCATTTGATGCAGCTAGCACAGCGCAACCATGAGCTGTTCTTCGGGAGCACAGTGCTGCTCAGATGCAGCAGTGTCAGCTCGCAAGGGCAAATTTGCCCTCTTTGATGGCAATTCTTACAGTGCTTGATGTTCTGCTTACCCTGTAACTTCTGAAATCAAGGTGACAGAAGTGCACCAGAGATATTTTATTTCATGTGCCCAGCTTTTGTGATCTCAGAGGAAACCTTGTGAGAGTAAAGTGTTCCAACTGAAGAATGGAAATAAAGAGAATTCTAAAAGTTTGCTGTTTTAAATTAAAAAAAAATAATAAAATGCTTAATTGGTAAAACTGTCTTTTGGGTGAGAAGTACAGTCTCACTTGGTGATTTAGTGTGAGGTGAAATAATGAAACAGCATACTCTCAGGCTAAGGGCTAGCTAAACACTTTTTCAAACTCTTTTCTAAATTAAGCAAGTATCTGCCATGTACTTCTTGCCTCCTTGTCCAAGAACGGATTCTCATCCCTGACAAGAGTTTAGCTATTGACTTTGAATGACCCAAAACCTTTTCCTGGACCCATGAATACATAACTCCTGGGCTTAAGAGGGAAATTCTTGAAAGCAAGACAAGTAGTATTTCATGATCGGATCCTGCAAATGCTTGTAAGTCAATAAATCTATGGAAGTGACTCATGCATATGTTTGCACAACTGGGTCCTCACAAACAATCATTTTAGGAACGATCAGCAAAATTCCTGATGGATAGGAGTCCAGTGCAGAGATTTGGATGTAAACCTTCTGGATCAGCAACACCTGGCTGCAAATGCCAGGAGGAAGACAGTGGAAAGAACTGCAGCACTCCTATTACTGGGCAGACTGCTGAAGAGCAGAAGATCATCATGGAGAAGAAAAAACACTGGAAATGAAATTAACCAAACTTTGCTGAAATAGCAATAAAAGTTTGATGCAGATGGAAAGAATATGATGCATTATGAGAAATGGTTAGCCTTTCCAGGTCCATGCCAGTCAAACCTTCACTGAATTTGTAACTTGAACCTTGCTGTTTTCTGAACTTCAACTGTCACCAGTCCATGCCCCTGATCACTGTAATGTCACTCCGTGTCCTGCTGGCTGGAGTCATCTATCCTGCCAGGCCTCCAGGATGTCATGGGCAGCTGATCTCAAGCCACTGCAGATGTTTCACAGGCAGTACTATGACTGTAAGTGTGAAGTATGTAAAGGAATCACAGATCTAAACAAGCAGCCCAGCTTGATGAAGGAATACAAACATTTTCATTTGTCTCTCACTGACTTTGTAGAGCCAGCATTTCACCACGTCTGAATTTCTATATCAGTCTCTCATTTTGCAACAGTGGATACAGCTCTAGTATGACGGGGGACTCTCTAAAGTCATGTATGTGGGGACAGGACCCACTCACAAGGGATCAGTGCTTTCAAGGAAACCTAGAGGGATGATACAGGTCCCTTGAGCCCCAGCAAAATCATGGCTAGTGTTGTGTGCATTAATCGTACAGGTGTAGGAAAACAGAAGAGCAGCTAAAGATTCAGGCTGAGAGCACCATGGACTTTGGTCTGGTTCTAGGTGAAAGGAGGCACCTGCCCAGTAAGGTCTTAGTGTGTGGCTGGGAATTGGACTTAGCACAGATCAGATAAATAGCAGTTTCCTCCCTTGAAGTTTTAGTAGTTAGTGGTTTAAAAATGCGTTGGTTTTTGTGGTTCAATATATTTTAGTTCTATTTTAAATTGTTTTCTGCATCCTTCTGTTTCTCTCCTCAGCTCATAATGGCAGACAAAGCTCTGGTCCAAATTCTGCTCTTGGGTTCACCGGGATAAAATTAGTGACTAATTTTAGTATGAGCAGTCTGGACCGTTCTCTCCGCCCTTTCTGTCCAAAGGCAGCAGAGAAGACCATCAGGTCCCTGGGCCAACAAATCGAGGGAAATGACTGCTTCTTCTACTCAGCACTCAATAGATAACAGACAGAATACTGTGTCCATTTTTGGGTGCTCCAATACTTGGAGGACATCAATAAACTGGAGAAAATTCAGCAGAGGGCCAGCAGTATGGTCAGGGCAGAAGCACTTTTCTTCTGAGGAGAAACTGTGGGAGCTAGACCTGCTCAACCTGGAGAAGAGACAGTTTCGGTGAAACCTGGCAGGGAAGTGATTGGGCTTGGAAAGCATGGGGTTAGAGCTGCCCCATACCAGTTTGTGTTGTATTGGCAGTACAGATCAGACATAAACTCATCCTGGCCACTTACAATCTGGATGCAAATTGTAGGTACCTGCCTCAGAAATGTTCTGACTTTTTTAGGTCTTCAGGCTTGCCACTCTTGGCCCTCTTCTCTACTTCATATGTTTGAGAAGACTTTAAAACACAGGTGAGAGAGCAGTGTTATGGCAGTAGCATTAGCAGGAGCTGTGTATTTTGGAATGCCTTCTCAGCACAAGCCAAGCAGTGAAACACCTAATCAAGCTGACAACTTTGCATTTCTTGAGGGATTTCTGTCCCTGTCCCCAATATCCTGGAAATGGCAGGACTTAGGAATGTAATTTTTTTATCCAGCTTAAGATTTCCAGGGAATTCTGCAGTGTTCTTTAGGGAAAAAAATTGTTCTGACACTTCAGTGCTTTGGAAGCTTTGTCACTGGGAGTGGGGGTGGGGTGTATATATTGGTATATGAATGATGCATGGATTACAGAAATGGTAAATACAAATTGGGTTAAGGATTTTTTCTTATCTCCAGCTCACTGTACTTTTGTCCTTTTTCCAGTTCAGCAGAACTTTTAGCCAGCTCAGATGTTTCCTCAGAGACTCATAAATGCTCTACAGCCCAGAGCAAACCCCATAAAATAAGTAAAACCTCCCAGTGTGAAGTTCTGCCTCCCTCCCACTCAGCAATTAACTCTTCTTCCTCCCACTTACACAGAAGTTGGCTTCCCACAGAATGAATGCCAAGTTTTCTGCTACTCTTCTTTCACACCAACCTCAAGAGAAGGGGAAGCAATTTTTAAGCATCCTGTCCTTGGGCTCTGCTAGGCCCTTCCCATCTCCGGGTCTCTCCTGGGACAGCTGTAGTCTACTATGGACCTGTCTCAATTTTCTTGGCCATCAAGGGACACTCAAATCTCCTTGCTTTGAATCATTTCTTATATGGGAACTTTTCTTACCTTACCCATACATATTTGCCTTCATCTCTCTTACTACCGTTTATGCTACTGATTTAGAAAGAAACACTCTAGTTCCTGAAAGCAAAGTTCCAGTGAAAGTCTTGGCATTTGGCAGCTCTTTCACCTTGTGCCAGGAGCAGGCTACAGTAAAATAAAACCCCATGGTCTCAGGTAACACCCACATCTCCCTGTGACAGAACCTCAGCACTGTCCAAGCTCACATCCCTCCTTCTCTGTTGACAGAAGACCTGAAAAAGGTCTCTTTGAATACCCACATTAGCTTCCTTTAATCCAGTTTTTTGCCACATTTACTTTCTGGAGGATGAGAAATCACTTTCACTCTCCATTTCCTTCTCATGCAGCTCTAGATTACAATTACTTACTGTCTGAGCCTGTTCACTCAAAAACTGTAAGTACAGTGCAGTTTGTTTTAAAGACCATTTGCAAGAGCAAAATATCAAATGTTGGTAACCATGCCAACACTTATTAAATGGAGTTTCCCCTGTAGCTAGTTCATATGAAGTATTCATCATATGACATTACAAAAAACATGTGACTAATTGACTGACTGTTTTCTGAAACAGCAATGTCTCTTCTATAGCTGGCTTCCAGCCCCTCTACAGCTGACTGGCTCCTGCTGGTTTCACAGGGACAAACTGGAAATATACGAATACATGTGTCTGAATGTGGCCTATTTAAGCTCTATATGAAAAGCTGAAAGCTCTGGAAGACAATTCTAAGCAAGAAATACATGTTCAGATGTGGATGCACCATTCCTTGAGATGCTTTCTGGAGTTCACGAGCAGGTTAAGCTGTCCATGTTGAGAGAGCCAACAACTGGAGCATCAGCACAGCAAGAGAGTCAAATGTAAACCTGGCACTGCTATATTGACTTCTCTGTCGTTATTCCAGATATTAAGATCCTCATTTCCTACCTAAGTGGAAGAATTTCAATTCGTCTGGGGTTTGACTGTCTCTGTCGAACCCCATCTGCATGTTCTGGCGTGTATTAGTTCCCATTAGACCTCCTTAGATCTTGGAGGAGAACCACTTCCCAGTTGAACATCATAAAATACAAAGCAACTTAACAGTAGCCAAATAAAAACATTTCTCATAAAATAGGGAAACACATAATATGCATATCAAGAAAGCCGTTTATGCTGTGAGAGTAGAAAAGACTCCTAGAATCAATCAGGAATAGGGGAAATGGAAAACAAGACCTTACACAGTACTGTTCACACTTTCTAAAATACTGAGTTTTCTATAGTAACTTCCAACCCTAGAAGTAATGAGGCTCATAGGTCGAGCACAGCAGAGACATCAATGCCGACATTTCACAGCTGCTCTACTCTCTTGGCAGTACAGGAAGGCAGAAATGGCAATGTGAGCCCAAACATGTTTAGTTTATTGCCTCTGTAAACAGTTGCCCAATTTTACATACTGATTCAAATTCAAGACAACTAAATGTTCTCCCCCGAGGCTGACAAGCAATGTGAAACCATCACTTGTCGCCAACCCAGCAGTGAGGCAACCGACTTTTGTTAATGAAAGCCATTTTTTTTCAATAAGAAACCTCAGCTTTCAGAAGACAGATTTTGCATTTTCAAGAAGGGAAAAGGTTTTCTACTGCAATCTAGGGAATGAGGTGGGGATTAATCATCTGGTCTGCAGACTCCAATTCCAGTCTGTTTCCTTGCAGCTGTTAGAAGCTGGCTAGCCCATACTCTGGGTATCCAAATGACAGAGGATCCTACAATTCTGGCAGTTAGTTGAGGCCCTGAAAAAGGACTACAGACCCATGTATGTGAAAAGCGTGGATCGTGTATCAAAGTGGCTTTTCACAAAGCTTTTCAGGTGCAGTGGCAACAAT
This sequence comes from Pedionomus torquatus, assembly GCA_013398155.1. NCBI lineage: Eukaryota > Metazoa > Chordata > Aves > Charadriiformes > Pedionomidae > Pedionomus > Pedionomus torquatus. The sequence continues at coordinate 167,868 of VZRU01014295.1, forward strand.
GGAAACAAGACATGGTGGAAAAGACACAAGATTGAAACAAGGCTCCATACTGAGCTACACACCCTGTAACTGGGCTTCCTGAATAGCATGCTCTTACAGGACCAGTGGAAATTGGACAAACCCATGGCCAGATTTTGACCCATGCTGAGAGATCTCCAAGATACCCAGGCCCAGCCCTGTGAAGCATCAGGAGGCAGTTGGGATTCTGGAAAGCCCCTTTTATACATCTGTAATTGCATAAAGCAACATTAAGACAAGGATAATATTTACCAAGGGATTCTCTGATACAGGAAAACCCTCAGAAATGGGTAGACATTCTTGGATTCTCCTTATCTGTTATTTCTTGACAGGGTAAAGTCCAAGAGGATGAAAGCAGCCTTCATTTGGTGTATTGCTATTGAATGAAATGCCAGGTGTTGAATGAAAGAAGACCTCCAATTAGTTGCATGTCAAAGATATATTACCATCATAAAGGGATGAAGAAGGCAGACATGGCAAAGTCAGCAAAACCCCAGAGGACAACTCACTATGATACTGATTCTAGCCTTTTTTTTTTTTCTTTGGAGAACAAATGCATTGTGTTTGATGTGGCTGACAGCAGCTGATAACTATAGAAAAATGAATGTATACCAATGCAGAAGCACACTCCCCTCCACAATTATGGCGACAGCAAATAAAGCCTTGAATGGAGAGAGGCAAATCTGCCAATCACCTCTCTTCTTTTACACAACAGCTATAAAGATCCCAATATTTTATATGCCGCAGAGATTAACCAGCATTACAATATCTTCCGTCCCTACTGATACATTACACAATTATTTCAAGAAAATGTTTTTCATAGTCTCTACTTTGGAAATGAGACCCCTCAGGTGCACAGAATATTAGTACAAATGAAAATTTAGACAAGAAGAATGGAAAACTGTAATTAGGCACCAAGATGATAGGAACACCCCTCAGAGTGAAGAAACTAGACTTCAGCTGCTGTCTTCAGCAGCTTGCTTTTGCTAATGACAGAGCAAAGGTCCCTGAAGGAAACATGCTTGCATTGGCAGCCCACGGTTCAGCTCTCCCTTTTTGCAAAGGAAGCCAAGGCCTGAGAATCTCAGAAGTCTGAAGGATGACAAGTGCATCACATTTTGATCACTCAGCTGAACTGACCCCAAGCTGTCTGGGGTCACTGGCAGTAGCAAAGGACATTGTGCTCTTGAGAGGGCTGCAGCAGGTGGACCAGTGAAAGATTTCCAAGCGTTTTCAGAAATTTCCAAGTTTTTTGCACCTTGCACACAAGTTTCACGTACACTAAGTCTCTCTCCCACTGTAGCACTTAGCGTATCTTTCTCTTGTCTAAGGAGGATATTTATTTCCTCCTGCTGTGGAAAAATTCTAAAGTGAGTCCAATAAACTTGCAAAGTTTCCAGCAGTGCGTGGTGGTGGGTGTTCAGCATGACAGCAAGCTCATGCCCTCACTCTGTCCAGTAACGCAAACTCAGTCTTGGGCAAAACGCAAAATACACACATAATCCAATTCTTAAAAACATCAGTGTATCACTAAGACTCACTAAGAGTTTGTTATATAGTACCATGTGCTGTGAATCCACTATATACTTCAGTTCCATACATTTTTCTCCTCAGTTGCAATGCAAACCATCCTTAAAAATCTCTTTATCTCTATATCTTATATAATGGTTCTTTGAAGCAATCCTGTTTTCAGTAAAGGTTATTCAAATGTGATGCAATATAATATATCAATAGATGTATACAACATTATAATACACTCCAGATATACACAAGTATTCAATAACTCTATGAGCAAATGGTATTTCAGTTACTCTGAGAAACAGAGTTTTTTCTTGTTTCTGAACTCTCAACTTTTAAAGAAAACCAGTCCAAGCAGAATTCTCAGCAGACATGATTCCAGAATAATTTTTCAAAAGAAAATTTCAAAAGGAAGAAACCTAAGCAGATTTCTGTTCAGAACAAAATTTTTTAAAGCATATTTATAGCAGGAGAGTTGAAAATCCAGAATAATAGTATAACCTTTAAATGTAAGATATAAAATGAGGGCTGAAACAGCAGTAAAGGCAACTGGAAAATGGCTGATCAGTTACAAGAATATCTGACCTCACCTAGACCATTTCTGTGCAAAAAGCAATCTGGGAAGCTGGGAATCACCAGCATTCCCACCACAGGAAGATTCCCCGTCACCTTGAAAGTCATGTCTTGTTTGTTGGAAAAATCAGTTTTGAGCTTTTTGCAGACAGAGAGCTAGCAGAGCACCTGGTGGGAGTCCTGGTGGGCTGCAGCATGACCATGGACATTCTTGTGCAGGAGCCTAGGCTGATGCAGCACAGCAGACAAATTTATCAGCGTGCAGTTCTGAAAGGGAAACATTCAGAGCAGGAAAGTACCAAAAAATGAACTGCAGAGATAATGAAAATAACAAGAACCCACAGTGCTTCTTGAGTCCTTATTCTGATTAGTTACTTCTCTGTTTTGCTTAGGTTCCCGCTGCCTAAAGCCAGTGTTGACAACACTATTCACTTTGTAGGTCTTGTTTTTTCTCACATTCGGGGAGAGGAAATGATATATTCACAGCTTGGAACTGTTGTTCGTTCACTGCTGATTAGCATAAACTAAACATGACCTCAGCTGACTTGTATTTATATACTCTGCTGTTTGGGTGGAGAACAAAACCACAGAGCATATCTGCTCTTTGCAGCCTGTGGGTCTCTCTCATTGGTACGCTCCTGCTTTGGGCAGCTCTTCCTGTATGGGTGACCATGTCCTAGAGGTTTTGGCTCTCACTTTGCCCTTTCCTGGGTAATGGGACTCCCAGTGTCTGCCCAAGGAGGCCTGGTGGATAAGGGGTGCAGCTCAGCAGATGGTCTCTACCTTTTCCAAGGCTGTTCCAACTGAAAAAGCAGGGCATCCAGGACCCTGGGAGGAGCCTCCTGGAGCAGCCCCTTCCCTCCACTGTGTGTTTGTCAGGCCCCACCTGGAATAATGTGTTCGGTTTTGTTCCCTGGTATACAAAAAGATGTGGTCATGCTGGAGAGGGTCCAGAGAAGGGCCACAAAGATGATCAAAGAACTGGGAAATCTGCCATATGAAGAAAGGCTGAAAGAATTGGGTTTGTTCAGCCTTGAGACAAGAAGGCTGAGGGGAGACTTTATCACCATGTTCCAGTATTTAAAGGGTGGCTACAAACAAGATGGAGACTCCCTTTTTACAAAAAGACACAGGAAAGGCCAAGGGGTAATGGGTCCCAGTTACTCCTGTGGAGATGCCGATTGGATACAAGAGGAAAAATTTTCATGAGAGAAATCAACCATTGGAATAATCTTCCCAGGGAAGTGGTGGGTTGACCAACACTGGACACTTTTAAGGTTCAGCAGGACAGGGTGCTGGGCCATCTTGTCTAGACCATGCTTTTGCCAAGAAACATTGGATCAGATGATCCTTGAGATCCCTTCCAACCTGTTATTGTATAATTCTGTGATTCTCCTCTCCACAGCTCATATACGAATTCCGACCTTCCAAGGCTGGCCAAAATGATCCTCACCACTCAGTGCGATGGCACATGTAGTCTTGGTGAAGGAGGTGACTCAGTAGTGCTTGAGTCCAGTCCATGAGCTTGATGCAAGCAAGAGACATGATGCCAGCACTCCTGCTTGTTAGGGACACCCATAGGCGGCATAAGAAGGGTTCATACAGAAAAAGTTTTGCAGCATGGGCCAGGCAGGACAGGGGCCTGCATGAAGACAGAGATGACCAGGAGGAGTGCAGAAGATTCCATCTCAGGTCTCCTCCTAACTGTTATTGCCTCCATTTCATTTTTTTATGATACTACAGACCATAGGGAAGGGGGAAATGCTGCTACTCATTTGTTTTGGGGGACATACAGGGTTGTGGCATTAATATCTGCTCTGTATACACAAGAGAAAAAATGTGTGGGCAAGGCAACTTAAACATCATCTAGAAGACATCAAATGGGACAAGGCGGATCGTGTGCACGGGTGCCAGGAGGGAACACCAACCTCCAAGTCCTCTATTGAGAAGCATTTTCGGACATAACTTAGACCATACTTCCAGAACAGTCAGTGCTTCAACCAGCTCCAAGAAAGAATCTCCAATTACAGAAGGGAGAAGGTCAGTGAATGGAAAAATGGAAGTTAATGATGGATAATCAGCAAAACCTTATGGGGATTTAATTAGCAGGCTAAATAAACACAGTCCATATTTTTAATGGATGAAGAGGACCTGCAGTTTGCAGAAAAAACACTCCCGGAAGAATGAAGTGTGGAAAGCAGTTAGGTGAGCAGAAACACTACTGCAATTACATGCAAGAAGAGTTCAAAAGTCTCTTAGAAACAGTCTGTAATGCTTTTACTCCTGCTGCAAGATAAACTGGTTGTTGCTGCCCATAGTACTCCACAGAAAATCACAGTGCCTGCAATTTTCGGAAAGTATCTCCTCAGAAAACACAGCAGGAGCACACTGTGTATTTGCACTTTGTCTGTTGCTACTTATAACCTTCCAAAACTTTAGACATAACAGAGTACAGGTTTTGCCTTGTGAGGGATGGGGTTTTTTCATGGAATTCTCTCTAAGTCCTGAGAATGGACTTTGTTTCTCCCGAATCAAAACAGTGCTCTCAATAAAACAATTTTCTTGCTATGTGTGTGATGTTGAATGTACAAGCCATATATACAATCCTGCCACTCATCCCCTGCTGTAATGGCCTGCTGGAAGGCCTTGCCAAATAGCATCTCCTGCCATCTAGAGGCTTTTTGCATAAGCATGAAGGTATCTCCAACGCTGACATTTGGGTCTATGATAATTTTGCCCAATAAGTAAGTCCACTGTGAAAGCTTCGTGAAGTTTGTGCTCTGCTTCTGTGAAATTTTGATTATGATTTTGTCTGGCTGCTTATGTAGTGGTTGGGATTATTCAGACTTGTACTTAATATTCCACTGGAATTTCCCATGTTAAAGTTTGTGTTCATTGGCCTTTATCCTTTCACTGTTTGTCTCTCAGAAAAGTGTGGCTCCATCTTCTTTATAATCCCATTAATCTATTGAAGATCAATTCGATCCAACACCACCAGCCCCAAAGCTGAACAAACCCAGTGTTCAGTGTCTCCTTGTGCATCCTGTGCACCAGCCCCCTAAACATTGTGGTCACCCTCTCCTTGGTCCACTCCAGTTTACCTTATACTGGAGGGCCAATGGTACCCCAGATACAGGCTCACCTATACTGAACAGAGGAGCAGTATGTCACTGAGCCCACTGACTGTGTCCTTGCTAACATAGATAAGTTTGTGACCTTTATTGTCACAATATGAACTTCCTTGGCATGGGACATGTGGAGGTTCCCCCAGCTCTTCTTCTGCTGGCCAGGCTGTGTTTGGAGCTGGATGACACAACTGCACTGAGGAGTCATGGCAACTAGTGGTACCCAAGGACTTGACCCCAGCCTGTTGCTGTAGCCTTTGACACTTGACATCCTGATGGTGACACCCCAATTCTCACACTTGGCTACAATTATGGCATTGTTCCACTCCAAGTGTTCGTTCCCACCAGGGCTGTACTTTTCACCAACTTTTGTGGTGCAGCTGGCACAGTGATGTGACACAAGTCCTGTGGGAGTTCTTCCTGCTTTATGGGACACAGAAGCACAATGAGAAAGGCTGCAGCAGTACAAGGCATGGCTTTGTTTCCAAATATTACCAGCTAAGGGCCTTTGGGCAAACTGGCAGCTCTCCAGGGATGGCATTTTTTTGAACATCCACAGATGCCAGTCTCACTTAGGAAACCAGAGCTGGGCTGCTGCAGCATTGACCTCATTTCTTTCTGCATTTACCTCATTCTCTTCTGCTGGAGGAAGACAGCTCTTCACATGAATAACTTCTATCTGTCTAGCTAGAAAAAAGGACATTGGTTTTGGGGACAGAAAACTGTGCAGTTTCTTGTAGGGAGGAACCGCAAAGAGTTTTACATTGTTTAGTGGGTTGGGTTACCTCCTGTGAAGGCCTTCAATTATCTTTTCAAGTGACACCCAATGCTTCCTTCATTACCAAAGAGCTCTTCTGTTTGCATCTCGGGTCCACATGCTGGGCTTTGGCTGCCCCCAAGAGCCCTTGGCATTTCTTACATGCTGCCAATTGTTCCTGATGCCTTTGAGGCAGAAATCCCAGTTCTCACAAAAATATGGTACAGTGATCAGAGATTAGCGTCTGGAACTGACCAGGACCAGACAATGCTTTGAGCAACTTCTTTGCCTGACTTTTTTTCCCCACCCCTTCCCCCGTTGTGTTTTTCTCCCTTTTTTTCCCAGCTCTGTATAATTCTCCATCAGGCAGGGCCCTGGCATCCCTCTGCCCCAGAGAGACTTGGACCAGAGGCAATGCAGGCAAAAGCTGTGCATATTTTCTCTCTGTGGGGATCCTCCCTTTCCTCCATCCTGTTCCTTCAAGCATCACTTCAACAAGAAGGCAGGGTTGTGCAACACCCCTCAGAGCCTCTCAAAGGACACAGCATTCTCCAAGCTGGCGCCAAGAGCTTGGAGATGAGATGCAGATGTGGCTTGGCCAGCAAGGCAGGCATGAGAGGAGAGCTGATAGAGGGAAAAACCTGTCCCACTCCCATTAACACCATCTGGAGCCACACAACGTCCCCTGTCACACAGCGCAGTCACAAAGCTGTACAGCCATTTCAATAGAGACATGTTTAGCTCCAAGTGGGCATGCTGCTTCTCCTGTGGTTGCACAGCAGGACACAGCAGGTGTCATGGGCACAGCAGGGAAGGAAGGAAAGCAGAGGGTGGCCAGGGCTCTGCCAGGGTCTTGGAGAGAGGATCTGGATGAGAAGTGGCTTTCCTGACCCACATGGTTTTAGTTTCCTCTAATCCCATTACCTCTTAGATAAACAAAGAGCAAAAACAGTATAATCTCTTCAAGAAACACAATAATGTGCTACTCTGTGTATGGGGCAAAGGATGTAAATTTATCAATCAGATCACCTTATACAGCACAGAGGGCTTACCCAGCAAAGGAAACAGACTCCGTACCATTGCACCTCATGTGCTTCCCTGTCGCGTCCTACTGCTGAATCCACTCTGTCTGGTTTAGCCTCAGAGAAGATTTACACTGGAAGGGAACAGAGAACAGTGCCCTCCACTTCTGTCCCCAGTTCCTTCCTACCTGAGGCTGCAGAAAAAACAGTGGCCTCAGTCTTCACCCATGGTGACATCCCTGAATGGGATGTCCCACCCCAAGGATATTTCCAGCAGGGAAGGAAGGAACCACATCTCTGCAGATAAACAAATTAAAACCCTGTGGTTTCTGAAGGTGAAAATGCAGAATGTGTTGGCTCTAGGGAGGAACCATCCATCTTTAAGCAGTAGACCAATCCATGACTGGTGAAACCAGGCCCTGCTCTGTAGAGTCAGTGGCACAAGTCCCACTCACATGTGCTGAAGGCTGGGCCCTGGACAAAGGCATGCCTTTGATTCAACAAAAGAAAAAAAATACATTTTCTTGGATCTGAGGAGTCACTGCATTCAATCTGTTGTCCACAAGGACCCTCAAGTCTGCTTCCCCAAAGCTGCTCTCTCAACAGTCACCCCAGCCTGGAGAGCTACAAGGGGCTATCCCATCCCACATGTGGGCCTTCCCACTTCCCTTGGCTGACCTGCATGAGGTCCCTGACAGCTCATTTCTCCAGCCTGTAACAGTCCCTCTGATGAGCAGCTTTGCTTTCCAGTCACTCCCCAGTCCCAGTTGAGTATCATCTGCAAGCTTGTCCATCTGTGCACTCCATCCCATTGTCCAGGACATCAGACAGTCTTGGCCCCAGTTCTGTCTCTTGGGGTTTGCAGTTGCAACCAGCTGCCATTTGGATGTTGCACTATTTTTGATCACAATCCTTTGAGCTTCACAACACAGCTAATTTTATGTTCACCTTAAAGTCCAACTATCCAAGCCATATCCCATCAGTCTGTCTACAAGCACACACGCTTCCAGTCCCTTAGAAAAAGTTGACACCTACTACGCTCCCAAGGAAGACTTTTTGAAAGCTCAGAGTTTGTCACTTTGTCAGATTACTTGATGCAGATGACAAAAAAAGATTAAATAGAAATGGAACCATATATCATATCATAGGTTTATTAGGGAAAAAAGTTATACTTCAAGACCATATATTTGGCTCTGTACTGAAGCTAAAGTATGTGAGAACAATTAAAATGTTAAAACCCAAATCACCATGAAAAATTAAATGCTTTTTTAATCACTTTAGTTCCTTTTTTGTCCCCACAGAATTTACAATGACTACAGGAAGCAACTGATTATTAGTCCTACACTACGTGTAAGTTGGAATGAGAATGAGGGATGGACCAGAGACTGGATCCACCCCACCCCCCAGGTATCCTACTCCCCCTGGCTGTGGAAACGGAGGAGTCTTACTAACATGAGAAAAGGCTGTTGACATGTTACCATGAAATGGTAAGACCATGAAAGTTACGGAGTAAACCATTAATGCTAGACTTCCCAGCAGGACTACTAAAATCCTATATTATTGCAAGGTTCCAAATGCCTGCTAACATTATACCTTTCATTCATGTCAGCGTTTGCTTTCTGGTCTGGATGGAGGAGATTTTGGTAGTGTTTTATATTAACTGTATCCCAATTTGTCCCCAGGACGGATCAAAGTCAAAGAAGTTTCCTGCTAGTTGGCTCTTGTATTGGTGGCTTGGGCTTCTTTTTGAAGGGCAAATAAGTTAAAAGCCATTTCTAATTTGCAAGTTACTCATCCCATGCATCTGCACAGTGAAGTGAAAGATACTGACAAGGAATAAATAACATACAAAATAAGATGAGAATGGACTGAAAAAAAGTTGTGCTAAAACTTTTAAACAGTAAAGGATAGAAATCTTAACTGATGCTGATAAACTGCTGAATATGTGGTTTTGCTGGACCATACAGTGCCACTCTAACATGGATAGAGGCATAGATAGAGGCATAGATTCCCATTGAATGTCCAGTCCAAAGGCGGCCAAGGAAGGGAGACACGGATCTTTGATCAGTATTTCAAATGCTAGATCAACAGTACTCACAAGAAGAATACAGCTCTTTCCTTGGTTAATATATTGTGCATAAAAATATCACAAAGAATTAACAGCACCTTTTACATAAAAATTCCAAACATATTTATCTAGTGAACAAGAAAAACTCAGCATCTCTAAGCAGTACTTCTGCAGATGTACAGTACTGTATTTATATAGATATAGATACCTCAAAGTGAATTTACACTGTGATGTGGTGATTAGTCCAGCAGTGGGCAAACCCCCAGGGCAAGTCTTCAGGAGCATATATTGCCTTTGGTGAGTAGCCAGTTACATGGCATGATTGCATAGAAGAGGCCCATTGGGCAGCAAAGGACAGTTCAGCATCCCATTAAGCAAGCACAGCATGCTTAGGTCATTCCTGTAAGATATAAGAAACTTCCAGATTTTCATGGCTAATACAGTTCTAATTTTCACAGGTCACGCACGTTGTAACAAACTCTCCGTGCCTTAAAGACCCAGAGGAAAAAAGGTAGGACACTAAACTTATATCCTGTCCCTGCTTCCAAGCAGAAATCAAGCAGCACCACAGATTTAGGCTGGTAGGGACCATGTTTGGTTTCATGGGGGTTCCTTCAGCAGCTGGTCTTCACTGGTTTACCTCATTTATCATTTTTTTGTCAGGTTGTTTGGTTTTTTTTCCTTTTCCAAATCATTTTGTGCTCTAGGCAATCCTGCTTTAGCAGGAGAGTTGGACGAGATGATGTCTTGAGGTCCCTTCCAACTCTGACAATTCTGTGATTCTGTGAGTTGCTCGCCGTCCGCTGGTAGAAATATTTTGAAAAGCATGGTGAGCCTGCCCTGCCCGAGACAGGAAAGCAGACTGCTACCATTTCCCTGGGATAGGCACCCCGCACTCATACCAGCCCACATAGTAGTAGGGTGTTGTGTATCCAATGCGTCCAAATGACACAGGCTCCTGGCGGTACTGGCGGTAATACCCTGTTGGGAGAAAAACGCCCATTTGCATTTCAAAACACAGACATAATAATTTAACAAAAGTAACAGATGCAGCAAGGGCCAATCCCACAGCACAAATGAAAACTTAGAAGCTGTCTGGTAGGAAGTTTTGTCAAAAGAGTATTTGCTTTAGATCTTTCTCAAATGATTTCACTCTAGTCCTTTAGATTTCTTGTAGTTTTTTACTGCCCAATATCTCCTGAACTATTATGTAATGCTGTAGTCTGCCAAAACGCTTCTGCATCTCACTGCAAAAGGTGGCTATTTTTCAGCTGTGTTTATGAAGTTTGCCAGTCACTTTAAATATATGAAGGACTCTAGGGCAAAAATTACCATAAAATCCTATTACTCATAGGACTCAAGAGACTATCAACAAACATCAGCTTCTTACAAAATAAAAAGGTATCATTTCATGCATTAAATGTGGAGTTAAACCCTTTCTCCCTCTTCCAATAGCCTTTTTCTTCATCTGGAGAAAGAATGTGACTGCTTAAAGCATTAGGAGAGGTGCAGCATTTTTCTCTGCATAGCTCGTGAACTGGAACATCTGAAGCACTCATGTGCCAATAATATAATTTCTGTGTGCTCTCTATCTCTTTCTCCTAGCCCTAATAATACACATCTGGATTAACCATTCCTATTTTGAACTGAGAAATGCAGTACTTCCCAGTGATATACATCAGTGGCTATTACAGTTTCTTCCTGGTAACACCACCGTGAAAAGATTATCAACAAACAACATGGAAACCATTAAAGCCCACTGAATAATTTAAATCAACTGGCGTATGGAAAAGACTGGCTGACTTTCGTGACTAGGTTCATTTTGGGGAGAAAGCCATCACCCTCTTGGCTATGTGAGCTGAGCAGTTTACTCAGAGGAACTCCTTTAAGGTGAGAGTTTTCACTCAGAGGAAGGTATCTACCAGGCCAGAATAAACATCCTGCAGTCCTACCTTAAGTCACTAGACATACTCTGATGTGTTTTGCATTGAATGAACTGGTCAGAAACAATTTGAAAAAGCCATATTTGCCAAGATGCAGTTGGTCCTTTGTGGAAAAGTTTGAACCTCTGTTCAATGCAGTCTGCCGTATAATTGGGAGAAAGGTCTCATAGACCTATAAAAATTTTCTTTATGTTTTTGCGTTTTGTTTCAGCAAATTATCTGCATCATATGCCCCTCTCTTACTCTCTCCCTCTCTCTCTTAATACCCACCAGTCCTTCTGTGACTTTCATAACCCATCCAGCTGGGCCTGAGTGCAAGACCATCTCATCACCTACTGCATCAGCAGGACTCCTCAAAGAGCTGCCAGCAGCCATGGACAAAGAGCTCCTTGCTGTGCCCTGCTCTCTACTCCTTAAACCTACAGACAGGACAACAGGCACCTGGTCAGCAGCCCATTCCCACATCACCATACCTCGGATGGTGGGTAGGGCTTCAACATACGACTGAGGTCCCGTTCTTCCATCCAGGTGTGAATCCACAAACTGGCAGTGGTCCTCGCCCCTTCCCCAGCTATCCCCAATGCTGTAGAAGGTGTCTGAAGATACAAACAGATTATTTGACTCAGTGTTATTTGTGTTTGGAATGCTCTTTACCACCAGGAAAACAGATGCGGGAGAAAGCAGGAGTAATGTTACAGTGACAAACACAGCATTTCCAATGAACAAACAGTAGCTGAAAAGGAGGTGAATGCTATCTTCACAGTATGGAAGGAGATACTATGGAAAACAGAAATGGATTATAGCTCAGTAAGGAATATTGCCCATTTTGCAAGTCCATGGACACTGCACCACAGGTAGCAGGTGGAGGGAATTTCAACCAAACCAGTCATTTCAATATGTTATGAGGAAGTAGAAAACACTCCACTTGTCAATACCATCAGCTTGACTGCAGTCTCAAACAAAAATGAAAAACTGCGGAGCTCTCTCTCTAACAGATGAGATGGGTCCTCCTGCCCTGATTGTTTCTTATGGTACATTCAAACACTGCCTTTAAACTATACAAATTAATTGCAATAAAAATAACACATCAGCATAATCTGAAGAGCCATTGAGATAATTCCAGTACCCCAGATCAACTATATGGAAAGTTCACTTCATTAACTCTCATCAAATACACCCATGAGAGCTACTGTTCACCCAGTCACTGTAATACCAGTTTTCCCCCCACTGTTTCAATTCCATCTGCCCTGGGGCTCTTTAGGGTTTGTTGCTCTGTCTGACCATGCACATCTGGGGCTCACCTGCCCACAGAGCAAGCATGGGACTTCCCAGGGAGAGGTGTGGGGAGCAGAACTTTGTTCTCACAGTATGAAGAGCATTGCTTTCTCAGGATACAAAACCACACAGGCTTTTCAAAGGAAACTTTCTCTTGCTCTCTGTCTGAAGAGCTCTGCTTGAAAGCAATGTCAGGGCATGAGCATAACAGAAAAGCTGGGCACAGACGAGGTAAAGAAAGAGAAAAGATGGAGACAACAAATAATCATATATCAGGAAATTAATCTCTGTGCCTACCTTTCAGGTCATCGCTGAGGTAAATCTTGTACCTTAAGGAGTTGCAAAGAACCACTCCTACAAACTTGCGGTACCAGGTTCGCTTCACGTACTGCTTGCCGCTGCAGTCCGAATAGGTGGGGTCATATTTGAAAGTGAAGGGGATCCAGATTGGCTCACCACCTTGGAGAAAATAAAATTCAACATTAAGGACAGATTTTAGCACTTCAGTCTGAGTTTTGCTGAGGTTAACATCCAATAATATGTTTTACAAGTGACATTTTAGCAGACTAATGCATGACTTTTCTATATCTGGAAATGCTACTTCAAGAACAAACATTTCAAAAATTAAAAAGCAAGGGACTAAATTAAATTCCTTCTGGGTAGCAGACAACAATAACTGTTAAAATGATAAAAAAATATGATTTCATGTACTGAACCACAGTTTTAAGTAAACAAAGAGTCTGACTGTTTTTCATAAGACATCTTCTCTACCTCATGATACTCAACTTTCTTTTCCAAACAGAGCTTGATCCCAGATCTGTCAGTGACACTGTCTAAATACAGTCACTTGCATTTTAACACTAAGTACAAGACTTAAACCTTTTGCTTAAAAGCAGATGTTAAAAATTCTGCAGTGAGTAACAGCCTGTGATGTGAATTAAAGTCTATTTGTGCTATTTGGTTAAAAGGTCAAATCGGAAATGTACTTTCCTGTTTTGTTTTCCCACATTACATCAAAACAGATGAGCTTTCAACAACAGACAAGAGAGACCTTTCCTGGGAAACTCTGTCCAGAGCGCCCCTGCAGAGGAGACTGCTTAACTGCATTGCAAAAGACTAAATATTCCTCCTGACTTGCCTAAATGTCTGCTTTATACTAATCAAGACAATATAATGCCTTTTGAAATTGCTGTTGTAGTAACGTATATATAATTAAACAAAAAGCTTGCAATACGATAACTGACATTTTTCTCCAGCACAAAGTCCTGGTTTTACTCTGCTGTTTTCAGGTCTTCTACAAATGTGATTGATCGAAAGTTTTTTCTGTTAGTCATTCTTCCTCCCTGTCACTAGGCACATGGACCAAATCCTGCAAACACTTGCACAAGAGAAGCAATCACCGACCAGCAATCCTCAAAACTCCACCAGTAAGGACACAAATGTAACTGGACTGACTTCACACAATTAGTCACACAGTTAAAGGATTGCAAGATTTTAGCTTTAGTATGAAGCAATAAACTATCTATTTCCTGGATGCAGTTTTATGGCTGTGAGTGGTCTGCTTTTGTCCATCACGTTTGCCCACCTTCGAAAATCCTTAAGGATAAACTTAGTATGTCTTGCAAGGGCTGCTGGAGATGCTCAGAAGCTCTTCCTTTCCACAGCTTCCCAGAGCTCTACCACCTCTTTCTTGCCTATCTTAACTCTACCACTGCAACTACACAAAAATATTTCCTGTTTGTCCAGTTGAAGCAGAAACTACAAATGCAAAAGCCATCACCTTCCACAATCTCCTTTCCGTGAACAGACCCACAAAATAACTGACAGCCAAAAAACTTGAAGGCGACTGGTGACATGGGAAGGCCACTGCTCTCAGAGGCCTCCCCCACTGACTGCCAGAGACACAGTGTGTTTGCACTCTCTGAATTCTGTGTGTTATCAGAGACATCTGAGAGGACACAGAAAAAAACAGACTAACAAGTGACATAAAACATAGAAGGGAGTCACTGGGCATTGTTTTCATGAGCAATGTAGTCAAAAAGCCCTGGAACCAGCCACGTGAATTGCTAAGGAAAGCTGACAGAGCATAATAACCATGAGGTGTTCTTTTCCTGCTTCTCTTTCCAGGGCAGGCGCTGCCTGGGGTTACCCTACCAATATCCATGGCAGCAAGGTCAGGAAAATAGCTTCTCTGATGAGGGGCTGACCTGGCTTATTGCAAAGTCAGTAGGCTTGGAAACACAAAGCAGGCTCAACAGCATCATGGCATATCTCTGTCAATGAGGTCAGACAACCCCCCTTTTTTTTTTATTTTAATCATTTATTAGGGCATGATGATCAGTGTAGATGAGCCTAATATGGAAAAACTGATCCCACTGTCCACGTAATGCTCAGGGAACTAAGGGACACAGATACAGACGCAATATAGTTTAGTACTTATTACTAACCAACGAAAGCTGTTGCACCACGTAAAAGATGGGCCAAAATCAAGTGCTTAATCTAAGACATCTTTACAAGGTTTCTTTTCCAAAGACCACAATAAGGGATCTTAAAACAGAAAACTTTCCTTGAATTACTATAACAAATTACTGCCTGTTCTCACTTAAAACTAACTCAAACTGCCTGTTAATATGTTTCAAACACCGACATTATAACTGTTTTGCACAGGTTTTATGCATGTCATGAAAGAAATAGCAGAATAAGACTTACCAGGTGGTCTGACAATAAGGAGGGGATTGTCTAGAAGGATAAAACAAATACAAAAAATTAATATTTTGTTCGAAATCTTGTTTTATAATATGAAAGACACAGGGTCAAACAAGGAAATGCCAGTTGCAGAGTAACTACTTTTAGCTACTTTATGGATGTGGGATATACATGTCTCATCAATTTACAGAGCTAATGTGTATTTGTTATTCCACTGTTTTTCTCTGTTGATGAAATTTGCCACAGGATCATATACTTATTCTGATACTCTAAAAAAGCTATTGAGAAAGTTTAAAGTCAACTTTGAAACAGATTTCCTCCTCTCAGAAGGTCCTCAGAGCAGGAGGACAGTTTCCCTGTAAGCTTCTGAATATGTGGTGTAAGTTACCCTTGCAGGCCTAACTGCCAAAGGAGAATGTAACCTACCTCTTGTACGTAAATTCTGGTCTCAGACATCTCTTGTGTTTAGTACAGTTGTTTAGTGGTATTCATATACATGTGAAACTTATAATTTTAATTCTTTTTGTCATAGTGACAGAAGCTTTGCAGAAGCCCCCTGGGCAGTGCAGGGAGCACTGTCCACTATCTCGGGAGCTTCTGCTTGCTTGAAATGCTCTCTGTTTTAAAGAAAGAAGGGTGGAATAGGTGCGGAATAAGGATAACAAACCAACATGATCTAATGCATTAGCTTTTCTGTATTCATCACATTGCAGTTTCTGTCATCTCTTACCCAATCCTTACTGTGCACAAAATACCTGATGAAAAAGCACAGTGCTTTTTTCCCACACCCACGGTCTACCAGTGGGGAAGAAAAATTCCAGAGAATTTTCCTAGTTTGATGAAAGGTAACTATGGTCTTCTCTTCCCTTCAGCAGGTTGGTTACTAGGGGTAAGACTGAACACTTTCAGTAAGCTGCTGGATCCTGCAACCACATTCTTTATTGAATATTCTCATCAGCTCAAATCTTTCAATTGGACTTGAAGAGCACTCTGAACAATTTCTGTCTCTTCTGACCTACTCCATCCCTGTAACTATACCACCTGGCTTTAGATTGAGCAACTGCT
The DNA here is from genome assembly GCA_013398155.1 of Pedionomus torquatus. Taxonomy (NCBI): domain Eukaryota; kingdom Metazoa; phylum Chordata; class Aves; order Charadriiformes; family Pedionomidae; genus Pedionomus; species Pedionomus torquatus. Next base: position 183,938 of record VZRU01014295.1, read on the forward strand.
TTTGTACTTGTGCCAGCTGAAAAGCCACCTTTGGTCACATGATAAACAAAAGATCAGTGCTGCAAATAAAACTTTAAATCCGGTGGATTTAACCTGTTAAATAAAGCTTACAAGGTAGCAGATTTTGGATAGGAAGACTAGGCATCCAGGCTCATATACTGGCTAACCAGGAAAACTCCCTGCAGGATAGAGCGTGCCGTATTTGTCTGATGTTAAACATTATGCTTGGATTTATACTTGAGCTTCTTACTCCTTTAAAAAAAATCCGAATATGTTACACAGGACCATTTACTTTTCTTGCATCTTTGTCTCCCTTCTGTGAAGACTTATTTCCATGGTTCTTTATGGAGCTTCTGAAGTAAGTGCTATGGGTGGAAGCCAAATGAGCAAAGGCAGAAACTGCCTAAACCCCATGCTGTCAAAAGGGCAAAATTTGCAAGAGACAACAGACATTTCACTCAAGTAAAGTCTGAATAATTTGCTTTTTATTATTCAGTGGTGTCATTGGCCTCTGGCTCAGTGGAAGAAGAAATGAGTAAAAATAGCTAATTTAACATACTATTTTTAGAAGGGGGTGCTGCTCTTGAACACACTATTAGCCCTGTGAAAAAGCAGCATGCCTTGTCAAAAAAAGAATGAAGAACTTTGCCCGTCTGATGGAACAATTGTTCCCTGTATTTCTTCCAGAGACAATTGCTTCCAATTGTTCAGCTGTTCACAATTAGGAAGCTAATTTACTAAATATTTGGTCAATCTATCAAAGATATTAAACTTCCCATTGCTTCTGTATTGTTGAACATTAGTAGTCTTATGTACTTTAAATTCAACTTTCCCTTCCCCTGAAGCTCATTTTAACATCACTTCTAATTTCGTAGTGGCATATTATTTTCCTAGCTTTACTGAAAAAAATAATAATTAACCTACAACCAAATATCTCAAAGGCAGCAAGTTCAGGATAATCACCATTATTACCATGCTGGTTTCAGTCACTACCCTGCCACATCTGTTACTAGGACTTTGGTTTTGAGATGAAAATAAAAAGCATACCAGATTCTGTGATAAATGAGACTGAAGAGCTAACAGGTCCATAACCAAAGGGATTCTTTGCTTGGACCTTAAAATAATACCTGAAACAAACAAAAAAAAAATATAGGGAAAAAAGGTTAAAACATAGATTCCACTGCAACTGCTTTATTATAAATAATACTACAACAGGGTGAGAAACCAGACAGCAGAATTCCACTGAGTTCAGGTCTTTTGCATTAAATGGAGTTGGATACTCAGCCAGGGTATGAGCTGGATGTTACAGACAATTTTTTTCCTTTTTGGAATTGCTCACATGCATATTTTTGGATCATTTATTTTTATCACCGCCCTTCCAAAAAATACACACAACTACATCCACTTAATATGAAACAACCATTAGCAATAGAGTAAAAGAAAAAGTTGCAAGGAAATTAAATTCTGATCTCAGGAACAGTTTTAAACCAAATTAACTCACAGAACCACAGAATGGTAGGGATTGGAAGGGACCTTTGGAGATCATCTAGTCTAACCCCAGCTCCTCCAAAAGCAGTGGTGTGAACTGCAAACTAAAACTAGATCAGCTTTATGAGATCAGAAGCTAGCCTTTTGACCTTTCTGTAAGAACTGTAGCAGTGTTAAGATGACAATACTTGAGTAATATGAGAAAGTTTCACATGTTGCCTTATTGATTCCCTGAAGTATTTAAATCACATGCTTAACTCAAAGCACATGGCTCACCAACAGAACTCCATTCTTCACTTGATAGAAGCAAAATTATTATCACTCTTAGAGAAGAATGTGAAAGCACTTTTTTATTTCATTTCCAAATACAATGATGTTTATTTGATGCCTATCCTAACATTTTTTTTCTCCAGATTAATGTTTTCTTCTTTCCTTTTTTTCTTTGTATCCAGTCCAGCAGAAACCAATTAGAATGGAAGATTACTGTAAAAAGTTCCAGCACGGCATTTTTAAAGTGCTTGAATTTAGGTTTTGCTTTCTTGTCTGCTTGCTCAATTTCATTCTCGTAAAGAAATTAATTTAAAAAAAAATGACCACACCTCTGTAATATTCACATAGCATTTGGATCTTGATTTAGCCTTTCATCCAAGAGCAAGTATCTCTCATCCAAGAGCAAGTATTTTATTGACACATAACAGGGTGAGCATTTACAAGTACCACCAAGTGCTGGATTACGTGCCACAGCAATGTCCCACCTGGGTGCCAGGCCTGGTGAAAGTAAGCCTACCCCATTAAAAACATCAGGCTGCTCTTGATGGCAAAGCTCTCCCTATCCAGCACAGAAAACCAGTTGTGTGGCTCATGCTGGGTTGAGACAACATGGTTCACTGCAAACGTGGGCTAATATCCCCTGGAAGGTATTGTCACCTAGTACAGTTCATGCACCAAGTGTGGACACCATCCACATTAAAAACTCAACTCCCTTTTCTTCCCTTCTGTCCACAAGAAATAACAGTAACCCTTGCAATGTTAAGAGTGTAACATAGTTTAATGTCACACAAGATGCTCATGCTTTAGAGCCTATCAGGCAGCAGGCAAATTCAACATGATCCTGTCGCAGGAAGTTTGCTCTTTTCAGTCTGCCACTTTATTTTTACTGCTTGCACAGGACACCTCCATCCATCCACACCTCCTTCACTCCCTCCCACCTTCTCCACTCGGGCCAGGACAAGGGCCAGCAGCGCAAGGCTGACCACAGGGACAGGACACAGGGCAGCCTTTCCTCACGCTGGCTGCCAAAAGAGCTGCAATCCAGCACCAAACTGCACTGGCTTAGCCCAGCACTTGGTGTGACTACTTCAGCAGAACAGGAGAAAAGTCTTCTCCAGCCTACCTCTTACCTACAATTACCTATGTGACCAGGGCAACTGTCCATTCAGGTGGCCTGTTGTGTACATAAAAGCCCATCTGGGACACATGATTGTTCAAGATGCCCACCCAACTGTCTCGAAAAAGCAGCGATAAAGTTATGAGTACATTTTTCTTCACTAAATTTGAAAATTAGTTCACAAGCCTCTATATAAACAAGAAGCCAGAAAGAGAGACAAGTCTCATGACTGCTGACCGGTGATTTAAACATAGATGATGCAATGATTGCTATATTAAGAACATCAATAAAATAATACAGTCAGGATATATTTCTTTCTCAGATATGGCAAATAAAATAGAAATTGTCAAAGCCCTCCTAGGTCCAGGCATGTTACATCTTCATTAGTCAGAATCCTTCAGCAGAGGAATTTGCCAGGAAATCTCAAACAAGTAAAACTCAACTATTCTTCACCACATAAATACATGAACAAAACTTGTAACATATAAGTTGATCGCGCTTAGCTTAGGCAGAATTGCAATGAATTGTTACCAATAGGCACAGAAGAATCACAACTGCAAGAGGCGCAATACTGTTCACTGTTCATTTTCAATACAGACAAGAAAAAAGCTTTTCCTCCTAAAAATAAATCTCCTTGGAGATTTTATATACCACTTCTACTGACGTGTCAAAAAAGGACATAATGAACTATAATGGGGCAATGAATATGCAATATTTTTATTCATTTAAACTATATGACTAATCATATCACCATACCTGTCACTTAAAGTAAAATCATTTTATGAATTAATTCAAGGTGTCTGCTTTCTGTTTGCATTAAATAGCTGGCACTCACAGCCACAAAGTGAGATAATCAGCACACTAATTAGGGAAACAGCTGCTTTGAAGAAAACACTTGTTCACCACAAAATCCTTTTTCCCACCTCTCCAAAGGGATGCCTGCATGGACTTCTCAGTCCCACACCTTGTCTAGCAGCAGGCTGAGATGGTGGGACCCACAGCAGCAGCATCTGCAGGTGCCGCACGCGACAGGACAGGAAATTCAGCACTATGACTACATGCCAGCCACAGGGACAGCGGGGTGACTCTCCTGGGTCAGTGCGTGGATATTGGAAATGCAGAGGGTACACACAGGTGTCTGGAAGGGGAGAGGACAAGCTGATGTGACAGCACCCCACAGACCCACCGCCCAACAGGATCAGTGGATGAGGGAGGAAAGAGGCTGGGAAGGGGCTGGGAAGGACAAGCAGGGGTCCTTCCAAGAGTAAATGGAGAGGGCAGCTGGGGCTGAAAAGCTGTGCCAGCAACTACACCATCCCTCCAGACGAAAAACACATAGATCAAGTGAGTGCAAGTTTAGAAGCTAGTGCAGAGTCTCCCTCCATCAAAAATGGCTTAGCACTACATCCACCATTAATATTTACAACAAGTATTATAATAAGACATGAGATAAGACCTGGAAGTGGAGCTTCCTACACAGCTGGTATAAGGTAGGTATATAAGAAAACAGAAATTTTTGCTTTATGTGGCTCCTAGAGCCAGAAGTTAAGTGTATTCTGCACTGGGTAGAAAACTGGCTGGGTGGCCATGCCCAGAGAGTTGTGATTAATGGGGTGAAATCTTGTTGATGGTCCATCACCAACGGTATCCCTCAGGGTTCAGTTTTGGGGCCAGTCTTGATTAATATCTTTATCGATCATCCAGATGAGGGGATTGAGTGCACCCTCAGTAAGTTTGCAAATTACACCAATCGAGGTGAGCGTGTTGATCTGCTTGAGGGTAAGAAGGGTCTACAGAGGGTCCTGGACAGGTTGGATCGGTGGGCCAAGGTCAATTGTATGAGGTTCAATAAGGCCAAGTGCCAGATCCTGCATTTTGGTCTCAACAATCCCAAGCAAGAAAGGGAGAGTGGCTGGAAAGCTGCACAGAAGAAAAGGACCTGGGGGTGTTGGTGGACAGCTGACTTAACATGAGCCAGCAGTGTGCCCAGATGGCCACGAAGGCCAACAGCATCCTAGCCTGTATCAGGAACAGTGTGGCCAGCAGGAGTAGGGAAGTAATGTACTCAGCACTGGTGAGGCCTCATCTCTAGTACTGTGTTCAGTTCTGGGCTCCTCACTACAAGAAGGACATTGAAGTGCTGGAGCGTGTCCAGAGGAGAGCTACCAAGCTGGTGAGGGGTCTAGAGAACAAGTCATAAGAGGAGAACCTGAGGGAACTGGGCATGTTTAATTTGGAGAAGTGGAGGCTGAGGGGAGACCTCATTGCCCTCTCCAGCTACCTGAAAGGAGGTTGTAGAGAAGTGGGTGCTAGTCTGTTCTCCCAAGTGAATAATGACAGGACCAGAGGAAACAGTATGAAGCTGCAATAGGGGAGGTTTAGATTAGATATTAGGAAGAATTACTTTACTTAAAGAATGGTCAGGCACTGAACTGCATGCCCAAGGAGGTGGTGGAGTCACCATCCCTGGAGGTATTTAAGAAACATGTAAATGTAGCACTTCAGGGCATGCTCTAGTGACCAGGATTGTAGGCTGTGGGTTGTATTTTTGTGTATGGCTAGACTCGGTGATCTCACAGTTCATTTCCAAATGTGACAATTCTGTGATTCTGTGAGGATCCAGGCTTTGTTTGCACTTGTGAGCCCTGAGTAAATGCTTGAGAGCCTCCTATCAGGCACTGTGGGATCTGAAGTGTCCCTGGAGGGAACAAAAACTGAGTGGTCAGCAAAAAGTATTTGATGAAACATGGCGATGGTAAAGGACAATGTTTTAAATCATGAGACTATCTAGCCACTCTCATTAGGCACTGACACAGCTTTCCTGCAGAAAGGCAGTAAAAAGCCTAACCATGCTCAAGAAAGACTGAAATGTTTATGACGAGGATTATAATGTTTGTGATTGCAGGACTGGATTTAATGTTTGAGCAGATGCTGTCCAGCCCTTTGAGTCAGTCTTCTCTGACAGCCGAGAATTAAGGTTAGGGAAGGGACATTGTCAAGACTTCTGTTTTTAAGATTTAATAAGGTTTAAAGTAATTTTAGTGTTTATATTCACATGTTACAAGAAAGCAGCTCCTGTGCCCACTGAATACAACCAGAGCTTTGCTAATGGAAAAACTTCCACGTCTCAAATGGAGGTCAGACCAGGCCTTGGAAGAAAACTTATGACACGGGTTAAACATAGACTTCCGTTTTGTTTGTAAAACCTAAACACCAGGCAGATGTTTTCCAGGATGTGTTGACAGCTTCAAATCTTCTGTGGGGCTGACTTCTGCCAAGATGCCAGCCCGTTTCTGATACACTCTGTGCGCTGCAAGATTGCACCACCAACAGCCCCTCATGGGATGCCCAGCAGTCAATAGCATCTGCATACAGCAAAACTGACTGAATCAGAGATTTCTCACAAAATGCACTAATAATGCAAACACAAAAATTTTACACTAACTTCAGATTTTGTGCCATATTTTCTTAGTTAGGCATGGGGTCTTTTCCCAGTGGTTAGGGAGTTATTTTTAAGACAAAAAATATGCAATCAATTCAGTCTGTGGATTTGGAGGATGTAAATGAGATTCGTATGTGGCTGATACACACAATTTCCCTGTCATAAAGAACACTCCTTCTCCACCACAGACCCCACATGAAGCCTTTATTGCCTCCACAGAGCATACAACAGAGGCCAATGGATTATACCATTCTTCAGTAAGATGTTGGGGAAATCATATGCTTAAAACAAATATCAGCTGCTTGAATGCCCTTACTTCTGAAACAGAATCTTAGTATGTGACAGGAGGGTTCCTAGGTTCATGAAAATGCATGAACATATAACCTTGCTGTTCCTATAAAACTCCATTCAAACATAGGTAAACTCTGACCTTACTGAAACCTGGAAAAGGTTCTTCTTGGCAGATCTAACACAGGTTGGCAGCTCAATTCCCATCAGTCCCCCTGCACTGAGCACAGCCAGGAAAGTGGCTGCAGGGCTCCCGGGGTTGGTGGGGGGCTTTCACTGCAATTGCTCTTTCTGGTGACCTGGAGCCCTTGAGATGTTGGGCATGAGAAGGAGTGAGCTATCGCTGTCCTTCAACACTGTCCTTGGGGCAGCAGGAGAGGGAAACTTGACTGAAAGACAGCGAAAAGATGAAAAGCTGGTGTTGATCTCTACATCCAATGATGTAGGAGCCTGGCCAGGAGAAGCTGGAGCATACAGGCAATGCCTCCCTGGCTGGCTGCGACAGGGTGAGAGTCAGGGAGCAGAGGAGAGGCTACAGAAAACTGGTGAAGAGGAAAAGGGCTGAGTCTGGGATGTGGAGGCAGGAATTGGGACTAGCAGCAGGAAGAGAGAGGTTTAGGGAAAGGATGTCCTCAAGGCACAAGAATGTGGATACCCAAAGGCAGGAGGGTCTGCATCCACTTCTCTCACTATCTAGCAACAGAGCTTAGTAGATCTCAGATCTCTTCCATCTTATTACAATGAGTGAACCTGACAGATAAACTGTGCCCCGCACCTCCCCCCATACTTTGTAGCAGTGATGTTTTGTAACAAGGGCACTAGCACATGTGGAGCATACAATTGCAGCTCTCTGCTGTGCAAGTAACATCCACCACCCACCACTCTTGGTCTAGATTATTAATCTTCAGAATAGGTCACCTTTTTTATCTCTTGGATATGTGAGAAAAAATCTCATGAATGTGTGATTGGCAGTGCTGCAGAGAAAAAAGCAGAGGATGAAATAGCGTAACATTTTAATTCAGTTTTTTTGAATCTCTGTGTGTCCCATGTATGCTTGTCCTGCCTACCCATACACCTTTTGCTTGCTAATTTCCCGGGTCTTTGGTGCTTCAGATGTCCTCTGGTGGTGCACTTCCCTGGTGCACCCAGCTAAGGAGCTGCTGCTGAAGTTGCTCTAATGCTGGCTCTCCCAAAGAGATGCCACGTCCCCAGAGAAATCTGGTTGGAGGGAAGTTTCCAGGGAGGAGACAGGGGATGTTCTGGCGTGAGGTCCCCTGTCGTGTAGCAGGACCCTCTTCTTAATGCATGCTCTGATTTTTGGTGCTTGGATGTTTCACAGCCAGCAGTAGCAGCTGCAGGGGCAAAGTGTGTGTGAGTCTACACTAAAGTCAGGGCTGTGCAAAGAAACACTGTAAAGTGGTCAGAAACATTCTGGGTCATATTTGAAAACCAAAGGCTACACTGCACTGACTTTTCATAATCTGTTTATTTTACCTTTTTAAATTATTTAATCTACTAAGATTTTAGATGAAGGCCATGCTCAAACTATTCTTTATTTTCTAGGTTGAAGTTCTCAACTGCTTTTAATCTGTCAAACTTTCCCTTCGTCTATAAATTGTCTTGGAAAAAAATATAGTTTAAGTGACACCGTTTCCCTCTTCTATGTTGCCCTGGCACAAACCCTGTGAGCCTGTCCTAGAAGTATGTGCTCTGATCTGCAGTTCATCCTGAAGTGAGGCATGTTAGTCCTAGCCCAAAATCCCAGTGCATCTCCCACATTACCACATACAGCAGCAACACCTGCCATCAGTGTCTAGTGAGAGACTAGGCATCAGCATGTGAAGAGCAATCACCTAGCCCGAGGCAGCACCAAAAGTATTTCAGACTCAGAACTTAAGAGAAAAGTATTACAGCCACTGAACATCTGTCATAAGTAATTTTAATGTAGTCCCCTTGTGGCCATTTACTTCCCACCCAATTGCCATGAATTACTCCAATATCAGGCAAAGCATGGATTCTTGTTCTGCTGTTTCAGTGGGACTTTTTGCAAGATAAAGACCCAAAGCTCCTGCCAAACTGACTTCTGAGCAATGTCCACAGCTTAATTATATACCACCAAGCCTTCTCTTCCAGCACAACTCATGTGAACAGAGTAAAAACAGACCAAAGAGTGGCACCTTTCCTCAGCTCCCCTTAGGTATCAAATCTTGGTCATGCCAGTATGTGGGAATGGCCACATCTCATCACACCAAGAGTGTACTTCAGTATACTCTTTTCCCACCCCAGACTCAATTGAATTATGTGGAAGACTAGTAAATGCACTTTTAAAATAACATTTTCTCTATTACTGATACATGTTGTTATATACATAAACATATATGCATGTAAACACAGTCATCTGCTCCAGCATTAATACAGTAAAGATAACACGTAAGTAGCTGTGTGTTTTATAAAAAAAATCTATGTCAAACAGGATGAATAAAATCAAGATCTGATGTAAACATTTAAATTAAGGCCAAGAAAAATGATTGACAATTCTCAAAATTTGTTTTACTTCCCTAATAGAACTGAAAAAGAGTGGATCAAATCTTTACCGTGTGTTGGGCTTCAGGTTCTCAATTGGCAAATGAGTAGTCCCTGCAGTCCTGGTTGACCACTTGTTCTTTAAAAAGTCATCATAGGATGCACTGTAAACCAGATAGCCTGTATATGGGAAAAACAAGTAGTTGAGAGGGTTCTAAATGAATTTTAAATAAATTATATCCCTAAGTGTCATGGTAGATTTTATGGGTTAAAAGGAGTGGAAACATCTTCGAATATGAAAGTGATTCGATGCCTAACTGCCCTGGAAAATCTCAGGCTACAAGAATTTCCTGTCATTAGGTAATAACAATGGAGCATTACATCAGAGGATGGTACGTGGGTGCAAATACTGATTTTAAACAGTGAAGGTAAAAAGATGACAGAAGCAACACATTCACTGCTTTAAGTGATATACTGGTTGTGCAGAAATAATAGAACTATAAATACTGTGAATTTTTTAAAAAAGACATTATACAAATTATGCTTAGTAAGGTACTGGATCAGCAGCCTTGAAGAATGAAACACTGTGGGACAGATACCACACAGCCTGCTCAAGCGCCACCTTCACCCCTCTGAAGCATTACTCCTGCTTTAGCTCCACCAGCTCCCATCAGAGCTGGGCAAGGCTCCTCGGAAACTGGACATTAGCACCAAAGCAGTGGCCTTTTCATATGCTTACTTCACATCTTTTGGGTCCGCTGACAAAGATGGGTTGATTAATTTCTAAAATATTTTTTGATATTTATTTACTCTAGTATCTTTCCAGCAACTTTTGAGGTTCATTCTTGAAGTCAGTTGCATGTTCAGAGCTGGGCAGGATATAGAGTGGATCCAGCCACACTCTAGTCACCTCAGCACAGAGAGGACTGAAGACACCTGTGAAAGATGCTCCAAAGCCAGGCAGGTGCCTGCAATGGTGCTGAGGGCACTGTCTGGAGATGGAAGCACTCAGTCAAGCAAAATGCTATCACAGTGACCATCCAGGCAAGAAGTGATGCCTTCAGAACCACTGGCACTAAAACAGTGGCAAAATCTTTGAAATACCTGGACACACATGAACTGGTCAGTCTGACACTGAGGGATGACAAAGAGACCTTTCTAATTCCTCAGAAAATAGCTCACCTTCTTCAGAAAATCGCAGAGTGAGAACTTCATGAGTTGTTGGCTCAGTTTAAGGCAAAATGATCCTTTAAGAAAACCTTCCCCTTCCCTATTATCCCATCAGGAAAGCAACCCTCAGGAGAGTACCTGTGACCATGTCTCCTCGGGCAGGTTTGGCCCAGTCCACAATGACAAAGGAGTGACAGCCTTCAACTGCCACAACAGTGATGTTGTGAGGGGCTTTTAAGGGACGCAGATCTTTCTCTCTGAGGTCATTAGGGATGATTTCATCGAGGCTCTCCACTTGGAAGTGCTCCAGGGCCTCTGTCAAGGAGCAGGGGGCTGCTGGATCTTTATTGAGATATGTCACATAAGGAGCTGGAAGAGACAGGGAAGGGTGGTGTTTAGTTAGCAGTTTGTAGGTACCACGGAGTAGCAGGCAGGCTGGCAATTTCCTGAAAAGAAGAGCGTCACGTTTTGTGATGCATTTTAAAATTCCCTCCCTTCTAGCCCAGAGATGGTTCACTGCTGCCAAGAAAGCATGGCTCATGCTCCATCTGAGTGCAGGGGGAATGAGATGCCAATATTCAGGTCTACCCCACACTCACAACTGTACCCAATTATGAAAAGACAGAAGGATCATCTTTGCTACAAAAAAGCAAAAGAGGGTGGTCTGACTGCAGGACCCCGTGGATGCTACCTCCAGCTGCTCTGGAGGTGGGGTGGGAATGTCATCCAAACTCTCTGCCTTTCCATGTGTGGGAACAGATCCCTGCCAGGGCTTTAGATCATGTAAGACTTTACCAGGTCTAAGTGGTTGGTTCTTACACAAATGTCCTGAAGCTGGGGTGAAACCACAGAGAGAACAAGAAGAGTAATTCCAAGGTGAATAAATGAAAGGATTATTGCTGTGGTTCCCTGGGTACTAAGGGATCAAGAGTCATGAGTTCCTACCTTCCAGATATGTGCTCCCAACCTGTAACTTTTATTTTCAAAAGCTTTATACTGACCGGAATTGCACTTCAGTTCAGTAAAAGACTAAACCATCTTTTTAATACCTTAAAAGTCACTATAACATTGGAAGTAAGGACTATAAGACTTACTTTGGAAATGTTTATTCAGTTGCAATAATACAATTCATTCGAAATGGTAGTAGTGCCTTGAAATGTTCATAAACCAACTTTTTTTGTTTACCTTATTAGATGTCATGACCTAAAGGGATTTTTTCCAGATTTTTGCAATGAAGTTAATTTTAGCTTCTCCAACTAAATGAATCAAGAAACACTGTCAGTGAGAGACCTGAATAGAAACATCATGAAATTGTTTGGACAGGGAAACTGAAGATGCACTGTAAAAAGTCTTGGCATATATAAAACCAAATCTTTTACTCCAGCAGCACAGCTTCACTCTAAGCCACGTGAAGCCTGTGGAATATTGGAAGGGAAGGCAAGACATGAGTCAAAGCTGACTCTCTATTCCCTGAACTCCCATCTGAAATGCCCAGCGAGCCAGCAGCTGACCTGACCTCAGTTCAAATGCCAGCGGTTTGTAAAAGGCTGGGCAGGCGGCTTATCAGTCTGGGGTGGAGGCTGGAATGCATCATTCTGCCACCTACAAATCCCTCCAGACTGACCCCCTGTTGCCTCTCTGCTGAAGAAGCAGCACAAGTCTGAAGTCAGAGATGCAACACCTATCTACACACTTGAAAGGCTCAGGTACACAGGAACCAGTCTTATGGCTCAATGTCAATGTATTGGGGGTTCCTTCACCAAGTTCATTTTAGCAAGCAAAGATACAAATAGCAGGGACAAATTTATCTCTGTTGGGTTTACTTTTTGGAAAGTTCATATCCAAAATACCATTCATTCCTTGATTTTGAAGCACACCTTTGACATACATGCTCATGCAAGGTAGTTGAAATCACTAGAGTTGCATGGGTTAGTCAGAAAGAATTAGGTCCCCCAGAGGACCTAATGGATACTTGCACTAATTGAACTATTGGTGTGAACTTAAAATGATGCAGTTGAGCTGAACTGATCACCAGAGTAGACACTCTTACTCCGATTTCAGCTAAACTGAATGCAATGCAGAATACAAAGCAGAGCACTTACACTGAAAGAGTACAAAGAGGTTTGCACTGCTTCAACAAAATTGGTGTGAATCCACCCATAGACATCCAACCATCGAAGCTATGAACAAAGTACTGCTGCTTGGGTGTACCAGGTGGCAGTCCTTACAAGGACCGCACACTAATCTGTTTGACATATTTATGTAATGGCCTCACCTTATGGGCTGACCTTGCTAGAACGAGAATTCTTTGCAGCACAAAGCTACATAAACCAAAGGATGTCCTTACCAGTGAACCGTTTCTTCCCAGCAATATCATATTCGGACACAGGGCCGGTGCCAACAACACTAGTCTCTGGATAGACAACTTCCGATTCTGTTGTTGTAGAAGCAGTGGTGGTGCTGACAGAGGTGGTGGTGGTTGGTGGCAAAGTACTCTCAAAAAACTCATAGTCTTTAGAGGAAACATAAGATGAAAATGTTAGCTTGATTCATATTATTTTGACTTAACTATGAGAAGGGAAACATTTCTGTCACCAGCCACAGTCCCAAAGGAGTGCCAAACACCCTGCCCCAGCTGCCACATGATCCTTATCGGCCTCCAAGTCAGGCTTGGTCATACCTCAGCCTTGCAAGGGTTTCTACCAAACTGATGGACAGTGAGCACAAAGTCTTTGTCTCCGAACACCAGTGTTGTTAACAAATAAGCCTGATTTACACAGGTGAAAATGGTGACAATAAACAAATGTATTCATACAGCAATATCCTGCACACAGTGTGTCTGCCACCACCCCTTACGGTCCCCAAAGAACAAGAACACGGTATTTGAATCCCTGGCAACAGCTCTCAGATGCCAAAGGAAGGAGATAAAGCAGTAAAAAAAATAGCTTTTTAAGAAAACTCTCTGTTATTATTCTAAAATGCCAGGACTGGTTGACATTGCTCTTAAGGCTTCCTGCAACTGAGAGATGTGGAGTCTTGTACTTGCCACTTGTGGCCCCATTAGGGCCATGAGAAAAGGCAAACTGGCACACATGAATATCCTGATTCAGTCCTCCATGATATTCAGTCCCATTAAAACCAGTGCTCTTTGAAAAGCTGCTGTGCTGCCAGATTGACACACAAAATGAAGGGAGAGCACAACCCTTTGTGTCCTTATACAGACTGTGGGATTCTACTCATGGCTTTGAGAATTTTCTGCTTAAACTGCTAAAGCATCTGTTTTCTGCAGATGACCTGTCCCTAAGAGGAAGCCTGGAAAAAGACCTGTGCACTGAGGACATTCAACTTTCACGTGGATTTAAGGAACATGGGGTGCAGGACTTGCGCAGTTTTCGCTTAATCCTCTCCTTCCCACATTCTCAGCGAGCCTCCATATGAAGCAACCAGAATACAAAGCAAAAAAGGACTACGATATCTTTCTCTCCATTGCTGCACTCTATTTTTAAATGTCTTTTGTTGTTGGTGGTGGTGGTTTGATTTAAGATTCCAGCACTGCATCCACAAAGAAAAGACTTCTATTGTTTAACGCAAGTTAAACTTGAGTTTAATTCCATTAACAGAGTTCTGTACTTCCCTGCTTTAATACGTAGGGGGAAGAAGAGGAATTTAAGGATTAAAAGCCCCAGAAGATCAGAAGTCAGTAATGGCAGAAAGTGAATGTTAGTTCCAGTAACTGAGAATTTGCATTCCCTGTGCAAATTTATAATTAAAAGCTGGGACTTGAGGCTTCCTCTTCAGCTGAATTTTGTTTATCCTGAATTATGGTACCAAAATGGCATCAATATAACTGAAAAAATCTTTCCCTCTTCTCCTTTTATCTGGTTTCAAATTCCTTTAATTTAAATTCCACATAAATTCAGCAGATTAATTATTTCACACAAAGGTGATCTCATTCAATATCAGTGTGTCCCATAGTCTGAACACTGACTACATATCAAAAAAAAAAAAAAAAAA
>VZRU01014295.1:203272-246666 GCA_013398155.1 Pedionomus torquatus
GTGACCTGCTGGTCACACTTCTTTTGATGCAGGATATGGATGGCTTTCTGGGCTGCCAGCGCACACTCCTGGCTCATGTTGAGTCTCTTATCTATGAGCACTCCCAAGTCCTTCTCCTCAGGGCTGCTCTCCAGCCATTCTCTGACCAACCTGTATTTGTGCCTGGGATTGCCACATCCCAGGTGCAGGACTCTGCACTTGGCTTGGCTGAACTTCATGCCATTTGCATTACCCCACCTCTCAAGCCTGTCCAGGTCCGTCTGGATGGCATCCCTTCCCTCCAGCATGTTGACTGCGCCACCAAGCTTGGTATCATCAGCAAACTTGCTGAGGGTGTGTTCTATCCCACTGTCCATGTCTCCAACAAAGATGTTGAATAGTATTGGTCCCAGTACTGACCCTTGTGGGACACCACTTGTCACTGTCCGCTGCTTGGACATTGACCCATTGACCACAACCCTTTGAGTGCAGCCATACAGCCAGTTCCTTATTCACCACATGTATTGACCCTGTTTTATATTTTCAGATGAGAAAGAAATTAGTGTACAACTCTCTGCCTTATCTGTGCAGAGCCAGAGGTGTCTTTCCCCAGCTTCATCCATGCTGTGTTATATTCCTGCTAGACAATTTCTATCTCTGAGGACTGGCAAGAGAACAAGAATCTCATTTTGCAAAAGCTGGTCCCACTTCGGCTCAAAAAAAGAGACTTTACAGAATTTATTGTGGGAAACAAATACCAAGTATGCAAAATGTATAGTGCTTTCAGGTCTATTCTTGGCCTGAGCTGGAGTGAGGACTTCACAAAATACTTTGACCACAAAAATACTGCCTATACTAGTGCTCACAAGCATGAATATGTGACAAGACTGGATCCAACACAAGGCAAGAATTTTGCCAAAATGAACAAATTTCCATGAAAAACTTCAGCTTTGAGGGAAGCTGACATATTCCAATGAAAAACCATTTAATGCCCAAATCCTTCTCCAGCTGCTCTAATCTCAGCTCCTATCTTATCCCATCAACAAAAACCTTCAGAGGCAGAGTATTTCCCACTGTACAAACAGCACAACCAAAGAAGTTCAAACAGTACCAAAGGAGGTTACCTTCTGCATTACACTCTGGCAGGCCATCAAATCCCAACAGCAAGTTGCCCTCGTCATCATACTGTGCGTAGGTGCCTGGAGGACAGGTTGGTGTTGGCTTCTCAGTGGGTGGTTCAGTAGTGGTTGGTTCAGGAGTGGTAGTGGTAGTTGTAGCAACAGTTGTTGTAGTGGTTGTAGTAGTTGTAGTGGTAGTTGTTGGGGGAATTGTTGTAGTAGTAGTTGATGGAGTGGTCGTTTTCTTAATCATTTCAAGACCAATCAAAGGCTTCCCTCCAAGGCTTATTATTGGTTTATCTTGTGCACTTGCTACAGGTTTACTAAATCTGCCATGTCCAAACAAAGGTAATCCATCAGGACTCACCATTGGGGCACCCTTCTCATCTAGGAGAGAAGATCAAAACCAAAAAATCTCACCATTGATCTATTTCAGGTTTTATATCACGGTATTTACCAACAGTAGATACCACAAGAGAGTGTGATTAGAGCCTGCTGAAACTAAGCTGACAGAGAAGATGGTTGTTATCTAGAAAAGAGCTGTGGCTAAGGAAGCTGTAAAATGGTTCAGAAGAACCTCAGATAAACCAGTGGTGTTCACTTTTATCAGCTGTTTGATAAACACTTCTTGGGAAGATTGCAGTGAGGTTTCACTGCAGAATCACAATGTGCAGACTGTGCCTGCATTTCATCTAAGCCAGTCTCGTAACTGCTGATGAAAGGTATGATGAATCCATATTCTGCTCCCTAATGTCAAACATGTGCAGGGAAAACCTGGGATAAACTGGTGAGAGGCCAATAAATTTTTGTGCCAAATTCTGGATACAGCAAATATTCACGGTGACCAGTTTAACAGCAGGCACTGGATTTGAGAGATCATTAAAGAGATCTGTCTGTACAGGTGGACTGATATACAAACAGCAGTGTTTTCACAGACCACACACAAGGATTTTTACTATCTGTGGTCAGTTTCAGAAGAAAAAATAAATCACAAACATACAGCTGGTATAGTGCTAGTGGTGGGGAATAATTATTTCTGTATGTACAGAGATACAAACATCCTTATTCTGCCTCAGTTCTGCAGTCCTTTCCGAAGAAGTGAGAGGGACTCAGGTGATTCTTGCCGCCTTATACTCAGGAGCCCCACAGGATGCCTCAAAGCCTCCCCAGATTCTATAACGTGCTGACTGCCTGATGGAGGCCTGAAATACAAGCACCTTGAAATGGCTTGCATGGGCCTTGGGGATGCCTGAATAATTCAACAGTTCAAAGACTTGTACCATCTGCACAAAAACAATAGATTTTTTACTGTAAAAAGGAAGCTGCCACTTACCAACAATTGTACGTCCATCCCCTCCTAATTTCACTCTGAGAGGGTTGCCTTGGGAATCTTGGAGGTATTTTCCTTCAACGTTTAAAACTAGCCCTCGGTCAAGATCTACAATCTAAAAGCAATAGATGGACTCAAGTTTAGCTAACACAGGAGGAGGTGAAATGAAATTTCTCAGCAGCAGAAATCCTGGGGAACTTCAGATGCTAAGTGTGATGTTCAGGAATAGTTATGACACCCACAGACTTTTACAAGGGAATCACTAATTGTACAGTAATCACTGCAAAATCACTGCTGAAGAAATTCCCAGGAGGCTCCAGAGTTGCACAGCAACCATTTTGATATCACCTACTGCAGCTCTCACATGCGAAGGAGCAACTCCCTTGATTTTCTTGGGCTGTGCAACTTCTATGGTGGATTTCTGAAATACTGATTTGAGTATGGCCCTAAGTCCTTTTGAAGAAGGGATTTAAAAGCATGTCTACTACTCAAAGAAAAAAAAAAAAGAATGAAAAATTGAACTAGTTAATTTAGATTGAAACAGCAGTGAAAACAAAGTAGTTAAGATTTTAATTGGGGTAGGAGACTGAAGAAAAGCCTCTGTCTCATAAAACAAATCTGTCTGAAAGCTTGGATTGAATTCAAGAGGTAACTGCAGTTAAAATCCAGTCCTTGTTGCTATTTCAACCCAAAATAGCTGAACTGTATGCTGGTTGAACCAGAGGTAACAGACGCTGAGCCACAGAACACAAAAATGCAAGGAGTGTTAAGTGCTGGGAGGAAATTGGGAAGAAATATGAGCAGCAGTTCCAGGTTGGCAAGACAGACTTACATTTGGTGCTGGGGAAAAGACTATGACAGAAGGGACAGTAGATCATGAGATCAGTCTCTGAAGGCCTCCAGGTCCCAGAGGCTGACACAGATCCTCTTGCTTTACAAGGTGGTCATCCTGCTTGCAGCAATGCCCTCCTCTCATGGGGTGGAGGGAATCGCCCCATGGCCTCCCAAGGACCTTCCTGACCCTCTTTCTGAAGTCTATTTAAAGGTCTTTGAGTATGCTTTTCAAAATGCCTTCCCTGAATGTGACATACCTAAAGCTCCTCTTTATGTTCCTCTAATGAAAAATTCTAAGATTGAATTGGCCATAAAATAGATGTCTTTATGTGTCATGCAGTGTGGCTCTACTGATGCCAGGGAGGCTGGTCTCAGTCCCCTCCTGCTCAGTGTTCAGGAAAACATGTAGGAAATACCAGTTCCTTCCCCTGTGGTGGTTGGTTATAAATTCACTGGAAAGGATTCTAAAAGACAAGGTCTGGATTTGTAGGCACCTAGTGGAGTTCTATCAATGGCATCTGAGCTCTTTTGAAAATACCACTGAAATCATGTCTGTATGAACAGCAGGTGCCCAAAAATACCTACGTATGTACATTTAAAGCATTGTGACACTTATGAAGTAACTTTACTTTTTGTTGCTCTTGCTCACGTGCTTCTCCCTGGAGCGCAAGTCTGGGAGCAGCATTGCTGACACGTCCTTCACAGCAGTTATCCTGGGCAGTCCCCACTCACACTGAGCAGCAGACAAGCCCCGAGACACTGGCGAACTTAAATTCCACTGACTTTGAGGTAAAAATGATTCACTAATTCTATGGGAGTAAAATATAGTTGAAAGTATAGTTGAAAATTCAAGCCATCAAGCTTTAAATCAGGCATTTAAAATGTTCCAATATCAAAATGCAGAATTTGTCATTAGATTTCAATGGAACCGTGAAAGTAGATCCCTAAGTATAACCTCTCTTTACAGCTTCATTGACTGAGGGTGCTGTTCTCCTCTCTCTTCTTCATGAAAATGTAAGTACAATAAAAGGCCAAGGCATCCTGAATTTGGAGAGAAGGTCACCCTACCCACTTTGTTCCTTGAGGGCCATTGATTACTCTCTGTCCACTTGGTTTTCCATTATTACCAGGTAATATTTTTCCATTTCCATTTTCATTTTTCATTGTAAGATTAGGTTTGCCATTGTATCCTGAAACAGAGAAGAAAACACACTACTCTGAAGAAAGCTGTGCATATAACAAACCACATTTTAAAATGCGAAGAAATGTATTTTCTGACTGATCTGGACATAAATTCATAAAATTCTATGATTATAAATGAGAGCAGAAAGAGTCTTTACCACACTCAGCAAACCAGGCACTTCATTTCTGCTCAGAGCAACTGTTGTGACGCTGACAGATTCCCGTGGCTTACACAAGCATCTGAAATCATTTCTTCTGAAGAGGTTAAACATTCATGGCTTGTTTCTACCATGTTTATTTGGTAGAAATTCATTCCCTCTTGCTTTTTTAAGAAAGTAGGGCAACATTTCTAGATGGCATTACAGCCCCAAATTTTTGTGATCTTTGTAAACACTTGAGGAGTGGGATGAAGGAAGAAACCAGTTGGTCAATCCTATCCTTATACAAAGCTGTAGCCAGCAACTGGAAGGAGAGAGGATGGGATTGACCTCCTTTTTTTTTTTTTTTATAACCCATAAAAGGAAGGATTCTCCTTCTCTAGCTGAAAAAACCCTGCTACACAGAGGCATGCTCAGCTCAGAAGTGAAGAACAAGTGGCTCTGAGCTGCCAGCCCCCCAGCTCAGAAAGGGCAGCAATTTTCACATCCTAACTCAGAGATTTTCCTCCAGTAAAAGATATATGTCAAAATATATATATATCAACTGGGGAAAAAAAAAATTAACTGAACATTCCTTGGCTATTAACTTCCCAATTGCAAGGTTAGCAGTAAGCTGGTATATAACCTCCACAGAGAAATCTGTCATTCTTTCATACAATGCATCTCACCCTCCATGGTACTATTTAAGGTCCACTCCTTTCTTAAAGCTCTGCAGGCTGGTCAACCTCTACACAACACTGAGTCTGACTAAAGCATAGCAAATACAATATCCCAGTTGCATCGCTCACACAGTGAGGCCACACCAAACAAAAACATTGTCATCTACATATGGCATAGAAGGTATTTGATAAAACACTCAGGTCACTCAATACTATTTTGTCTATGCATTAGAGGGAGAAAAAACATTTCTACCTAGCAAAGTCACTGAGACTGTCTGGGATTGTTCGGGTGACACGGGGAATCAATAGGTGACACACCTTCCATGTAGCAGATTCTCTGTTCCACTACCCAGGGTCTGCAGATATTCTGCCTGAAAGCAAGCCTCTAACATTTGGGGTAAATCACAGCCATAAAGGTATTAGAGGGCCTGATTGTGATGTGAACAATCCTCAACAGGAACATGCAATCTTGAACTGTTACTTAAAAAAGAGGAAAGCAGCTTAAAAATTAATTAAACAAAACATATAATGCCTGGACAGCATGAGGAAACCCCTTACTGCCTAGGCACGGACAGTAATAATAAATAATGTACATAATCCTTTTAGTAATACAGGTGATAAAGAGCAATATACCTGAGAGGCTGTCATACTCTGAATACAAATGTGCTTTCCGTGAAGTCATTACCCAATAGGGAACACAGACCTTTTTCCAATTTAGTACCTAACTCTGTCATCTCCTCTGTGGATCATGGGACCCTACGCAGATCAGACCACAAGACCAAAAGTCTGAGGCACCACATTTTACTGTTTAGGCAATGTCCTCAAGAACTGCATTCCCTGAGAATGACCAAGATAAAAAAATAATATATTATACGAAATAACTGAACCTGCATTCTGAAGGAGGACATTCATTTAACTGATCTTAGGAGCATGATCTTAGGAAAAGCACTATTCAGTAAGATTATTACAACAAAGACAAGGTACCTTGTCTGTAAGGAGGTCTAATAAATTGCCGTTGAGAAGGGCTCCGTAGCCTGGAGTTTAATAGTCGCTGGCGAGGAGACAAAGTGGAAGAAGAAATTGTTGGAGAAGGAATGTGCATAGTGATAGATGTAGAAGAACGTGGCCAGACCAAGCTTGGTTTGGATGGGGTATGCTTGTTAGAGGACTGAGTAACCCGTGATGCTACGGCAGAGCTTCCTGGTGATTCAGGAGAAGATATTTTAAATGTAGGAGGTTTTTCCTTCTCTTCCTCTTCAGAGCTTACTTTATGAGGTAGAACAGTGTCCATAGATTTCCCTTTATTGCTAGCAGTGTCACCATATGTGTTTTTGTTGCCTCTAGAAACAGAAGGGGACCATTTTGCTGCCAAAGATGTAGGTTTCTCTTTAACATCTTTCTGATCATATTCACTGTAATAATCATCCTCTTCATTAGAAACTGACTGACGAGATTTAGATGAAGCGGAGGAATGAACTTTTTGAGGAAGTTCAGGTTTGGACATTTTTGAGGGCAACAGGCCATGTTTCTTCTCTGTTTGGGACACTGTTCTTGTAGCAACCATTGAGCGGGTAGGTAATGAAGGACGAGCTTGTCTTGAAGAAGTGGATGACAACCTTGGATTATACTGGTTGTCTTTTGCTGTATCACTGGCAGAACTGGAGTCTGGTTGAGTAAGTTTTGGTTTGTAAGAAGGTACCTGAGAACCTGGCTGCTGTTGCTTTGATAGAGATGAACTTGAGCTTCCCTGAGAGAAAGATGCAGGTAATCCTCTAGAAGAGGACACACCTTTAGGAATCACAGAGCGCCTACTTGCTCTGTCACTGTCTTCTGTCACATCCTCATCATCATCTTCCTGTGATTCTTCATTACTCTGTGATGGAACATGAGATGGGAGGCGCCGGCCCCTTGAATGCAGTAAGGAAGGACTCATTTGTGCTCTCTGTGGAGGCTCTGAGCGGGAGGTCTTCTCCAATGGAAGATAAGAGGGGAATGTCTTTATAGGCAAAGACACACTTGGTTTTGATTGAGCAAGGGTTTCTTTCACCTCTTGACTGTCCTGCTCTTCAGGTTTATGTTTGGAAAGAGACAACTGCAAAAGAGAATGCTTTTCTGCAGCAGCCACTCGGCTCTGTTGTTCTGCTGAGCCAGAGTGGGGTGACTTTTCACCATGTGTCTCTCTGAGGTGAGAATCAGAATCAACCTGAGGATTTCTTCTCTTGGAATAGACTGATGAAGAAGACTGCCTGGAAGAGGGTAGAGAAGGAAATAAGGGGTTGGCATCTTCTGAGTCCTCCCTATAATTCTTACCAATATCCTTTCCATTGGATTTGGCAGTGCTGGAGGAGCGAGAATGAGGTGAACTGTGACCAGAAACAGCAGACCTCGATGAAGCTGCCACTGCAGCTAATTTTGAATCCTTCCACGTGTAAGAACTGGAACCTGTGGGCAGCCTTGTTTGCTGTGATCTAGAACTGGTCTGACCTGCTCTGTCCTCTGCTTCTTCATTGTCAAACTCATTATGGCTCTCACGAGCACGAGAATCAGCTGATTTGGAAGAGGGTTGATGTGATTGACCTAGAGAGCCAGACCTACTGGGATGGCTTGGGACATCATGAGAGATAGCAGACTGACGATTTGACGGCAAAGCCAGGCGACTAGGCTCTGAAGTTTTAGAAGACACTTTCACAAGTGTGGGGCCTGGCTCTCCTTCCACATTACCTGCAAGTTCATTATTTTTGGCAGGCACATTAGTGTTGCTTTGCCTCATTTGCTTTGTTTCATTATCTGTGTATTTAGGAACAGATGAGGCAGAAGAGCGTTGTGCTGATGATGGTGACACAGCTCGTGGCTCATGTTTGTCTGTGCTTGTCTGCTGTGACACCTCTGATGTGTGCGTTCGAACAGGAGTCCTCCCTGAGGCAAGGACAGGGTGGACTGGCCGACGAGGAGACAAAGGTCTAAGAATTCTCCTCTGATCCTGGGCTTTTGGTGGTGTCGTCGGAGCTTCCTGGGAAGAATCATGATCATCTGTCACTTCGGTGGATTGGAGATCAGGTTCTAGCTCACTTGTCTTTCTAGAAGGTAACTGAGATTTACTTAGGACACCTCCTCGAGTTAATATTTTATTCTTGTATTCAGAAAGAAGACTCTTTTTATCGCTAACATTAGGTGTATGAACAGATGACTGCTTAGAGGAAAGCGGTGGCTGGACTTTCGAAGAAACTGAAGAAGTTTGAGAAGGAGATGAGCCAGCATTCCCAGGTTTTTTAGCCTCTGAATTATCTTGAATATTTGTTTGTTGCTGAGGAACTGAATCCTCATGAGCAGCTGGGGGTGAAAAAAAGTGTTTATTCATAACTATAGAAGAAGGACAGAAAAATGACTAAGAGAAAAAAGCAGCCAGGTAGCAAGAACAAGACAACTTACATGAATATGAGATAATAATTAATTCTGTATTAACCAGCCTGTGTGGAATTACTGTAACCTGGGTAAACTTAGAGCAATTAACATCAAACATCTAAAAGCAGGGACTGCAACACTGTATCAGTGGAACCAAAACTTCAGTGGACCTTAGTCACGTAGGTCGCATGGTGCTGCATTAGCCCATCTGAGGATGTGGCTCACATTCTTAGTTAACTCAGCAAATCTTCTGTCCCCACAACAGTGTATTTTTGTCAAGAAGCAAGCACAAGGAGTTAGTACCTGAGTAAGCCATGCTAACTGACTTTCAAGACTGGGAGCTGTTAGGAATAGCACAACCAAAATACTGTATTCTTTGGCCTTTGGATAACAAGAGCACACAGCGTTTTCATGCAGGAAGCAGAGTACAGTATGCATGTATTTAAAGTGTTCATGAAATGTCTTCTAATATGCTGCAGTAACAGAAACAGTATTGTTGCGTTAGATGGAGCACAGAGGAAGCTGAGATAAGTCGGTAAGAATGAAGATTAAGCGGTACCAAGGCAAGAATGGGCAGACACAATCGGTGCATGGCTTGGTGCTCACCTGCTGGGATGGCGACACTGAAGGCTTTAGACTGAGGACCTGGTCCCCTCCTGTTTGCTGCACGGATTTTGAAAATATAGCGCTCCCCGGCCTGCAGACCATCTATTATGGCTGATGTTGTAGCTCCAGAGTAGGTGATGGACTTTGCTCCAAACGGCTTGAGAGCCGGGGCGTATGAAAGAATGTATTCTGAAATGATTTGGCAGACGGTTGGAAGGAGGAAACTGAAAACAGTCCTGTTTCCAGCGGACAGACTGTATGGGTAGGATGAATTAGAACGTGCATTACTAAAATTAATACACTAGCAATGCACGCTGAGTCAACAGATGGAGTATAAAGACACGAGAAAGAGAGATATACATACATATGTAGATAAGTTAAACATTTGTTCATCTTAACAGGCAAAACCAAGTCTCAGTGATGGCCTAATGACTGAGACAGAATATGTTAGCTATACCTTCATAAAAATACACAAGCAACAATGTCCATCAGGGTGAAGAGTCACCAACAGGAGCCAGATGAGAGCTGTGCATTCCAGAGAAGGTGTGAGGCACATGAGAAAGTTACTATTGTGTGGTTCGCTGTGCTGCACCAAGAGACCTTTTTCTGTTTCTGGATGCTGACTAATAAAGGGAAAGAAATGAGTCGCCTGAAAAAATTAACTGTCCCCAATTAGAAATAACAGAGGAAGTCTACAAAGAGAAAATACACTGTAGGCAAAAAAAACATGTATGAACATTGTCAGGAAAATACACACTGTCCTACTACTTGTGGAAATCTGAAAAAAGTCTGAAAGACTGCAAATGTTAAGTGGTACAGATCACTAAAATCAGAATAACCAGGATGTTATGGCTGATGGACCACAAGCAGATTTTAGATTTCCAAAGAGAAAGAGAAATTATGAACTTACTGATTAGCTACCAAGATATTTGCAATGACACATGGTCCAGAAACCATTATTCCAAAACATAACTGGCTCACAATGGTAGACAACACACAACTGTACACAGCAAATAAGAACATTAAAAAGTTTTCTTTCCCAAAGAAATTATTTGGAAAAAGAACAAAATGTGCATTCATGTAATTATCATTCAAGACATCAGTATTAAAATCAGGTGACATTATGCATTAGTATTAATTACTTATCTTACATTTCCAACAGAGCCTTGACCCAGCTAGAATGGCACTGTATTTTAAGACCCTAGTCATGCAAAAGCAGATCTGCCAGTGGTGAAACTCTACCAGCTCCAAAGGCGGTATACTCCTTCCTCGGCAGTGCTGGAGCCTGAGGGCCATACCCATGAAAACACCAAAGCACTCACTTTAATCTTGAGAACAATATTACTGCAGTAAATGTAAGTGTTTCCAGCTGAGTCTTTGCTTAGAGGGGTTTTAGTTGTAATCTACAGGCCAGTAGGTAAAATTGATGCCTGAATCACTGAGGTTCTTATTTAGAAAATATACTTCTACCAGGAAATAATAAGACTGCATGTTGCCAAATGGTAGCAATAGCCTGTTGGATGCCTGTCCAACAAAATCAAAATCAGATGCACCATGCTTAACTACAGCTGGGGCAAACACCACTGGAGAGAGAAAAAAGCAAGGTCTTTTTGCCCCTTAGGAAACTCACCCTGCTCTCATCTTTCATCTTAGTATTACTATAGTATCTGTGCTCTGTATTAACCTTCTGTATCAAGAGAAATTTCACCGCTGTAGGAACAATTGTAGGCATGAAGAGGAGTCTTCCCATTACACTCCCAAGGAGCGTAGGTAAGATCTCAGTCATGTGCTGGCTTCCTTTTTTTCAGCCTTCTCTAAGATGCACAGATATTGAACCAAAACAGAAGCTTGAACATAAATTCCAAGGGCTGTCAGTTTTCTCTCTCTACACCAAGAAACACAAGAACACTTGAGGAGTCTCAGTACCATGACGGGAAACCTCTAGAAAATAATAACACCTTTAAAAAATGAATTTTATTTTTTTTTTCTGAAAACGGCCCATATTCATGGCATTAAGAAATAAGAGATGCACAGGTCATCAAAATCAAGGAAAAAATCATCAATATTTTATATGCAAATGTATTTAATGCTCACTTGAGAAAAAAAATAGTGTATGAGAAGGTGTGATAAGGTTTGGGATTGGAGTTTAGAAAATAATAATGTACAAGAAGGCATGGTAAGATTTGGGATCATGGTTTTTCATTTTAAGATACACAGGAGTTGGTTTAACTGTAGACACACTGATGTAAGTTATGGTAACTCTCAAATGGCTACTGAAGGACATTTTCTCCCATTACTTTAATATGTGGTATAAATATATAAAATGATGGGGTTGAAAAACAAAAAGATCTAAAGACAAAAATTCCTGATCACCATGTGTTATCAAAATGACTGAAAAGTGCAAATTCAGTGGTTTCATTTAGCCAGCATAAATGTCTTTTGTGCCATTTACTTAGTTTAAAAATAAGACCTCTCATACTCAAAGAAAACAGCTATATATTAGATATACATAAGTGTTCAGCCCTTGAATATCAGGTATCATTAAAATGATTACCTTGGATGAATCATCTCAACATCAGTAGACAATAATAGACAAAGGGCTACAGACTGCTCAAAATCAGGAGCAGATCTGAAATTTCAGATGGTGTCCCTGCCTGACCCTACTTTAAGAAATAATAATTCTTGGACACAATTGCAGCTCCATTGAAGCAATTGGCAAGACTCTACTGAATTCAAAGAAGAAATTCCACCCCTGCCTTGAAGAACACATATAAAGTAGGTCTTGTGTGAAGGCACAGTAGACTTCCCTCCAGGCCAAAGGTTTTTCAAGTCCTGAGATGCTACAGTTTTGAAGGCACCTTCAGAAACATGGGTCAGTCAAGAACACTATCCCATCAACCATAGGAGAAACAGAGCAGCCAAAAAATCATCCTTTTCATTTTGGTACGGAAAAAGGAAAAAAAATAATCCCAGAAAATCCTGTGCAAGTAAATAGCTACTGAAAAAACAGCTTCATGACCATGTATGAGAATGCTATAGTAGACAACATAAACCCACTCACTTTTTTCACAACTACCCAATTCTTCCTTCTTCACCTAACTATTACAAAGCCTTTGGCAAACTTCTCTCTTGAGTTCCATTTTGACTTGCTTATTAATGGAAGAAGAGGTATGTGTGCATGCTTGACACCCCAGGAAGCTCTGTGACATCCCAAGCACACAGTGATGATGCCTTCCCAGCAGCAGTGCAGAGATACTGTGCTGGAAACAAGAAAATCTTGCTCTGGTATAAGTCATTAACAACTGAAAAAACCTTGGCACAGCCAGTGGTTCCAGTTTGCTGTGGAGCAGCAGTCTGGCTTCAGGGAGACCAGCTCCTTGAAGGGGTTAAAAACTAACAGTGACAACTTACCTTTGACTTTGCCTTCACTCTCTGGGAGAGCATCCCAGGATGCTGCTACAGAGGTTGGTTTGCCTTTTAACGGCCAAACATCCAAATTTTCAGGTGCACTGGCAGGAGCTGTGAAATAGCCATATGCAGAAGAGGCAAGTAAGGAACACAGCACACACCTTTTGCTCCTTCTCATAGCAGAAATTCCTATAGGGCCATTTCAAAGATAAATGTGAAGAGCATGCATGGCTCAGGTCCATGCGTGCCTGTATTACATTTCTGTATAAGACTCCTGTCGTGAAATTTTATTCCATGCTTTTAGGAACAGGCTGCCTGCATGAGAGTGCTACTGTGGCTTAGCTGGAACAATGTGGTAATTCAGTTGTTATGGACCACTTCCCTGTACCAAAGAGGCCCCATGGCTTCTCTGTGGTGGAGGCAGGATTGACATTTGCTACACACAGAGAGGGACAGCAGACAGGCTGCTCCTCCCCAAAGGAAGGGGAAAATCCAACTGCATGGGTTCAAGATGCTGACCTGTCCCCCAGAAACACCCAAACCATCTTTCCCTGTTCTTGTCCTGCTCTGAAGGCAGCCCCAATGTGCTCTCCAGGGCACTGCTGCAGAGACACAGGCAGTGGGACCAAGGGTTTTCCCAGGTTGTCAATCTGCTGCTGCCCAAAGCAACCACTTATTCTAGCTTTCTCTCAAGTCAGCTGTATTTCACAGCTTAAACACTAAAATTTGCATCACCCCAAGGACCTTTTTAATACATACCTGCCTCCGGAGTCCGTTGGTAAACAGACACACTCCATTTGCCTTCTTTTTCTCCCTCTAAGATTTGGACAGCAAACTCATACATGGTGTCTGGCAGCAGATTCTCCACTAGCGCTCGCCGATTGGGCACCTGTTTGTAATCCCACCTTGCCGATTCCCCCTTTTCCCGGTAGCGAACACTGTATTGCCTGGGACCAGAAACACACAGCAATAAAAATTCACGTAGGAACCGTTTCCACAAAGAAGCTGAGAATGTCTAAAATTACCACTTCTCCTGCTGTGCCCCTTGGGTTGTTTCAGTGCTGGGTTGCACAGCCCTTTGCTGTTACCAGCCTGAATAACACAGTCTGATGCTTTCATATGCTTTGGAATATTCCAAGCTGTTTATTTATGTCTCCAACTACTACAGCATGCTGCTGTGAGCTCACTGGAGACCCTGACCTGCACAGCCTCAGCAGCACAAAGTTTCTGGAGGGTCAGTGGATGCAGGGGGTCTTGATGAGCATCTTTCGTGTTGCAGAGTGATGCTTTCTTCACCTGCGGCATGGTTTCCCCCCCACAGAAATACCCCAGGTTGGTGCTGACCACATTTCAGAAGGGATCTAAAGCCTACAAATCCCTACATGGTAGAGATTGGGGTGCAGGGAGGAAAGGAGAGTGCATGACCCCACATGCACCCATGTCAGGTTTCTATCAACTTCTCTGAAGCATCCCCTACCAGCCACTGTCATAGGCAGGGATATACAATTTTTTATCCCCTAAGCTAAATTATTCTCATAACCAACTGTAATTAAATAAATGCAAAAGCAATCAGTAGTGCATTGGCAGCAGTTCACCTGCAGTATGCATTCGGAAAAGAAAACACTGGGATAACTACCGGTTTCCTGCAACCTTCTGTTTTTCATACAGTGGGTCTGTCCAAGCAACGAGCACAGACTGAGAGGACATAACGCGGACAGTTATGTCTTGGGCCACCTCCACCTCCTCCTCCTCTGAAATGTCAAAAAAAAGTAGCTTATATATAACAACATCGGAGTTCTCATAAAAAAATGGTTACTGTCTTCAACTGAGATAGTAACACACACACAGCACAGATGATAACAATTACAGCTGTAGTGGAAAACCAAGTGCATTTATTAACCACCGTGCCCCAGGGAAACATCACTTCTTGTGTCAGTTGTCTGCTTACAAGACCAGAATACCAGTATATTCTACAGTCTTTCAATACTCTATCAGTCCCCAAACAGTTACTTACACCAGTGTCTTACTGACATTCATCATCTCTGGCAAACTCACTGCTAGAGCCGCCTGGAGAACAGAAATTTTGCAGTATGAAATATCTTGAGATCTTAAAATTTGGCCCCATTTTGAAGGACAATAAAGCCAGGAACTGACAAAAATTCTTCACAAGGGAGAATTGAGAATTCCTGCATAATTTACATTTTTGAGCACTTCAAATAAGTTGTTTGAATTCAGCTTTTCATTTTTCATGGTACATATGGCAAAAAAATAAAAAAAACATTGACAGAAAAAAAATTGAAGTGGTCTGTTTAGACATATCAAAATATCTTATGCAAATAATTTACAAAACTTTAAAATTAAGTGAAAATAATTTGATTTTTTGAAGTTTCTAATTTTCAGGAGGCTCCTTTTTCTATATGTCAGTCTTTCTAGTCTAGTCTACCTACCACCCCAAGAAAGATTTGTTACTTTTCTTATCAGTGTCACAGTGACCATTCCCAAGTCTCACAACGGAGGCACAGAGTGCAGAAGACACAACTTTACAGCCCAAGTTTTACTGAAGAGCAACACTGGAAAAATACTGACGTCTCGGTCATTCTCTGGGGACTCACGTGTGACTGAAGTCCAGGGAAAGACTGCCCTTCTCTTCAGTGGGTGGCATGTCACCCCGAAACCCAGCGCTGTCTGCACAGAAGGCAGGCAGCAGGGAAGCATGTTTTATCATTTTATTAATACTGCTTGAATTAAAGAAGCAGAGACATCCATCAAGCTCTTTAACACACAGAGTAAAATCCAGCAGCTTTTAGACTTCCAGTCTAAAAATGACAAAGCTATCTCATTGCATTCAAATACCTCCATGAACTGACAGCAGATGTGAAAGAAACATACCTGTGACTTTCCTTTTAGTTAAAGATGACCTGTAGACAGGCTGGCTCCGTCCTTGGGAGCTCCTTGATGGCAGTGAAACCACATGAACTGATTCAGAGGCTGTACATGCAAGGGAAAAAGCAGAGGCTTTCCTGTAAGCTTTTTCATTGCAAAAAAAAAGTAATTCTGTCTTTTCAGGCAGAACTCAGTCTTACTTTTTTCTGAGATACAAAAGGAGAAACTTTCTTGAAAGTCAATTTATTTAAATACATAGAATTTATGTCAGAGAGTTCAACATGAATGCAGCAAGAATAGTAAAGTTGGTATTTTAGAAGTGGGAAAGCAAATTTACATGAAAAGACCATTACAAGAGTCCTGTATTCTAGGCTTGAGTTCTTCTGATAATTTGATTATTTACAAGGCATTTGTTCTCCTCCTTTAAAAAAAAACAAAAAAACATAGTATAAAAGCAATCAAAACAAGAACCAGATGTTGAGAACCATGCTACATAGTATTTCTCATCAAGATTAAGTTTGTTGCTGAACTCCCACTATGTCCATGTACAGCCTGGATGGGCTCTCAATCTGCAGAGCAGTGGTTCGTGCTGAGCATCACACGAATCAGGGAGCGTCCTCCACACTTCTGTGCCTCAGCCCTGACACTTTGGCACAGATGCCAGAGCGGCCCCATCACGAGTGGTGCATAGAAAGGTAAAAAAGTGAAGGGACACTAGAGAAGGGATGAGACAGAAGTAAGAGGTTCCTGGTAGGAAAACGTAGAATAACTGCTAAAGGGGACCAAGTTATTCTCTCTCTTTGGACAAACAGAGATAAAGACATGCATTTAATTGAAAATCCACAAAGCAGAAGGGAAAATAGACATCTACATTACAAAGCCAGAAATTCTGGCAGCCACGTGTGATTTTGGAATCATCACCCGCTTTCTAACCCAAGACCAGACCATCTGTGGGATGGGCTTCCAGCCTACAGAAGAGATTTTGAGAGGAAGCTGCCTAACCTCGAGCAAACACACCCAAACAGCAAAGAGCAGCCAAAGCTTGCAGGAAGAGGATCAAAGTAAGGTTCGTGAGTGCAAGCCTAGAGCCTGCTCAGGCAGCAGGAGCCCACGCAGCAGGACAGAAACAGGTCAGCCATGATACAGGCAAAGTGACACAAAGAGCACAAAGGGCAATACTTAACACTTGGGGAAAGAAAACTGCTGCGAACTCTATTGCTACCGTTAGATGGGAAATCCTTTAAATGAAGGGCAGATCATCTAGATCATGACTACAAACCATTACAGCACAGCAGGATGGGGAGCAAGGAAGAGGCCAACCTGCCTCTCTCAGGAGCCCTTAGCAACCAGGAACTCATGAAGGAGCTGGAGAGAACACGGGCACTTGAGTGTAACTGTCTAGTAAGGAGCCCATAAAACAGTTTTAAAGGTAAGTGTGGATACATTTAATTAAAACATCATTTTTTTCTCCACTGAGCTGAAATAAGATAGGGGCATCAAGTGTAAGATGAGGACAAGGAACAATGGATTTAAGAGTGGCACCACTGCATGCAAGGAGAATCTCAGCTAAGCCTCTTCTCTCCAGCCTTTCCCCTGCTAATAAAATAATACGAGTAACTCGCAATGGTGTCTCTTTAACACAGCATCAAGGTCTGCTGCCCTTTCTACCCTGGTCATTGTATTTTTCTGTTAAGAATACGTTCTAGAATCACATTATAGCAAGCATTTTCAGTTCAAGGAGGAAGTTGTCTTGATGGCTACACCACCAGGTGATGTGTGATCACCTTGCAGCCACAGGGTGCTACAAAAGTGTGCCGGCTCAGCTAGATGCTCTCGGGGAAATCTGACTCACCCAGTTTCCTCGCTTCCTGGTTTTGTCTCTCTTGCAGCAGTGGAGCATAGCTCATCCTTCGGCTGCTCTCTCCGTACCCACGGGTGTAACCTTGGGATCTGCTGCGTGGGCCCCTGAAGCCTGTGCCATAAGGTGGTTTCCACCGAAAAGACAACTTGCCATCTGGAGACTGGGCGCGCACTCTCAGAGGTCTGTTTGGCATGTCCTTCTCTTCAAAAAATAAGCAAACACACAGACAAAATCCATCACAGTTATTATGAAGCATGTGACACATAGCAGCCCACACGTCTGTTGCAAGAACATCTATTACATTATATAAAAATAAAGGGCATAATTTTGTATTTTTTTGATTTTGCCATAAAACCCAACTCCAGTAAGAAGTTCTCCAGGAAGGATGTAGAGTACTCAATAGCATCTTTTCCCAGGCTCTTCAGACAGCCTGGTGCAAGATACCAAAAATGAAAACATTGTAATAAAAGGACTCTTGCCCGAAACAGGAGATGTCTTGTACTTTTCCTGTTCAATCTTTTTCTTTTTCAAAAATATCCCCTTTCCCTAGTTCAGCTGCCGAAGGTCAGCGTAAAATGAAGCACAGAACTGTCTCACTACTTTTAAACTTTCTTTTAGAAAGTAATCCATGTTAAAAGCAGGTTCTCTTCTCCTAAACCCATCACCAGTGGTTCTGCTCTCTGACAGCCTCATATTAAACAGGTCTGTTCTGCACGTGCTTCAACTCTTCACTTCCCAAACTCCCATTATATGATCCCTTGAGCATCCAGCGCTCTAACAGGTACCGTATGTGAGTCATTTATTTTTACGTTTTCTGGCAAGTTAGCAGCACTCTTTAAAAGGTGACATTGACACAAGGATTAATCAAGCAACCAGCCTGGTTACTCAAAGCAGCATCTCCAGTTTTCATGGCATTCTCCATTCTGTATGACCTGCACCACGCTAGTGAGCAGGCTGCAAGCAGAGCAGAGAGCAGGAAGAAAGACCTCAGCCAGGACAGAGACTTCCCACACTTGCAGTGACTTTTTTGCTCTTATCTTTCATATTGAGCACTCAAAGCAGATCTCTCAGTCTCTTCTTCTTGCCATTCCACCAAGCGCAAGCTTGAATGAACCTACCGGCACTGAGGTTAAACACTGTGTTCGAACCCTCTTACCCACTGTCTAAGCCAGCCACTGCAATCACAGCTATGTCAAGAGAAGAGACAGCAACAACTTTCAGAGACCTGGACAGACAACAGAAGACAACACACCAAAGTACCCCCTGTCAGAGCGAGTGAGATCTTCTTTCCAGCACCAGTTCAGGCGCTCATATTGATTCAGGATAGCACTTTAATAAGTTACTTTAAGTATGTATTGATGTCTACATGTTCCTATATACATCAAAAGCAGGTTCTTTTCCACTATTTCTACTTAGTGGCACTTTCTATAACCAAATTGCTCGCTGGTCTTGATCTGCTGACAAGGTTGCATATTCTTACATATTCCCGACAAACGTTCTATTAAATTACCCTTTGGAAGGGATCGTAGTGACTCTTAAAGCTGTTTGCACATTCTCTTTTAAAATCCCTGTGAGAAATGCAAGATTTCAGTGTTTATGAGGTATACAACATATGTAGAGAACTGCACACTTCCCAGCTTTTCTACTGAAACACTGGGAAGCAGCTCAGCATGGCAAACCTTGCCTGTTTATTTTGCCTACAGAGTGAGGGACCATTGATTTTAAACACATGGACTACGCAGCGTCTCTCTTCTGGCTGCTCCTCACCACCCCAGCAAAACAAAGCAGCTATAAATACAGATTAATCAGCAAATTAAGCTGGTTTTACAGGCACTTTGTGTTGCCAGAGCAGTGTATACTAGCTGGATCAAAGAGGTGGATCTGGTTGTAAGTGTTTAACGATAAATGCTTTTTGCTATACAATAAATATGGTTGTTTTCATGAGACTCCCTGACCACTTTTCAAGCAATGTTCTCAGTCATGCACTCTATTACAAAAAACACCTGCTACCACAGAGTTCCTTCTTCCTGCTCTCCTGAGCAGTTGCTCAACACAGATTTCGAAAGCTCGTTAGTCACTGATCATGTAGGCACACAGTCTTCATTCACAGAACCACCAAAGAGAACTGAAAGAGGGCAAAATTCCAGTAGGAAGGAACCCCTGGAGGTCTCTTCTCAAGCTCCTGCTCAGACAAACTACCTTCAACACTGTCTGAGACCAGCCCTGGTTTTCCCTGGCTTAGTCTTCAAAATCGCAAAGGATGGAGATGGCACAACCTCCCTGTGGCCGTGCACCAGAGCTACACCACCTGCCTAGGGTGAAAGCTTTCCTAATGTCCAACCAAAGTGTCCCAAACAGCAACTTGTAGCTGCTGCGCAGCAGTACATGTGGCCTGCCACCACCAAAGAAGGGCTTCCTTGCAGCCCTCAAACAAGTAGCAGCTGGCTGCTGTGGGATGCCCCCCTACCCTCCTCTTTGCCAGGCTGGACCAGTCTTCCACCCATAGACTTTCATTGTAGCCTACCTGCTGCAGGCAGCCACCACCTTCCCAGATCTCAACATCTCTCCTGAGCAGCTCAGCCCTGGCTGGAGTAACACCTCCCCTCCACCAGCCACACTCCTCTGGGCACCTGCAGCTTGTCGAGCTGTGGTGCAAGCACACCATTTGGGTTCCCTCTCAGAGGTCTTATGTGTCACCAAGCGCCAAGTGCCTGCTGGCCCAGGATACATTTCCACCACTTCCCTGGGCTGCAGTCTGCTCCTGCCAGGCATCTCTCCCCACATTTTGTAATGGACTAAAGTTGGGCAGGTTGCCTGAATCCTCAGTGGAAGATGACCCTAACATGTCCCAAGACAAGATTCTGGATAAGCATGAAAGCTGCATAGCTGACAGCTACTGCAGTGCCTGTGGTTTCTTCTATCGGAGAAAATAGATATGACCTTCACAAAAGCATAGAGGACTGCAGCTGTCTGTTCCCCATTTAACACCTACTCTGGCACACCAGGAACTCGACTGGATTTCAGCAAACTCTGGATGAGGTCCCAAACAAGTAGCAATGAAAAAGCTAAGTCTTCAGATGCATTCATTTCCAATCCCTTTTTTTTTCTAATAAATTTTGGGAACAGCTACTTTGGGAACAGTTACTAGTGCTTGATTGAACTAAAGCTTAATTTTTCCCCACCTCCCCTCTATTTACCCCTGTAAGTATCACTACATTTTGTTTTTTCACTTTTGGTTCCAAAACTGATTTAATAGTTTTCTGGACCTCTGCTCTGGTCAAACTAATTCAACTGGTAAACATCTTCAGACCCCATCTAAATAGTTACCTGCAATTAATATGAAATCAAATCCTTTTCTATGTTCTGGAAAATGAGAAAGAGTCACTCCCTTGTGCTCTCCTAAGTGTAGAAATCTAACATTACCTACAGCTGCAGGAATCTGTGTATAGTAGATCGGCCCCAAAAACGCAGGGCTGATTAAAGCCTTGGTATTGACTTTTTGCAGTTGAAATACACACTAGTATTGCCAAAGTTTCTGTGCGTGTCAGGACTGTGGGAGAACATTTTGCAAATGATGTAAGCTCAGAGCATGAGGTCTAAGCTGAGGGTAACCATCCTCTAAACAACCACATAGGAAGGCAGCCTGCATTTGCCAAATCACACAGATTCTTCAGAGAGCCTCATCAATTATCTAGCAAAGAAAAACACAATATGGCTTCAGAAGAAAAGGGAAGCACTGACCCCTAGTAATCAATCTGTAACTGTGGGGAATAATACCTCAAGCAACTCAAACCTGCTCAGATACAAGTGCAAAAAAAGTAGCTCAAACATGAGATCACAAAAAATCAGGCACTTCAATTTACCACCACAAGTCTAGGTACAAAATATTTGCTTTTGCCTGCCCTAGTCAACAAAAACTTTTCTGCCTTCTCCTTCTATGTGCTATTACTTCAGGACTGGAAAACCGGACCTATAAAATGTGTTCTGCCGCAGAGAGGACACATACTTGGCACAGCGATGTAGTCCACAAACATCTATCACCCTCTCTTTTCACTTCAGGCAGAAGTTTGGGAAGCTAAGCACAGTGGCCCAGCCACGGGCAAAATAACAGCTTAGAGAAGTTGTAGCTGCTTAGAGATAACAAACTCATCAGAAACTGATCAAATGCCTATAAATGATCTAAAATTATCTTCAAGGTCCCTTCCAACTCTAACCATTCTATGATTCTATGAAATACTTTAAGGGTGGTTGTCAAGAGGATGGGGCCAGACTGTTTTCAGTGGTGCTCAGTGACAAGACAAGAGGTAATGGGCACAAACTCGAACATAAGAAGTTCCATCTAAACATGAGAAGGAACGTCTTTACTTTGAGGGTGGCAAAGCCCTGGAATAGGCTGCACTATAGTAGGTGGTGGAGTCTCCGTCTCTGGAGACATTCAAAACCCACCTGGACGTGTTCCTGCACAACCTGCTCTAGGTAAACCTGCTTTGGTGGGAGGGTTGGACTAGATGATGCCCATAGGTCCATTCCAATCCCTTATCATCCTGTGATTCAGTGATTAGAAAAGGACAAAAATGCCAGCTGGCAAATATAAACCCCATCACGGGCAACTTGACCAAAAATCATTATAGCCTATATTGCAACAGCAAATTGGTGGGATTTTTTGTTCATTTGGTTTTGTTGGGTGGGAATATCTGGGGTTTTCTTCTACTTTTACTTTAAAAATTAAGTTCTAAGCATCAAACGAGACTGATTAACTCTAAAGCCTGATTTGAGACTACTGCACCTTGCTAGACAAAACAGTATGGAAGAATAAACAAAAAGTGCCAAACCGCTCAATACATTCACTCTCCTTAAAGAATAGATCCATGTCCTAAAAAGTCTTTAACTGCTTCCTAACCACAACCAATTGTCCTCTGAGGTAATAACCTTGGACCACCGCTAATTTGCAAGAGCAACTCAGTTTCCGAGCTGGGCAATTCAGTTTACAAACATTTCCTTCCCAAAACCCACCACTAGGGCTTGAAAAATACCTCAGTCAGCTGTGGCTCCCAGATCTCTGAGTTATTTCTTTGAGATAAAACATCCCTATATACCATGCACTCCCATAAGTGCCTGAGTCCTACCACCATGGAGGTATCGGCTGCACTTGCAGCAAAAAATGATAGTGAATAAGTGTGCAGAAAAAAAAAGAGAGATTGAATTTTGATTCTTCAGCTGGGAATTCTAGAATCTATTTCATTTTCAAGACCCTTTGTAAAACATCCACACTCCCAAAACGTAGCATGTCAGCCTCTCCTAAATGTAACTGTTGGAGTAATGATGTTCGAATTCATAGCACATGGGGCAAACACATCCTAGAGCACCTCTACAATTGCCCTTCTTTGGCAACTTGTGAAACCAAGACTGCAAAACCAAGACAGTCATCTGACCAGGCGTGGAGAAAGACTGAAGGACACCAGCCCCACGGAAGACACCAGGGAGGCCAGGGTGCTGGAGGAGTCCCCTGCTCGGGTGGCAGTGTTCATGCACCAAGGGCTGTACCATGGCCAGCCCTTTGCCAGGAAAAATACTTTGCAACATGATCTCCCATCTCTTCTTCATGTCTGTAATTGGGCGTTGTTTTCCGCATGGTGCTCTACCATCTTCCAGCTGGTAAATCACTTTGTGCATTGGCTTTAAGTCAGACAATTCTGACACACCATTTTACTTTTCCACCCAATTTGAAATACATCATGAAACAGCGTGCATTTGAAAAAGGAGAAAGCAGAGCTTTACTAGTAGAGCCAGGTGTCTAAAGCTCTGTAGCCCTTTGTGCAACTCAAGGCTTTCAATACAGTTGTTACTCATGAACAGCAAAAGAAAAATGGCATTTTACCACCACTGAGAGGTACAAGAGAAAGAGAACATCCCACTTTTCTCATCCAACAATCCACACAGACAGCTGCTTTGCTCCTTGCCTTCAAATACTCGACCTGTTACCTACCTCCATACAGATATCCCAAAGCCACATCATTAGGAAAGTAAAGAAGAGAGGAAAGAGAAAATACCATGGGAAGATACTTGCTTTTCAGCCAAAAATTAATCCACCGTGTCACTTTGGCAAAGTATTACTGAATTTTTGGCTGTTTTTTTTTAACTTGATAGCTCGATCCAAGCTCTGTTGATAAAATGGGAGCAATTCCACCAGCTTCAATGAGGGCTGGATCAGGGCCATGCTGAGAAGAGTTCACTCCACAAAGATATTTCCTGCAGTCGGTGAGCCAGCTCAAACAGTGCTGATGTGGCCCTCTAAATCGAGATGAGCTGGCTGCTCTAACTCCAGAAGACTCTGGGCTCGATGATTTACTTCAGACCAGCTGTGGCACAAGAGCACAGCACTAAATCTAGCAGGGTTCTTTGTAGCATTGCAGCAGTTTACACGTGTAAAAGCGCAAGTATGTGATCAGACAAAGGGCTGAAACAGGAGAACAAATTCAGCCTCAGGCTTATCAGGTTGGTAGGTCCCCTAGCATTTTAAAACTGTCAACCTTGTCCCTGTTTGGGCTGAACAACTTTTTTAATGCCACTAATGTATATACCCAGCATCAGATCTCCTGGAAACAAGCCAATCAGTTAAATCAGCAGAGACAAGTGACACATAAATCCTTTGTTTCTTGCAGAAAAAAAAAATAACCTCTCAGCACATTTCCACATACTCCTGCTTGGCGCAGAAAGCGGGGACTGGAACGCTTTAGTTCCTGCAAAGCACAATGGAAAGTGCGCCATAATTCACCAGGCTCCAGCCAGGAGTTTTGGGCGGAGGACCAGTATCCAATGGTAATGCCTGATTTAAGCAAAGCAATTCATTATACAACTGTAGAGGAGTTACCTGGCATCCAGAGGACATTCTTTAAATTGACAGCGTTAACAGAAGTTTCCAGTGCTCCCTTTGAAGAGCCCTCTGAATGCTAAGTACAGTAGGACTAAGGCATTTTCCAAACTCAACAACGTATTTCTACATATTTAATGCATCTGTTACAACTTAAGAACAACCAACAGTGAGTTACTGAAGGCTTCACGTTCTCCTGCTGATGTCCACACAGAGGTTTCCTTCTGTATCAGCACCTTTTGAAGGAACCCTGCCAGACCTGGGCTACTCTCCTCTCTCATGCCCACTGCCTTTGGACATATCCTGTCCAGGCTCCTCCAGTGACCCAAAACACTGTGGTAGTGAAAATCCCCAGCAATCTCAAAGGGGCTGCGAGAGAACACTGCAGTCATGGGCCTGGTCTGCAAGTAGCTATCTGGGGTGTTGTCGTAACACCTACCCCTTAACTGAGTTGGAAGAAAGGTGGTACTGGAGAGATGACACCTTTAGGAGCTCCTTGCAGGGACAGAGAAGGCAAAAACAGCTGGCAAACTTGCAGGGATGCCTTGACTGTGGCCGACCTCACAGCTGGTCTGAACTATGGGATTAAGAAGCCCTTCTGCTACAGGGGCAGGAGAGCAAAGGGGCTGCAACGAGTTTATTTCAAAATCACAGATTCCCATTTCATATGGACTCCAGTCATTGCCTCCATTCATCCCGTGCACGGCAGAGAAATCATGTTCAAAGTCAAAACCACTCCGTATCCTCCCCTGCAAGCTTCGCATCTCCCCTGTCAAATGCATGCCCTAAAATGAGACATTTTCCTAATAGCTCAACATCAGTAAGCTTGGAGGACAAGGCAGAAGACCTGCTAGTGGTTTGGCTCTGTGAGGCCACAGCATCTGTGCAGCTTCATCCCTGCATTTCCTGACAAACCCAAAACAATAGAGGCACATACTTCTACAGTGATAGCATCTAACATCAAATATGATTCCAAATACTACTCCAGACCATGAAAAAGAGCCTGGTAGCTGGTCCATAAATCATAGTAACAGCTTAACATTTACCCACAACTGACTTTTTACTTAACTAACCAACCACATGAACAGGCTTCCATGAGCTCTGGCACAGGGTTGCTCCCCCTAATGCAGGCAGAGGACTTGATCCTCCTACTCCTCTGGGACAGACCTCAACACTGAGGGGACAAAACTGCAACTTTAACTTGGAGTTTCCTGAATTTCTATTATTTAAGGCTTTTAACACTAACATTTGTGAAAAATAAGATACACATATAATAATAAAGACACTCTAGTAATGCACTTGCAGACTTAGTATTTCCCTATGGTTATAAATATACATGGATATGAAACACAGATATAGGACTCACAGATGAAATTTAGAACAGACAACACACATTAGGAAAATCAAAAAAAGACACCACAAAAGTAAACACAAAATGGAGAGTATCATGCAAAGCAGTAGGATTCAAGACCAGGATCTGGTGGCTATAGTTGCTTGCAGATTAACCAAAATAACAGTGCAATGTCATTAAAAAAACATCACTATAATTCTGGTTGGATCATTTGGAGATTGCACAACTGTGTCGTGAAAACTCAGTGCTGTAAAAACTGTGTCCCATAGCCAGTCACTTTGTTTTAAGAAAGATACAGGCCCACTGAGAAAAGTCAGGAGGAGAGCTATAAACACCATGAGAGATCTAGAAAACATGAGCTAGAAGAAAGGAGAAACATCACAACACCCAGGGACTGAAGCACTATGGGCTATCTCTCAAAATGTAATGTCAAATGGATGCTGGAGTTCCCACAAGGTGTACTGGCAAAATTATTGCAAAGGGCACTTCCAGTTGAGTCCATTTATCTTCTGAGGAGTTACTGTCAGTTCTACTCTATACAACACACCCTACTCCTTAGATCTCCTAGGCAATGCAATGTATTCAGGAAGTTACAAGAAAATCTTTCCTCTTAAACTCCTCATGTTTTGATTCCATATTATCTACCAACAATAAGCTCCAGATACCCCACGCATTGTATAAAATCCTAAGTCTTCTCATGTGTTCCAAAAATAGAGTTTTCCATTTAAACAGCTGGTCTTCTCCTTGTGTTGTAAAGGGGTGGTTAATTATAAATTACTTAGTTATGTCCTTTACCATATCTGCTGTCAGTGACTCTATGCCTCTTCATTTCTTTCCTTGGCAATTTTTGGGGAGATTTGTCCTTTTTCCTCTGGAAATTTTCTGCTTAAAGATTATAAACTTCTGGTCTTACCGAAGATAATCAGTATCTTGACCTGAACGTGACTGTCTCATGATTAACTACTAGCACCTCTCTGAACTGAAAGAACCAAGTTGGATCCCAAGGGACAAGCACAGGAGGTGTCACATTGCTTTACCATCCTGTGCCCTACAGGGACCTGGAACTGACTCATACACAGCGACAGAAAAGACGCTCCTTTCCATTGATTTATTGGGTTTCATCTGTCTGTTCTCCTTGAAAACTGTGTCCTTGATACCATTCTCCCAACCACGATACTGCTCACTGAATTCTGCTAGTATATTTGTACAGTCAGAAACTTTAAACTGCAAGAAGAAACCAGTGATGGCATTGCTCGTTAGGCAGATACAGGCCTGATGACACAGACAGTACAAAAAGCACCAGCATCAAAACATTGCAGTCAACTGCAACCCACCACAGATGACACCGTGTCTGGTTTGCACACTCCTTGGCAAGACGCCCTCTTCTTGTCAGTCACCATAAGGACAGTTGCCCTCTAAACCTGCTCCCTGGTAGGTCTGGCTGGTTGGCTTGAACTGTACAGGAAATCGAAAAGGTTCATTTGTACCAGTGTGGCCATCCGGACCACATCCCCTGGGAAGGGCTGGCCAGCCAAGACCCCCAGACAAAAACAATGACGTGCCAAGCACAGAAACACAGGGATGGATTAAAGCCCACCACCAGTTACAGGCAGAATGGCAACTACAAAAGGCATTGATAACGTCTCACACACAGGCAGTAACAACAGGGTAAAAACATGACAGTCAGCAGTGGAGAACTGGCTCAACAGTTGTGCTTTGTGGCATACCTAAACTAAGTAACAAAAAAAATAATCATGGGAACAGTTCCTCCAGCTGGGTCCAGAGCACTAACAGCAAAAGCCATACATTCTGCACCATACAGCTCCTGGGTTCACCACTGTTAGAACTTTAAATGAGGAAAGCTTGTTTTTTCAACCTTTCCACACTCTTCTCAAGAGAGGCTACAGAGAGAGCTACAGCTTAAGAAAAACCCCTTTGATTTGTTTTACATAGTTGTGTCACTATAGGATGTACTTTTCATTTACGACCATGGCTTGGTGACTGGCGTTT
Source organism: Pedionomus torquatus (assembly GCA_013398155.1). Taxonomy (NCBI): domain Eukaryota; kingdom Metazoa; phylum Chordata; class Aves; order Charadriiformes; family Pedionomidae; genus Pedionomus; species Pedionomus torquatus. Next base: position 230,925 of record VZRU01014295.1, read on the forward strand.
GTCTCATGAGCACTTAAAAATATCCCTCACCGCATGCATTTGAGTTCTTTGATTCAAAATTTCATTCAGAACTCTTTCGTGCACTCCCAGCTGAAACCTTGGTATGGTAGCACTCTCTGTCTCCAGCTTATTTTGGAACTTATTCCCACTCTGGAGGGAGAGGGGGAGGCAGCAAGTCATTGTTCCTTCAGGTTCATGGACAACAAAAAACCCACCCTGATAATCCAGAAGAATTGAGCAGGAATGTCACAAGCTCTCCTGGCTGCACAACTCTGGCTCTTGGGGCTCCCTGCTGCCACCCACACAAAGCACATGGACTGGGATCCAAAACATATCGTTTACATCACACCACTGTTTCAGATTCTGGAGAACTACAGCCCACTGTTCACTGCAGCAGCCACTTCTGGGAGAATAAAATGTGAAATCCAATCCAACACCAGGCCTCCCAAAAACTTCCAAGGATAAGGCAGTGAGATGGATGGATACAGCACAGACCGTAAAATCAGGTATGGTATGTAGAGCTGTAACCCTTCTACAATAAAATCTTCAATTGTTAAGAGAAAATGGAGTGACATTTAGTGAAGAACTTTAATTATTCTCCCCTCCCTAATAAACTAAAAATGGGAAAAGTTGAACATTTGGCAGACCCATTTCAGAAGTGTTTTTAAAATCAGCTACTTCAAAGGTGGCAATGGAAGGTGGCTTTTAAACCTGCCACTTGAACTATCCCTTTGCATAGATATATTTCATCCACCTGGATGTCTAATACTAACTTGTGTTGGTACTATTCTATGTTTTTCTTGCTAGAATGGCTCTTTCTAATTTTGCTTTGGGATTCTCTTCAATGCATCTTTCAAGGTCCTAATATTATTAGCTTGCTTAAATTTGAAGTACTTTAAGTTCTTCATCTCGCAAAGCCAGTTTTATTTCTGGTGTACTGTTCTCTTTGACATGGTTCAATCATATCAGCCAGAGGTCCTGCCAGAACAACTGACAATGTACACATTTGGCTTCCTATGCAGGACAGAGCCAGACCTTTGACTCCTGCTATTCCTCGAGAGTCCCACAAACAGTCACAGGATGGGAGCACAGCTGCATTAGCTGGCACCACCAGCAGAATCAGGCTTACAGTCTTTCAGCTTGTGATAACAAATAAATGTCAGATCGATAATATTTGAGTGAGTTTGGGTTGTATATGCAGGTATCCTTTAAATCTTTGTTTACTTACTTGAAGCCTAGTCCTTTTTGGGCTTAAAAATGGAATGGGGTAAAAAGGGACTCAGCATCTGTGGTACTCCAGGTTTGAACCAAAGCTCCCTGGCTTCAGTGGAAACCTCTCCTTTATCACGGCTGTTGCTGGAAGTTTGGTTTGCAAGAAGGGGGACTCAGTGATTTAATAGAAAAACAAGTTTATTGTAAAGCTAACCTATTTCTTTTACATCATCCATACGACAGAGGAATAGGATGAGCTGTCAACAGGCCTGATAAAGCCATTGATCCCAACTGGTTCCTCCATGTACATTTGTTCTGTCCCTTGTCCTCAGGAAAGAGAGAATATTAGTGCTTCTCCCCTGAGATGCACCTGAGGCTTCCCAGTGCTGACACTGCACTGCCCTGCAGGACTCCTGCTGTCTCAGCTGGCAGCTCCCGTGATGCTCAGACCCTTCCTTATGGGCAAGAAACTCACATTCCTTGGCTTTGGTGGATATCCAACTACAGAAATAGCACAAATATCAATTTACAACATCTTAAGCCCTGTTTCTGAGACAAATCAGAGCCTAAGGGTGCTTTAAGTGGTGAAGCCTGAATTTAATCTGACTGCAATCACAAACATGAAAAAAGCCCAGGATAAAGTTAACTGAACTGGTTTTCCTCTAGATAATCCTTGTATAGGCTGTTATTTAACCATAGTCAGAAGTTCAGTGATAGGAAGGAAACCTGCCTTAGAAAACCATAATGTGAAACCACATGGAGCAACTAATGTTGTGGCAAGACATTATCTGGAACAAAATACACCCACTTCAAGGTTTGTGTCTTTCCACGCTGTGTCATGGCTGTAGTCTCCATATTATTTTCACCTCCGATTTGTTCTTGTTTCTATGTTGCACTCTTTATTTACTCAAAAGTGAAGCAACTTCCGTGTTTCTGACAGTCAAAAATGAAGCATACAGTACCTCAAAACCCTGAGAGGAAAGTGAACAGCAGACATAACATTGCTACAAAACCAACTGACCTACAATTTTGGTTAGTCTCCTCTTTAAAATTAGGGTCACCTGACTCATACTGCTTTTTTATGCATATTTTGCTGTCAAATCAGGCTTTGCAAATAGACTGAGCATTGAAGAGAAGAGATGGACACCACAGAAGAGAAATTCACCAAGCAGTGATGAATACTTGGAAGCCACACCTTTCCTGGAATGTTCCTTACTTCCACCCTCATGCTTGGACCAACCTTATGCACTTGTCACAGCCACCTCTACAAAGCCTGGCATCTTTAACTGCATTGGCCCTGGATGCATGGTTTACTTGATGTTAAAGCTTGATGTTAAAGCATCCCATTGGTATCACAAGAGGTAACACTTCCTTGAGCAGAAAATGGCTTTTAGCTCACTTCATATTTATCTCTCTGAATGCAGGAGAAGAAGGTAGGAGAAACAGTGATGCCCTGAGAGACTCTGAAGGCAGCAGGGTCCCCCTGAGTGACTTCAGGGCAGACCCAAGGGCGCAAACATGTGAGAGCATATCTGTCTCCATGGGCAGGATCCATCTGTCACTGGTGCCCCAGGCAAACCCATGGGTTTCAATGGCCCCTTCCACTGCAAGCTGCTGGAACGCAGGACAACCTTTTGCCCTCTAATGCCCCAGCGTGCCGCTTGTGCTCCAGACAATTCAAAGGCTGTTAGGGGCATGGAGCTACTGGAAGTTGCCCTTGGAACCCAGGCAGAATTTTGAGTGTACAACCTGTGATGAGCAGCAACACTTTCATTCTCCTGTAACAACCTGGCAAATTTGTCCACAACAATAGGAAAAGGCGGCATGAAGACAGTGCAAAGCTTACACCAGAGTGGCTTTCATTCCTCTTATAAAATAGACTGACTCCCACAGTGAGCTGACACTTCTGAGCCATAATCTCTCCATGTGTTTCTACAGGAAAGAACTCACTCTGTTACAAATGCACATGGTGAAATTCACCATGGCAGCAGGAAGAAATGACATGATCTGCTAGCACTGCTCCATTTATCTGAAATTTCTCATGGTTTCATCCTGGAAACATGAAATAAATCACAGAATTTGCTCAAATTGACTTAATCTCAGTGGTTTTCTCATATTCTGTGAAGTTGTCACCAAAGAAAAGCTTTCTTTAAAGACTTCCACAAGGGAACATAAGCGAAGCTTTGTTTAAGCCGAAGATGAAAATAGCACTTCTCCACCCACAGCTGATAACCACACCGGTGTGGCTAGATGGGAAGGGTAATCCAGTTCTGCGCAAGATCACAAGCTCAAGGCTGCTCTTCTCTCCAGCACTCACCCCAGTACAGACCTTGTGTGATGCTGCTGTGCCCAGTCTAGCCACAGGACCTGGGACTGGGAGTCACTGCACTGCAGCCTACCCACACTTATCCTCATTCCTGTGTGGACAACTTGCAGGTGAACCGGCCTACTCCCCTCTAGGTGGGCCTCAAATGACGTCCACAGGGGAGGTAGCAAAAAAGAGAGTATTGTTTTTAGGCTGTCATGCATCCCTTCCACCACTGCTCCCCCTCCTCATGTCCCAGCGGCCTGAGCTAGCTTTGAAGTGGGTTGGCAGAAGACACAAGTCAGCGTGAGAACATGCAATCCTGTGAGCCAACCTCTGTCCTGCTCCCTGCAGGCACGGCCATAGATCTCCAGGGAGGAAAACACACCTACTAAAATTGCATTGCTCATTAGGAGGCAAACTAAACCAGGGCAGCATCTTTATGCTGTGCACCTGGATTACTTGTTATGAACCTAAATCTTCACTCCATTGCTCTGCTTTCACATTAGTGCAATCTTATAAAAAACCAATGGCACATTACAGAGGCAATGAAGTGAAGAACAAAGCACTACATTTGCATCTTTCAGAGCCTGAAGAAAACATTGTGTGTAGTTATCTTGACGGGAAATAGGGACTAGGCTTATAGAAATTCACAGCAGGCAGCACAGTTCTCTCCCTGCACTGGCTTTCACTCCAACCTCATCAAGCAGAGGTTACCCACATCCATAAAGCACAAAGCTTTATATGCTTAGTTCATGTTATCCACTTTATATACTTAGCTTCATTTAATGAAATACTCCTACTTAAACACCTAATTTCCTTCCTAACCTTGCTCAGCTTTTGGCTGCTGGGGTATTTTATGGCTGATCCTCGAAGCATAAGACAAATGCTAACATTCTCCATACTGATTTGGGGTGCTGGGTTGTGGGGGTGAACTGACAGCTCTCAGCCACCTTTACATCTCCATTCTTCAGAGCCTCCAGAAAACCCATTCATCTTGGGCACTTTAATACCCGCCAAAACTATTACTTCAGTAAGTTGTGGAAATAGTGACAAGTGGTAACCAAGCCACAATAGCCAAAAGCTCATAGTTTCAAATGGTCTTTAGGTACCTAAACCAGGATTTGCACACACACACACACACAGATTTAAAAAAAAAGGCAAATGGCGGGGTGTGTCAGTGAGACACTTTTGAAGCAAAGATTGGCTTTCGATCCAAAGCATTGCCCATTTGGATGGTATGGCTCTGGTTTTGGTTCATTCCTTTATGCATATCACACACTTCACCAAATCACAGTCCCTAAGGGCTCTGGAATACTTGCAGAGGGGCTAGTGTCTCTCTAAAACTAACTCAATATATCTAAACCTGCTCCCTTACTCTGTGAAGTAGCACAGAGTTTTTAATCTACTGGAGATTCACATGTTTATATAAAGTCTTTCCATTCCATCTCCAGCTGAAACACATGTTCAACTTTCCAATACAAACTGCCAAAAATGCCTGAGACTCACAAAGTCAGAGAGTAGGAATTCAAGTTTCATCATGCATTGAACAAAAAAATAAAAGTTAAAATCCTCCATTTTTATTTCATGTTGCAAACCTTTCATAAATCATAGAAGTTTGAGAGCTTCCCAAGGTACAGTTCTGCTAAGAACAAAACTCTGGCTCAGCATTAGTCCCTGCTCTTTCATTAGTAGCCCTCAGAGAGTAAGTTTCTTGATAGGGATTGGAAAAAGTACATCCTAAAATAACACAGTCTTTGCTTCTTCCTTTTCACAAAAAAATGCTAAAAAAACCCAAACACTAAAACTTTACTTTCTACCTGTGATACAGAACTGTTCATAATTCATGTCTTGAAATAACACCAGCCAAAATATCTCTCAACAAGTACACACATAGCTTTGGACCCTGGAAAGGGAAGCTGGCGGCACACACTCCATGTTTCCCAAAGTTCAAAACTCATAGATGGTAGATAAAACACATGGCAAGGAAACAGCCAGAATAATATTTCTATTCTTGGGAGCTCTGCACTAGGTTAGGTTCAGATAAGAAACAGACACAAATATTCATTACTGATAAGCAACCCTCTTATTTAATTTAATTTTCAAAAAGGAAACCTCTGTAGACATATTTAAAGCGGCATCTTCGTGCAAAGCCCTGGGCTGTATTACACAGCACCCTATAACCCTTTGATTGTGAGATCCGAACATCCCGCCACCAACATTCACCAGTTCCTGCCAAAAATTAACACTTATTCCTATGGCAATAACATCTAGCATCACAGTGCTTCGACTAGACTTGCATAGATTACAAGGAGTTGTTGCTCGACATAGTCATGCACAGCCTGGATGTTCTGCATGGACAACACTGTGGAAGCAGCCCTACAGTGCCAGCAAACAAAGCCCTAGCTTGGATCCCCTAAACCAAGGCTAGCTGCTATTAGCAAGTCACAGAGATCTGCACTCCTTTAGAAGAAGCTTAAGCAACTTGCTAGCATCTTCTGGGTTGGCCAGCTGCTACCGCTCAGAAGCACAAACATTTTGCTAGAGCAGCAAAGCTTCCTGAAACACAGTGATTTTGTTCCATACAAAACAGGTCCCAAATTACTCAAAACCTCCTGCAGACATTTCAAAGTTTCACTATTTGCCTTCTCAGTTTTTACAAGGACTGCTTGTAACCATAATAAAAGTGGGTTTTTTTTTTTAAAAATATATATTTATACAGTGCAAGCTGCTTAAAATATATATTTGCAAGAGGCCCCTCTTGCTGCAAAAGCCAAATGGCTCCTTTCTCATTGCCTATGGTCTTGCAAACCCTATGGTTAACTTTATAGAGGCTCTTATGTTTGGATTCACAGGGCCTGTTTCTGTGACCCTTACTGCAATCACAAGCAGCTTGTTCTGCTTGTCCCAGTATTAAGAAAAGACCAGCAGCAGGTAGAATGGTGGGAAGGTGCTAAAAAGAATCCCCTCTCTCTTGACCCACACCTTCCTCTTTCAGAAACACCCATACTTACTCATCACCCCCACCAGACCCTGAGGTTCATCAATTAGCTGAGTTCTTGCTTTATCTCTCTCCACCATGTTGACATCCTTCCTCTCTCCCTGCTGGCGACAGAGAAAAACTCCTTTTCTCTCTCATTTCCTCCTCCCCCGTGAAGCATAAGTGGATGGTGGCTTCCCTCCATTCCCAGTGGGGAGTGTGGAAACCATTCTCTCCCAGCTGCGCCTCCCATTGCACTGCTGCGTGGATACAGCTGTGCCCACACCAGCCATCCCGTGTGGCACCATGCTAGCACCACGTGGGACAGCTGGCCTGTCACCACTCCGAGGAAAGTCTTAGGCCAATACAGAGCCATTTCTCCTTTAACTTTACCAAAATGTTGGTCTGAAATCTATTCCCCCCCCCCAAGGTTTCGTGTTCACTCCCATTCCCATGTCACATCATCAGCTGCAGGTTTCCAGCCCGACTCGCAGAGCATGGTACCAAACACGAGGAGAAACACCCAATGCCTCATCCCGCTCATCGTGCCTCCCTGAGAGTCATTTAAACAGCTGTTTTGCAGAGGAAAGCGATTTCAGAGGTGTCCGGCCCTCGGCAACCAGCACTTCAGTGGCCATTGCACATCCTGCGCTGGCCACTGAACTGCTGCGAGGGCAGCTGAGGAGCGCGAATGGTCTGAGACATCTGGTGGCAATAAACAGGTATTACCGTGCACTCAGCAACTGAAACCCAGCGGCTCTGATCCTGGCTGGGCAGGGCTCTGATGAAGACCCACCCGGTGCTTCCTGAGTGGTTCCCTAGCACCGATTTAAGCAGGCTCTTCCAGACCCTGGAGCACCAACGTGTCTTATGGTAGCGAGGAACAGGTACTCAACGCTCTGGCACAGCAATCATTGCATCACAAACAAAAAAGGATATTAATATAAACATCTAACAAGAAAATTTGGCTTGCTAATACTGCTGTTTAAGGCTCAGACTTTCAGATTTTCAACACTAACTCTGCCATCACAGAAAAACTTGTTTTTCTGTTTTATTTCATTTTTTGTTGGGTTTGTTTTTTCAGGAAAAGAGCAATTTATTCTGTGTCTGCAAGTACCAGATACTTCAAGGTGTGGATGTCACTCAGTACTCTCTTGGTAAGGCATCCTGGTGGGAAAAGATACTGTGGTCTTTACAACCACATACTCCAGGTGCAGTTCTTCCCCTCTCCTCTGTGTACATACAGCTTTGGACCTGAGACTTGGGAGTAGGGCTCCAGCACCACCAAAGCTGCTCTAAGATCCTATAACATAGCAAGTAGCTAGACTGATAGTAAATAATTTTCACTCCCAAAGCTAAAGACACTGAAGTCAACAAAAAATGGGAATTAAAAGTCATTTTCTAAACAGTCCCAAGTAGACTCTGAAGTTTAGTGATTGAAATAAAGCTGGATACTCTACATTTTCAGGATCTCCAAGCCTGTGCTTACAGTCTCTTTCATCAGAGAAACGTGGCCTGATCACTAACCTGAATTTATCCTCAAACACCTCTCTGTGGTACAGCTGGATTAACATCCCCAGGTTGGACAGGCAGAGACCACAGCAGATTTGATCCAACAAAATAATATGAATGTACTTCCTTCAGCTGTGCCCAGTGATTCCAGGGCGTGCTGCTGCACACAGCACATAAGCATGTGCGTAAGCACATTGCAACACAACACACAACAGACAAGAGGGCGTCTAGAGCAGGGACAGCATCAAAACTTGTGTCCTAAGTCACGGGAGGGAACTTGAGCCCATGCACCCATCTCCACTTCAGGAGACAGTCAACTCACTGTTTTGCAGGGATGCCATGAGTGATGACAGTACAAATCCAACAGTCTCTTACTGAAGTTTGATAAAACCCGGGTGAGATATTACTGAGCGTCTCACAAAAGATTTCAGCCATAACTTCTTGTTTGTAAAGTTTCAAGTAGAAAAGAACAGCAGCTTAGGTTGGGCGGTTCTCCAGCACCACAGTGTGGAAAAAGGATACAACTCATTTTTGAAACAGTGCCAGCGGAGCCCAGGAAAGGTGAGATGTCACTTCAAACAATTGTCTCCGACCTATGAAGGGAACTAGGTCTTCAGATCCCCAGCCCACCTCCCCAGGAATAAGACTTCAGCCACATACCAAATAAATATATTAAACATAGACACAACCCAAAATCAGACTGAAGCCTCGGTCCAGCAGAGCCAGATGGAGCCCTTCCATCACTGCCATTTGCTCTTAAATTGTTTATAATACATTTACTTTGGGAGAGCAGAAATGTCAAACCAATGGCACCACTAGGAGAGAAGCTGAAGCGAAGCTGGGCTGACACAGACAGTAAGGCTGCGAACACGTACCCCAGAGCAGCCACTCTTGCAAAGTGCAGCAAGTCCTTCTGCCAAGTCCCCAGACCGCCGTCAGCCTCACGCCACTACAGCCTCTCCCTGCGTGAGCTCTGGGGCCATCTGCAAAGCATCCGACGGCTGAAGACCACACAATTATGTCACCAAACGGCACGGCTTCAAGAAGTGATGAAAGGGAAAGACATTCAGGCTATGCAAAAGTGCAGCTCATCTGCTCATGCAGGACAGGATTCTGATGCCATTGGGTATTTCAGCAGGGCTGCCACATGAAGACCCTGCCCAGCAAAAATAACAGCATCTAAATCCAGCCCTCCACCTGTCTGGCCACAGCCTGTGGGCTGCAGTGCTCTCAGAGCTGGCCTAAGGACCTCAGCAGCACAGGAGAAACTAAACACTGGTTCCCCAAGACTGAAAACATGGGGCCTGGCTCCTTCTCAGGCTGCACGGATGAGGATGGGATGCTGCTCCCGTGCTCCCCTCCCTCGGCAGTGGGAGCATCTTGTGGCTCTGCAAGGGTTGGCCAGGAAGGTGGCAGGGCTCAGGCTGGACACTGAGCATGGTAAGCCACCAGCCACAGCAGCACGGCTTGTCAGTCACATCTGCTGGTTTTTGTTGCGAGAGTTCTAAGGTAAACTCAGTAGTTGTTGCCTGTTACTAACTAAACTGCCTCCCACCGTGTACTCCCTTTCAAGGATGTCACTGTGGCAGGAGGGATAAAGCACTTCATTACAGAATAGCATAACAGATTATGCTAACTATTGAGTTTCTTTTATTTTTGTCTCCTTTTTGGAGACAGGGAAAAACTAACATTCCAGCTCCAGCAGTTCTGCACTTTTTCCCAAAAAAGAGTCTCAGCCAAAATATCGCAGCCAACTATACAGTAAACATGACGACAAATAACCATTTGACGGGTTACCTCTTATTTTACACCAGATGTATATATTAAGAATGACTGACTTGTCCAGTGGAAAAATAATCAGTTTAACACCAGAAGAATACAACAGCTGGAAAGATTTGCTGGAACCAGGAGCATTGCAAGATGCCCAAGAGGACTTGATGACTGAGTAATAGCAAAATAGCTGCACTGGAACAAGGAAGTATGAACACACTCCACAGTCCTCAAAGGGTACTTTGCTTTGGTTAATGAAGAGCTGATTTGATGAACAAGTTAGTCATTGAAGAGGGGTGATTTAAAACGCACACTTCTCCAGACTACTTTCTAATACACACATAGTTACATTTGGCTGTACCTTTTAGGTTTTCTTCCAGGGCAAGGAGAAGCTTGGACTGACTTCCTTACAACAGAATTTCAGTATTTTGTCTGATGTAACTAACAATTTCTCTTTGTTGAGGAAAAGCTCTCTGTTTAGACCACACAATTTCTACATTTACTTGGATCTTTCTTCTCCACTTCTTGGGGCTACGCGCTTTCAATAATGACCAAGCCTGACAAATGCAAGCACCTACAGCAAAATGGAGCCACACACGCAAACCTATTTCAGCAGCACTGAAGCACGTCCAGCCCTTACCACAGCACAGGGTTGTGACAGCCAGGGAATGACCTGGCACACAGGAAGAGCTCCCATGCCCCATGCTGTCATTTATGGAGAGCTAACAGCAGGTCAGAAGCTATGAGTTCGATGAGGCTGAGGTACAGTGACTGCTGCTCGTGAAAAGTACAATGTAACCTACACAGATTTTAACCATCCTGAAAATGCTGTGAATGGTACAAAACATGCTGAAGTTTGGAGATACGTTTGCAGAAACTCTGAGGGGTGGAGGAGGAGAGAAGACCTTACATTACATCCCAGAGAGATGTCCTGGGCAACCATGGAGGAGGAATCAGTGTCTGCAGAGCAGCGTGTGTCAGAAACACAGAAGCCACATGCTTTAGGAAGGCAGCACATGGGACGAGAGGTCTGGAGGGAGGTGGGTGCCAGGATCACCTCTGGAACAAAGGAGGCAGAGAGAGCTCAGCAGCCTGCGCAGGTCTTGCTGGGGACCAGAGACACGTGAGCTGTCAACACAACCTCCCATCTCCCCAGGCAAGCCAAGACCACTCAATGAAGAAGCCACCACATAAAGACCATTTGACGTTGCTCCTGTTAACTCTGCTGCCAGTGTAGTAGTTAAGCACTCAACCGTGTGGTCCTCCACAGAAAAAGCTCCTTCCCATTACAAGCTTGTCTAAAGCTTAAAGAGGAACCAGGGAAACCTGACACTCTCCAGGTGCTTGCGTGTCCCCAAAGGAAATGAAGCCAACTAAGGAAGTGCTGAAGGCAAAGGCTGCTGGTGCCCGCAAGTAAGAATAAACGCTAGAGCTCGGATGAGAGGTCAGGAGTCCATCTACACAGAGTTGGTGCAAAATCCCCTCCCTGGTCTAAGCGCCCCTTTGGCAGTGGAGATACAGCCTAAACCATACTGTCTCTAAATCCCTAGACATCCAGGGTGTGGAGGAAAGCTTAGAAACGTGTGTCCCAGAGACTCAGAGAACAGACAGCAAAGCAAAATATCTCAGCAGTTCTTGTTTTTTAAATCTTGTGCTTAAGCCACTGTCTTGATCTTGGCAGTGCTTATTTTGGCACTGCAGTTTGCGAACATTCAACACAGACTGTAAGTTTTGCAGCCAACAGCACAGCAGAATAAGCAGCAGTATAGCAAACACATATAAGAAAATGTAAATCTGAGTTCAAAGGCTTTTTATACTGGGTCACGCACAGCAAAGGATCTGCCAAACAACCTCTCATTTCTTCAAAAGACCCATCACTCCTTTATTGCCCTGAAGACATAAGCCTTATCTCTCCTTAGAAGCTACAATGTCAGTGCAAACATAGTGAAAATACATGTTCCCAGCCCACGTGGAAGCAAAACACTTGGGCTCCTCATGAGCAAGAGAGAAAGGATCTCCCCAGCTTCCAGACCTGCTGCTCCTCTCTGGATTTCACTGCCTCACATCCAGGTGGTTCATTCATCTCTCCTGTGCTGTGCAGGGGCACAGCCTGCCAAGGTGAAGTGATTGCTCGCCTTGGGGAATAACAAAAACACTCATAGTTCCAAGCAAATAAAATTTCACTCAGAGTAATAAAAGCAATCCTGTAGTGCAAGACACCAGTGAATCCATTGCTGCTTTAGGGGGCTGTAAAACAGAGAACAGTGGCATTTCCCAGGGGAGAAAAGCAGAAGAGGGAGTGCTGGTACCTGCCTGAGGGGTCAAGGATGCAGGTCTGGGAGTGCCCTCTCAAGGCTGCTCAAGAGCACAGTCCTCCTGCAGCTTCAGGGAGAAAAAAGCAGCACGGGGCTTCCTGGCAGGAAGGCACATCAATGTCTACACCATTCCCCCTGGAGAAGTGACCACTTCACCTGCTGAGTGCATTAGTGGTCTACAGGAGGCAGAGCTAAACATCCCCACTCCCTCTTCCCCCTCGACAGAAATCACACGTGCAACAAGTGGTAAATGTTCCCTTGATACACACACACACCTAGTTACAAATGGTTCGTTTGGACAGGCAAGGAGTGGAGTTAAGGAATACTAATTTATGAAGACAGGTAACTCAAGTTAAACAACATAAGTGGATCCTGACATCAAAACCAGGGGGGAAAAAAAAAAAAAAGGTGCTGGTTTGGCTGCAGGTTATTGAATATTTGAGATCACACTCAGGCTACCAAACACAGGCTCACTCAGAAGTCTTTGGTCAGGAAAAGGTTTCAGTTCTGGTCCCAGTCCTTGAACTGTGGCAGTGTAAATTTAAAAGACCCAATGCCTGATGCAAACACATCTTGATCCCACCTTAGCCACACACCTAAGCACTTCCACAGTGATGGGGAGACCTGGGTGGCACAATGACACAACTGCCAGCTGGAGAAACCATGGGGTCTGTAAGAGCACCAGAAATTGAGCCTGGTGAAAATATTGCATTGCTTCATTGATAATGGACCACCTGCAGAAGGCTACAGACAACTTGCAGCAGACGTGAAGCCCAACATCGGTTATCTTGATACTTAGAAGCCACATTGTCTTAGAAGACACATTTCAGTGTCCTGCATGAGGAATGTCCATGTCACTTGAGCACTTAATGTGTCTGAGGAGAGAGCTGTATTTTTTGGGGCATATCACTACTCACTCAATACACTGGAGCACAAAGAACCCATTCCCTCTGGAGGCAGAGAGAAAACATGACATGTCTTTATTTTGCTCTATGACTTATTCAGCCCCCCTCTATTTTCTTTTGGTAAAGCTCAGCTTCTGAAACCATCTTCTTAACCACATGTCCAGCCAGCCTCAGTCCATGTGCTGTCTGAAGAGTTGGAATTACAGACTTGGACAGCAGAAGAGCTTCCATACCTCTGACACACCCAGAGGCTGGTACAGAGCTATACAGTTAAGACCATTACAGCATTGTCCTAAATAACTGAGATGATACATTTCTTAGAGCTAAATGAAGTGGAAAATTCCCTTGGAGATCCTTCTGCTTTCTCTGTTTATGTCACACAGTCTAGACAAGAAGGGAAAATGAGAGTTAGTGCTGCTGTCAGCAAGGCTCTTGTTCTGAGCTCAGCCTCTTCCTAATGTTCCTCCCAAATTTCTCTCACTGGCCACAGGTGGTGCTTGAATATTGTTTGTATAACAGCAGCCAAGGAGGGTTTCTACAGGAGGGCTGCTTTCCACTCTCAGTATGTCCTCTACATCCTTCCACATGCGGGACTGGGCTGCTAGCAACAAAAATTTCTCTTGGCAAACCACAAATGGGATCTGCCCCCAAACTGGCTCCAGCACAACACCCTTCTCTTACACTTCATTGGCCCAAGAAACTACACATAGCAATCCCAGGCACAGGCTCCATGCTGACTTTCCATTTTGATAAACAGAAGCAAAGTCAATGAGAGCACCAGCCCAATGCCAGACCCTCATTGGGGAAAAATCTTTTCTTTCTTTCCATGGGCAAAAAATGAAGGGCTCTTTCATTCCTATTGTTAGAGCCCCTCCACTGAGCCAAGGCAGCCTCTCAGTCTCCCAGACACAGCACCAAGCAAAGGTTCCAAATGGCAGAGTGAGTTTGGGACAGGTCACCTAGACAAAGCGTGTGCTGGAAAGGTGAAGAAAGGAGAACGGGAAGGGATCATTTCAAACATAGCTAGAAGCAGGGCCAGGGGCAGTGCAGGCACTCAGTAATAGATTTTAATCCCTGAGAAAGGCCTCCAGCACCCTTTAGCCTTCCTGCCTGAGACTGTGCTTCTTCAGGGCACAGCCTGGGTTTAGTGGCTTAAAAACCACTCTTTAGACTGCAGAAGGGAAATTGTGGCCAGCACACAGCTAGAGGAAAGAACACACATGCAGCTCACACTCAAGTCCTGTACAGTCCCTCTGAGGGGTAAACAGCACAGTGTTCCCAATCCAGCAAGTTTTGGTGTGCTCCAGAGGTCTGTAGCTGGGAAGCACACAGCACTCTATGCAATGCTATGCCAAGACATTTGGGTTTGTTCAGAAATTGGCTTGGTTTTACATCACATTGGTGTGGGACTGCAAGTGAAGAAAGACTGTACTGAAAATTTTGGACATAACATTCATAAAGTTTCAGACTCCCCTAGAATCACTTTCAATGCTACACAGTCAGAGAAGCAAAAGCCTGCCTGCCCTCAACAGCGAACATTTTTCTTTACAGGCTGTGGTATTTCCCACGGATGTCACCCACACTATCAGTCCACAAACTCCTCTGCTCCCTTCCCTCCTTTCACTTGCCAAGGGGCAGCCTCAAGGAGAGCAGACCCGGTTCTCCCTCCATTCCCCACCACCACAAAGCAGCACTTCTGCAAACCTACTTCCAGGAGAGCGATCCCAGGCTTAACCTGGATGGGCACAACATGTCACAGAGAGAGACAGCAGTGGATATATGGGCATCGGCCCTCAAAGCTATGCTCGCTTGCTCAGCTTCCTGCAAATGTAACTCTGCAACTGTGCACCCTTGGCAGCCACACACCTCCAGCAGCCCACAAAGAGAGGGCTGCACAGGGTCTTCAAACCAGGCTTGAAAATAGTTTCCGTGTTCCAGGTTAAGCAGATCTTTCCCGTTTGTTTAGCAAACACTTGAACGCATCAGGAGCTGTGGGTGACATTAGGTTCTGTGTAGCCCTGAGGAAGGCACCTTTTAGATGTTACTGTCCTGGACTGACTCTTCTGTAGCTGATCATCTGATGATGAGGCAGCCATCGCACCCAGAGCCAGGGAGCAGGTGTCCTCGTACTGCCCTGGCCACTGGAACCCCTGCAGTTAAAATCTAGTGCTGGAATGCCTCCGTACGCCTCTCTATACCCTGTCTCTAGCCGTGCTCCGGTGTAAAGACCATGCGAGCAGCAGCTGAGGCAGATCCGGGATGCAGCTGTGCCGGCAGTACGGACAGTGCGGCGGGGGTTGCAGTCAACGTACACCGCATCCAGGCGGGAAAGGAGGGGGATGATCCTGCCACCCCACCCCGCGACCCGACCTCCGGAGCAGCTGAAAGCAGAGGCTGAGCGCCGGGGGAATCCTGGCAGCAGCCCCAGCCTCACCCGGGTGAATCCAGGGTGATCCACAGGCGGCGGGAATGAAGAAAAAAGGGATTTCATCCGACTTTCAGAAAAGATGCTCAGCGTGGGGGCTGCCCCCGTGTCGACGCCGTTAACCAAGTTAACGGGCAGGGCTCGACGGGACGAAGGGGCCAGCGCTCCGGTGCCGGGGGGAACAAGGCAGCCACGGGCTAAGAGGCAAGCGGGGAGCAGCCCTCCGTCGCCCTCGGCTCATGCCTGGCTGGGAGCGTCCTTGCGGGCTGCAGCCCGGGGCTACCCCGTGGAGGGTCCCGCTCTCCGAGAGCCGCGGCC
>VZRU01014295.1:247104-261149 GCA_013398155.1 Pedionomus torquatus
GGAGCCGGCCCTCCGCCCCCCGCGGCACTCCCTGCCCGCCCCGGCTCCGGCGGCCCGGCCCTGCCCGCGGCCCGGTACTCACACCCCGCCCCGCCTGTCGGTCCCCGCAGCATCCCCTGCCTTCGCCTGCGCTCACCTGGCTCCTTCGGGAAACTTCTCCTCGGGCGGATGACGAGCCCTGAGCCTGTCCCTCTGCACCCAGGGCAATCTCAGCTGCCCCACGCCTGTTACAGGCCTCATCCTCTGTAACGCTGGGCTCTTCCAGCCCAGGTGGGCACTCAGCTCCTGGCAGGCAAAACCGTACAGGACTTCTACATGGTGCCTTTCCTTTTTCATATCATCTTTTGCTCTTTCTGTACATCTGCCTCCCATCTGACTGGGTTTTTTGCTTCAGTCCACAACCCCATCTACTTTTTGCTGCATCACTGAAGGAGACCCATATTTTCACAACAATCAATAGAATCATAGAATGGTTAGAGTTGGAAGGCACCTTAGAGATCAAATTCCCCTGCCATGGGCAGGGACACCTCCCACCAGAGCAGGTTGCTCAAAGCCCCATCCAGCCTGGCCTTCAACACTTCCAGGGATGGGGCATCCACAACTTCTCTGGGCACCCTGTTCCAGTGCCTCACCACCCTCACAAGGAAGAATTTCTTCCTAATATCCAATTAAATCTCCACTCTTCTAGTTTATAACCATTACCCCTTGTCCTACCACTACACTTCCCGACAAAGAGTCCCTCTCCAGCTCTCCTGTAGTTCCCTTCAGATACTGGAAGGCTGCTACAAGGTCTCCCTGGAATCTTCTCCAGGCTGAATAGCCCCAGCTTTCTCAGCCTGTCCTCATAGGAGAGGTGCTCCAACCCTCTAATCATCTTTGTGGCCCTCTGCTGGACCCATTCCAAGAGGTCCATGTCCTTTCTATGTTGAGGACTCCAAAGCTGGACCCAATACCCCAGGTGAGGTCTCAGAAGCACAGAGTAGAAGGAGAGAATCACCTCCAGCAACCTGCTGGTCATGCTTCTTTTGATGCATAATGTGTGCTCTGCTCACATGTGTTGGAGGGCTCTTTGGGGCACAGGGAGACAAACCTGGTGCCCCACTAATTACGGGGCAGCCCCCTGCAGAACTGCACTTACATTTTGCTTCAGAGCAATGTGAACACTGCACCCTGGCCAGGAGTCTGGGAGCAGCCATATGCCAGGTGGGGACCATAGCCCAGAACTGAAGCAAGGAGACAAATTATGTGACAACATAGGCATGCTGTGACAAGCAAAGGGAGCCAGAACCAGCCCCTAGCTGTGAGGGTCTCCAGAAGACTGTCTTTCACCACTCCTGGAATATTTCCACCCAGAATCTGATTGCTACAGCCTGGGAGAGGCTTTTAAAAACAAAGCTGTGTATTAAAAACAAGGAGTCTCTAGAGGACATGGTTTTTCAGACAGCTCAAGGTAAGGCACATATGTAATACCACACATTCAATATGTTGCTGCCTGTTGCAGCCTGTTTGCTCTGCATTGAAAGGAGCAAAGTTGGTAACTTTCTCCCCTGCTAAACCTTTTACTCTTCCCCTCCCTGCTCTGAATGCTGCCCCTGTTGCTTGAGCATCACTGCTTCAATTCTTCCCTTCCTGAGGAGCCTCCTAAAGGACAGGGCCTGCAGTGCAATAACTGCAGTGGGGTATTGTGCACAGTGTGCCTTGTACATTAAATGCTGCCTGCATGCTGAGTGCAACTTTTAAAGGCTTTTTCTGGATTATGAATCAAGGACTCGAACACTGACTAATTAACTACGTATCCAAGTCTCACATAGGGAATAGCTATTCCTGAGAGAAGGTAAACTCCACCAGCAAGGTGTGACAGCTAAGGGGAAAAAAAACCCAATACCCAAACCGAGATATCTGAATATTTGGATCAAAAGTTTTAGCAAAGAACACTGGGTAAAGATCTATTAGAGGCTGCAATCTCAGCATCACAAACATCCAAATCCTGCCTAGAATCTGTAGCAAAAGCATTTCTGTGTGAGGAAAGTATTGTTAAACATGGTGCCATTTGGGAATTGCGGTGGATGTAGATACCGGGCAATGTAGCTGTGCCAGTACTTCCTGACAGGGACATTTGAGCTTGCTCTCAGGAGCAAAGGGTAGTACCTGGCAAGGGAGGAAGCACAGCCTCAGCATGCCCCTCCAGCACCCATATGTCCCCTCATTGCCCCCAGGCTGGCCATGGGTGGCAGGCAATGCAGGGAACCCTCCGTGGGAGCTGACATCACTCAGCAGACTCAAGCTCACTCATTGCTTTTTAAATAATAGCTCTGGAAACAGCAGAATACTACAATTGTAGGGAAAATGGTATATAGTTATATATGAAAGGCTGAATCTTTGCAGAATTCACACATCTGAAAGGTTTTTCGTGTCCCTGAGCTGTTTCTTCACAGCTTACCAGGTGTGAGTGCATCCAAGGGAGATGGAGGATTGAATGTGCCGGAGTGCAGCCATCCGCCTGGATGAAGCTACCCACCCTGCTCACCTGCACGTGCCCTGCAGCCTTAGAGGCTTTTAAAAGGCAGAATTCCATTGAGAACATGAATAACTCAGGAATCAACCGAGATGCCATGTTTCAATGAGTACAAACTGGTTTCCATGGTAATGTGCAATTTTTTTTTTTACAGGAAAGGCATTTTCTGTAATTAGCCCAGCTGACATAAGTGTAACATCTAGGATTAAATTTTAGCCCAAATCAAGGCAAGGGATATTTGGGATTGCTGATACTTTCTCTGTTGTTTATACTAATGCTTCTCTTTCAAGCTACATGAGGCCAAACAAATAATCTCTGTATGTGGGAGAATCCCTGAGCAGATGAGATGCAGCACACTAGCAGCTTGTTCTCTGGATTTCTAAAAAACTTATTGGAACAGGTCCTCAGCTGGCACAACCTAGCAGAGCTACTTGCCTCATCCCTGCTAATTATACCTGCTAATTAAACACCTGTTTGCATTTGGCTAATTAACTCTTTCACACTTGACTTCTAGAATGTTTGTCATTAATACAAAGGAGAAGTAACTGCAGCCTCTGGGCTAGCAATGGCAATCCCACCATTTGTAGAGGCAGGTTTATAACTATAAGAGACAGACAGAGGCGTATAAATCAAGACTTTTAGTAAGCCAAGTTGCCCAGATACTTACAGGCAGACTCAAGGGTTCTGTACAGAGAATTTCTTTTCTCTGCACTGTGGAGCACTGGCTGGAGCTCACTTGGATATAAGCAGGCAATATTCAGCCCCATCATTGGTACATGTATGGACGTGGCAGCTCAGGATACAGGCATGGCTCAGCACTCAGCAGTTGAAGCCACATCTGCTGTGATGAGTGTCTAAGAGAGAGAGCTTCAACACAAGCTGCAATCGTAGCTTTGGATTCAAGTGAAAACATAACAGCCTTGCACTAAATTTGAGTGACATTTACTTTATTTGTGCACAACAAAGCAGGAATGCTGCATTAATCTCCACTAAGAGAGTTTCTGGTCACTTATTCTAATGGCTATTATCACTCAGAACAACTCTGTTTAAATTATTTGAGACCCTTGTCCTGTAAACATTTTGCATCTGTTTAACATTAAACCTGCATGAAGTGCAAAGATTATTTATATGCATAAGCCTAGCATCCATTTTACTTTGAGATCAACAGAAACAGTTTTAAGGATGTTAATCGTGTAATGCTTTTGAGTTGAAGTCTACAATTCTGTTGAAGGCCACTAACAGAGAGAAAAGAGACTGAAAGAGAGCCAGGAAATGCCCACCAGCCATGCAGAACTCCTACAAGCACCTGGTAACTACTCCTCCTCCTTGCCGGTTGCTCTGTTTCAGTGGGAGCACGTGCACAGGTTGGTAAAAGCACAGATAGCTGGATCACATTAAATAAATGCTCATTTTTAAAAAATAAGACAGGGTAGAATACACACTTGTTATGGGCAAATCACTAGTAATCAATAATTCATTTGCTGACTTTTGCCTCTTCTTCTGGTGATCACTTGTCTGCAAACAGTTTCTTTGTTGTATTTGTTAATTACTTCTGAGTACATGTTTTAATAGTCTTCCCACTGAAGACAAAGTGAGGGTTTCCACTGTTTTAATACTGAAATGGTTCAGACCCAAGTTCATGAAGCCTTTTGGGATATTTACCCAATTCACCTTTGACATACAGGTTAAAAAAAAAATGTCAGAAAAAATTGAAAAGTTGTTCAAAGTAAATTGAATTACCAGACGAATGTCAATACAGCCTGAATTCTTGTGTGCCCATCTGGTAGACTCATTTAAGCCAACTAAAGAAGAGGAGATTATGTCATTAAAGAATGCCTGCACATAAACAAGGAGCAAGTAAGGTTTTTCAGGCAGCTGTAGAGCTGACATTCCTTTCTTCTTCAGTTGTTTATGTCTGAAACTGTGTCTTTTCCATGTCATCCCCCTCACAAAAATGTCGATGATCAATGATCATGAAAGTCTCTTCCAAATTAAATGATTCTATGGTTCTGTGATTTTTAGGTGCAAAATGCACAGCACTACTTCTGCTGGGCTCCGTTTTAGCAGCTCCTCCTTCCCACAAAGCCAAGGCAAGGTGGTTTGGTTTCCAGCCCTGAGGCCCCAAATGCCACAACATGAGCTGTAACTTTCTCCTCTGAGGAGATACCAAGTTCTGCCTGCTCATACAGTGCAAGCCTGCCTTGGTCCAGAGAGCAAACCCTGTGAGAATGGCTGTTGAGACAGCTGGTGAGGCCACACAGCCAGCAGGGCTTTGGTGAAGTCTGGGCCGGCCACATGAAGCAGAGCAGCATGAGCAGAGCAGTTGGGTAGCACCATGGCTTCATTCAGGCCAATGGTTTTACAGTGAGAGCGTGCTGGGATATGGGAATTTGTGGGGTTGCAGCCTTTAGAAGTTACAGCACCCAAGCCTGCTGCCTCCAGAGGTTAGTTATATTAGTCTGATTGTTCTCAGATTCTTTTATTTGGTCATTTTTTTTTTTCATTTTTTTATCACTCTTCCTCAGCAGGAGTGTCTCAGTTCTGGCTACAATGGTAACATCTGCCTCCAAATACTGATTCTCCAACTCCTCTTTCCAGTACTCTGCTTATATAGACACTAATTATCTGATACAATGACAGTGGGTGGCAGTAAGAGATTGTTGCTCCTCTCCATTAAACAACTTCACCTTCTAGAGCAAGTTAATGTTTTTCTTTGAGTGTTTATGGATATGGAGGTGGCACTGTGTTACTCTACAATGTGATTTTGTCAGAACAGTGAGTGTAAGAATACAATGGTGTCATTCCCCATTCCTCATCTCTTGGTGAGACTGAGTTGATGTAATTTAGCCACATAGAGTTGTAGCCTTTGCTGCTTCACCTTTCAACACTGCAACTACTCAGCAATAAAATAGCAGAACACAAGTGCTACTTACGAAGATCTTTGCAAAATTTACATTTGAAGCCTCAAGAACAAGATCCCTGTGCTTTGGTATGGTGTCTCAAAACCTGACCCCAGCTCTGGGACTGACAACTCAATGAAAAGCAAGGTGGGTAAATTAAGCAAGACCTGAAGCTTGTCAAATCTTGGTGGTGTTGACTGCCTGAAGCACACAGACCCCAGAGGTATGGGACCTCTGCCAGTGCAATGCCTGGACATGAGTGTTCACACCCTGGGAACCGTCAGGAGAAAGACTAACTGACATGAACTTTGATGAGGGGCACCATGAGAAAAGTAGGCTTGGCTGACCAGGTTCAAGACCATTTCAACTGCTAAAACTCACAGTCAGCACAAAGAAGTGTTGAGTCCCGAAAACTTTGTCTTGGCAAGTAGCAATCTAACAAAAGGTGTGTCAGATTGGCCACTCTTACCATGGGTTCTTCCAAATTAAACATGACTGTGGCTGCTCCTAGAAGAGGAAAAAATGCCTCATTCCTCTGTGCTGAGCCCCCCACGATGGAAGGTCACTGTACAGGAAAAGTACATATAGTTTCAAAGCTTCGATTCCTGTATGGCTCTTGTGTATCCACATTGCAGCTGGTGGTAACATCAAGACATAGCACTGGAAAAAGCCTCAAGTGGAAACAGAAATTGGGGGTCTACACAAAACCCTAACCTATGCCACTTGGCCAAAATAAATGGGTTTTCCTCACAGCTGCAAGAGGTAGAGGGCATCTGAGCTGAATGGACAGGTCCTGCAGCACAGCCTGGCTACATGATGGAGAGTTTAGGATTCCTAGGCTCTCATTTTCACTGTCTTCCCTTTAACTCCTACAGGAGGAACTACAGCATTGCCAGACACTAGGACAGTTGAGGACACAGGACAGTCTGTCCTTACTCCCTGCTTCTCTTTCTCCTCTCTCCGGTGACACCACAGCCAGCAACTCTGAGTAATGAAGGAAGGGAAACTGCCGTGCTGCTGGCCCAGGGACAGTGACCAGGATGGGGATGGGGACAGGGAGCTCTGGTCCTGGAAGGAAAGAACTTTCACCAGGCTCGGTACTCATAAGGATTATGAGAGGATCAGGCAAGCTTCATGATGATAAATGCCTCAGAGGATTCATGTCCCAACACTAATAAATGTCTGCCACATAAATTCCACTGATTTAGAGATTTGTCCAAGCTCATTTTCTCTAATGCTCTCCCTGCTCCTCCACCAGGGAGCAAGAGACAGCTCGTTCCTGACAGGCACCTCCAAGAAACTCACAAACTCACGTTCCTGGAAACTCGGGAGTGAGAAGGCACCTCTTTTTTTTTTTTTTACAGCAGTAGAGTGTACTCCTTTTCTGAGGTCCTTCTGCTAAAAAAGCAGGCTATTGTTATGTCTCCATTTGGCAAGAAAAAAACTGAGATTGATCAATGGCTTGGGGTTGCTTTTTCCTTAATGACTGCAGCTGCTTTGCTCTCATAGTGTTGTTTTTTTTAGGGATATTGTTTACCCCAGCTTCAGCTCCGCTCAGAACACTTGGAATTCAAATAAACTGCATTGCATTGCATTTTCTGGCAGGCACCCAGTGCAATGAATTTCAAACTAGTGTTTGATTTTGTCAGCTACAAGGCAGAGAGGCTTCTCACTAGTCAAGACTAATCCTTCCAGTTGCTAAACAGCATGACCCCATGAATCTGCTGCCAGTCACATCACTGAGGTCACGTTACCTCTCAGTAAAAGTACCACAAAAACATGGTAAAGTGCAGATGGTGATCTGCAGAGTTAGGAGACTTTGAACCTGTGGTATTTAATACCTAGAATTAATTGTGGGTGTATCTGCTGACATTTGGAAGAAAGATAAAAGATTTTTAACCTTTAGGGTGATACACAAAGACTTAAAATATTTGGAGTTATTTGTGTTTGCAGATCTTAAACAGATAATTGGAAAAGTGTTGACCAGACATGACTTTTTGTTAAGTAGACAGACAAGAACAAATTAACTTTTTGAGGTCAAGAGATCATTCCAAAAATATTATTTCCCTCTCCTCCCACCCGCGAGAAAAATGGATGTTATGTAAATTTTCAAGCCAAGGTTTCCCGAAGAGCTTTACAACACGCTACCTGATGAACGTGAAGACAAACTATCATTCAGACCCATTAAACACTCTGACCCACACAGGCTACTTAATTTAAAGGGGGGGTCCTGGCCCCAGTCTCCTCTCTCCCACTCATTTTGCATACAGGAATTAGCCAGAGCCCCCTGGGTTCATTAGCACGCTTCAGGCAAGTCTCCTGCAGCACCGAGATGTTTGCTCTTCCCCTTTCTCTTCAGCAAGAGCCCTCCCGCCAAGCAGCCCCATTGCCTAAATCTTCAAGTCAGCCTGGGGACTGGAAACAATACTGCTATTGCACAAGCTGACCCTCAAAACGTTGAAGGGTTGTGCCTGATTTCTTCATGAATGGTGTGACTGTCACCAGGGCCATGAGGAAGGCCAGATCCCCGCCCCACGCCCTGCCTGCCACCCTACAAGAGTCGGGGATTTCTGCCTTCATGCTCAGCAGCCAGCGCTGCTGGTATTTGGCTCTTAGGACTCATCGTCCAAAGGTTTCCCTGAACATGCAGTTACTGTCCGCATCAGACCCACAGGCTCATATGGATGGCCCCAGAGTGGCACAGCATTGCGTTGCCCAGCTGATCTCACTGGGGGCAGATCGCAGGTCAGTGTGACCCCACCAGGCATAGCTGGGACTGCTGGATGGGGCTGGAGGACACTGCCAACATGCTCCAGCTCTGCCCACAACCTAGGAACAAGGAGAATCCTTCATTGAACATGAGACCACCATGCTGGGAGTGCCACAGCACTGCTGCTGCTGCCTCCGGAGAAAGATTTTTCCAACACATGATGGCTCTGCATACTTGAAACACAGCGTAGGACAGCCCTGGCAAAGCTCTTCTGTGGCAATTGTCATTAAGGGTGTTTTATCCTTCACCTTTGCAATGATGAACTTCTTTTTCTGCTTCGGGGGCAAGGTAGTCTTACGCCTGGCCTGGGACTGTGGAATATAAACTGTCAGGATCCAGGTGCCACAAAGGGAGATGCAGCTCAGCCTGGCAGAGGAAAAGCTAGCGATGGTCTGAGCATGCTGCTGCTGCAGAAGGCATCTCTGAGTTTCAGGGACCTGCATTTCCCTCCCTTTCTGTTAGGAACTGCAAGCAGCCTGGAGACCAAGTAGCATTCTCCTGAGGTGTTCTTCAACTGCACTCATGTCCCTGTCCTCTCCAGAACTGTTGCTTTGTCCCACCTCAGTTTTCCTTTGCCTAGTCCTATTTCCTCCCTTCTTACCTTTCACCCCTCATCTTCAGATAGCATCTCACTGTCCTCTTCTTCCTTTTCTCTCTCAAACTTTCTTAGCAACTAGGTTCAGCCCTGTTCCAAGGAGAGGAAGTAGAGGAAAGCTTCTGGGCTTTTCTTCTCATTATTACTAATTCTAACACTCCCCGCTCTTACCCTCTTCCCAACATCACCACTTCATTCAACTCTTCTTCCTGCCCCATCCTGGCGTTGCTGTCCCATGCTAAAGCTTAGATGACCTCCCTTGGACTTTCCCTTACATCATTTCCTTCCAACCGCACCCTCACCAACTCTTACCTCCACAGTGGTACCCATTTGATTACCTGGCATCTTTCCTCTTTTCCCTCGATTTGCCTTGCAGTTGTGGTCTACATTTCAAACTCATTGGAACGGATCTTGCCTTTGCCATGAACTGCTCCCTCGTTGGTTCGCTTGACTGCAATGCTGGTACCTGCTTTAGCACCGCTCTCTGTGTCTGACAAGTCAATACCACCTTCCTCTCAAACCCCCTCAATCCTTCTCCTGGATATCATTTTTCACTCCACTGGATATGGCTGTTTCTATGTCTCAGTTTTCTCCATCTTCTGCAGTGTCTCTAAATACTGTAATTTCTTCTCACATCATTTCACAGTCCTTTTCCTTTCTATTTTTGTCTGCATTTGCACCCACTCTCTTCAGAGCATTACTCTAAATCATTTTAACTCACTATTTTTGCCTGCTTGCTTCCTAGCACCCACTGGTTCCACCTTATCAAAGGCTTCTCTTTTCACCTTTCAGACCTTCCCTAGGTGACCATTCTCAGCCTCTATCATCCTTCAGCCTTTGACATTGCCTTGCTTTCTCTAGTGTAGAACTCATGCATGTGACAAATTGCTGAGAAAGGCTGGTCTCAGCTCAAGCCTCACCTTTTTAACAAGGCACTCAGTTCTCTTGTCTCTGACCCTGTGTAAGCAGGATGACTTCTCTTCCTTCAATCCTTCCTTCCTCTAGCTCCAGCTTGGAAAAAGGAGTTATACCATGGCCTGACCACAATGGGACATTCAGAAAAATTCGCTTGAATTCATGAAAACTGTGAAGTCAAATTTGCTCAATAACATTAGTTATCTTCAGTTTGAATGAGAATGTTCATGCAGATGGATGGAGATGAGGTGTAACTAATTCCCTTCACATTTATACTTCCAAGTATTGTAGATTACCTCTACAGGCCTTTGAAAATCCATTACCACATCATGGTTATTTCTCAGCGGTCTCCAGTATCTGGCTGCTTACACCTTCCATTTTTCTCCCTGTAGACACTTCTTGGCAGGGAGCATCTCTTTTTTCCTCAGTATAACAGCCAAGAGAACAAGACTTCAACTTCCACTGGGCTTCAGTGGCACCAGAATTACCAAGTTTTATAGCTGCCACACCTCTGAGTCCAGGCTGCACTGGGTGGCAGTGCCCCATCCAAACCATACTGCAATGGCAACTGGCAGGAGAAGCAGCTGCCTGAAGGGAAACCGCTGCTGCAAGTAGGATGCACAGCTCAATATTTCCTCATACTTGGGATACTTGGCACAGAGGTTATAAAAATAAAGGACAATCAACTCTCTTCTAGGGAAGTGGGTACAAAGATAATTTTCATGCAAATTCTTTTCAGAAACCAATTTTCCCCATGAGAATTCTGGCATTTAAATGCACTTTAAGAGCAACGAAAAATGCTTAATTCATTCTCTGCTGCCAGACAGGAACACTGCATTTCAGATTTGTCTCAAGAACTTCCTGAGCAAGTGGGTTTGACGTGTTAACATCACTCTTAGTTGCGGTTAACTTCCACAAAGTGCCAATATTGCTATGAATCTACTGATTGCTTTTCAGGATGCAAAAGAGAGGATTGTTTTGAACAGGTAGTGGGACTTACCTTCACTGTTAATAAACCACACACTAACTGAAATGGAGGTAAGACTGTTGTTTTGAAATAAAATAGACAGAAAATTATCTTTTGGTTTTTGTTTTTGTTTTTTTGTTTTTTTTTTTTTTTTTCCATGAAGGGCACTGATCCCCTCATTCTGATTCAATAGGTTATTTTTTTGGCCACTCCTTTTGGGTTTTGCTGTCTTCAGTGAATGGCTGATGGATGGTGTAAGGCTGAAAGAACCAAATCTTTACTAATAGATGTTGCCAGCATGCAGATGGCTAACCAAAGAGATCCATTGCATTCAACTTTGAAGTGATTCCCAACAGCCCCATGACAGCATAACAGTTTTCACAATGTCTCTAAATTGAGGTGGTGGGAAATCAGCTATAGGACAAACAGGAAGTAAGAAAACTGCCCACTAGAACTATCTGAAGTCTCTAAGAAGGCTATCAAATGTGGAGGTACCATCTCTAGTTCAATGACTGAGCTGGTAATCACTGCTGGTTGGATGAGTACTGTAGGGAACTATATATTTGGTCTATTCTTATCCTCTTCCCTAGGCACTGATCTACATGAAAAGTTGGTGTGACACAAAATGGACATCTCTGTGGCTGTGATGTGAATTGCCACAAAGGAAAACAGCTACTCTGGTCACCCAGTTTCAGTAGAAAGTTCACTCACAGGGTAGGTGTCAGTGCCTCATCCCACCCACGTCCTCCAGGAAAAAAATCTAAATGAACTTGCACTGAAGATATTTGCACACAAAGTGTATCTTTCCAGCCAGTACAAGAAGCCCATGTCGCAAGGGCTGTTCTGTCACACACACCCTGCATTGTGCAGAGAAGGCAGCTATCCTTCCTCCCAGACTGAGATGAGGGACATGCTACGGTTTGAGTCAAGTGCTGTTCAGCATAAAATCTTAGCCCCGAGCACACCCATAAAGCAGCTGACCAAAGCCAGCCAGCTTCCCATTGTCTACCTAAACATGACCTGGCATGACCTGGTGTGAAATTAAGGAACATTTTGTATCTAAGCCCTGAGACATCCGACACCCTCATCCATCCCCCCGTTGCTCTCTCACAGCCTCACAAAGAATTCATTTGGGTTCAATATTGGAGACACTCAGCCCCAAGGCACTGTGGGGATTGGGTCCATGCTTTCCTGAAGGCTTCCTGCTACTGCAGAATAATGGTTGCAGTTGACGAGTTAACACCTCGGTACAGAAGAACTCTTCAGTGCAAGGCAGCAGGGGTTTGGGTGCCAGAGAGAGGCTTCTTGAGAGCTTGTGTGAGACCAAGATTGCCAAGAGGGGCATGGAGCACAGCATCATGACCCACCATGCAAGAATCAAGCTGACCACCTTCTGGCTTGTGGGTACACAGGGACTGTGTTCAGCCTCTGCTCAGGCTGGGGCAGAAATATGAGGCAAGTGCTCCTCTCTCTCCCATTCATTAGTTTCCCATAAACTCGAAGAAAGCCAGTAGCATCTCCAGGGCTGCAACAATTCTCGTTCTTGGAACAAAGATTAGGGACTTTGACGTGCCTTAGGTGATGATATTTTGGCTCAGTTAGATTATGCTGTGATCAGACAGGTTGGGACCATTTACGACTCACAAGTTTGAGGTTTTACGGCCTGGGGAGCTATCATGCTGATCCAGAAGGATTTCCTCTGCAAAACAGGGGAGAGAGAAAACACATTTCAAGCCTTCGAATCCAAAGGACTTTGTAAAAATTATCCTCCAATTCTAACTGGCTTGCAAGACATTAAGCCCCACCTTCTGGTGAACGGCTAAATTGCAGGCAAAGGCAAAGCTTTAGGTCAAGTAAAAACGGCTGAAATTTAAGACAATATTATTTAAGTAGGAAAATGCCTTAATTACACTTTAAATAATTTAGGAGAATGCGTTTATCTTCAGCAAACTGACAAAAAAATCATTTTAAAAGGCATCATAATGTTTTATTTCAAGTGGGTTTTTGATGTTGGATTCCATTTCTACACTGGGTGTAAACTGTCATATTATAAAATAAACTTTATATCTCAGCTATCCCTAACCAAAACAGTTTGGAATACTTTGCTGCACAAAATCTTTCAGTATTTTTTTTTCCAGTGAACAAAAATACATGTTGAAATGTTAAAGTTTCTCTGAGGACAGAGTATGCTTCTCGGACAACACCCCAGAAGTTTTGTGTTGCTCATAGCCAACCATTTCTTCCCTTTTCTGCACACTGGGATAAGTGCAGACACCAGTGGATGTTACTGGTGTGGGGTTGCCTAGCTTATTGGCAAAGTCTGCCTCAGCAACTTCCTCCCTTAGATGCTGTTCAGCAAGGATGTGAGTAATCAAAGTGTGGAGGTCAAACCAGAGTGCCAGGTATGGACGGCACTGAGATACGGGCAGCAGGATGGAGGGAGAGAAGGACTGTAGTGATAGTTATGTGCCACTCATCCAGGACACAGCATAAGACAACAGATGCACAAGGATGAGCAGCTCAGGAGATGCCTGGGGACTGTCTAGGGTGCCACTGCTGGCAGGACAGGCACTGGGCTACAAAATATTTTAAGAATGGACTTGAGGCTGAAAATAAGTAGACATGGGTATTACAGGGTCCTCTTCCAGGTACACACAGCAACAAAGTAGAAATCATAATGGTGAGAGGCCTTCCTAATAGGTACAGTAATTTCATTATGTTAAATTAACTAGTTTGAAAATCAGGGTAAAAGCAGAGGGACAAGAGCCCCTGTTGCTTCATAGTGCTCAAGCTCATCTATTCCAACCTCCCTGCAGTTGCAGTGACACCCCCAACTAGACCAGGTTGCCCAGGTCCTCATCAAGCTTCACCTTGATTATCTCCAGGGAAGGGGCCTCAACCACCTCCCTGGGCAACCTGTTCCAGTGTTCCATCATCCTTAAAGAAATTTTTCCTAATATCCAACCTAAATCTACTTTTCTCCAACTTAAATCCATTGCCCCTCATCCTGTCACTGCAGGCCTTTGTGAACAGCCCCTCCCCAGCCTTCTTGTAGGCCCCCTTTAGATATTGAAAGGCTGCTATTAAGTCTCCCCAGAGCTCCTATTCTCCAGGCTGAACAACTCCAGCTCCCTCAGCCTATCCTCGTAGCAGAGGTGCTCCAGCCCTCTGATCATCTTCATGGCCCTCCTCTGGACCCCCTCCATCAGGTTCATATCCTTCCTGNCTTCTCTTCTTCAGGGCTGCTTTCTAATACCTCAGCCCCGAGTCTGTATTGATAAGATTGTTCTGGCCCAGGTGCAGAACCCTGCACTTGCTCTTGGTGAACCTCATGAGGTTCATCTGGGCCTACCTCTCCATCCAATCCAGGTCCCTCTGGATGA